>CM046790.1:40848175-40949829 GCA_025617405.1 Perca schrenkii | reverse complement strand
GCTTATTACTGCATTTACTAATGGTAAAATAAACACCTTAGTTAACTGTGATTAACAGTTAGTTAATGCATCAACTAATGGTAAATAATTCATCAATTAATACCTTAGTTAACATGAGCATTGTTAATAAATGTTTATTAGACAATTTATTCAACCCTTAATAACGGTTAGTTAATGCTTATTAATGCATTAACTAATGCTTATTAATGTACCCTTATTGTAAAGTGTTACCCAAACGACTTATTGGAGCATTTTGTTTCGAGGGAGGACATTTTCGATGGTGTGTATTTTTCCTGGGTGTATGTGTAGCGGTATCTTTGGGTGCCAACAGGTGTAGCCAATGTAAAATGTAATGTAAAAGTCACATTTGGTGTGTTTTCTTTCTTTCTGAATGAGCTGCGCTGAAGCTCTTCAGGAGTTTACACCTCGTAGATTTGTCACCCATTAACCACATAACTTCTGCTACTGATATGGTATCTCAAGGCTCCTTCCTGCTGCCGGCTAAAAGCTATCTGTACTCAGATATTATTAGTCTGATCTCTCACACACACACACACGCGCGCACACACACACACACACACACACACACACACACACACAGCTTTATTTGGCCTTCATGCTCTCAGCTGATAATGAGGGAGAGGCAGTTCTGCTGGAGCCTTTATTAGCTTCATGTTGATAGCTTTTAGAGAGCGAGGCGGCCGCTGAAAACAACAACAGTGACACAAACAGAATGACCTTTACATTCAAAAACACTTCTCATTCATTAAAGAGTTGCTTACATATTCTGTGATTGTTTCAGCGTGGGAGGGAATACTGTGTTCTCACACACATTAGCCTCGATTCAAATGCTTCGGTTTGTTCTCACGGCTGCGTAAGCCTCCGTGGGTCAGAGGTTCGATTCCCAGAGGAACAATGCTTACATGCTGAGAAACTAATGGCCAAAAGTCATCTCTGTGCACCAAGTGTTTTTATCTCCATTCTGGTATACTGGGCATAAACAGGAGGCAGTGTGGAGACTCCGCCCACTGCTGGTAGTTGCCATGGTAACGTTGCTTTAGTCTCAGAGAACGAGACATCGTGATCGATAAGACCCAATCAGGAGGAGAAACGTTGGCGTCAGTGTTGTTGTTACCAAAGGTCTCCGTTTGAAACACAACCCCCCAGATTCCGAACCAGAACAGGTCAGAAGTGTTTCCTAATGTCTCCGATTTAGGGGCTCAGAAACACCAGAGCAGGGGGAATGAGAGGGGGAAACACCAGAGCAGGGGGAATGAGAGGGGGAAACGCCAGAGCAGGAGGAATGAGAGGGAGAAACACCAGAGCAGGAGGAATGAGAGGGGGAAACACCAGAGCAGGGGGTAATGAGAGGGAGAAACAGCAGAGCAGGAGGAATGAGAGGGGGAAACACCAGAGCAGGAGGAATGAGAGGGGGAAACACCAGAGCAGGGGAATGAGAGGGAGAAACACCAGTGCAGGAGGAATGAGTGGGGGAAACGCCAGAGCAGGAGGAACGAGAGGGGTGAAACACCAGAGCAGGAGGAATGAGAGGGGGAAACACCAGAGCAGGGGGAATGAGAGGGAGAAACACCAGAGCAGGAGGAATGAGAGGGGGAAACGTGGCAGAAGATATTCCTTTTTAAACCAAAATGTCAGAGAATGGGAATTAGAGAGAAGAGAATTATTTTGTATGAAACTGGCGCTAAAGTTCAACCCCTTGAACCCCATACTGAAATATATTCATACTTATATATTTAAACTTTATTTTTACCATGTTTCTATCATAATATGCTACTAATTAAACACACAGTTTGACAAATGAACCCATAACAGATTAATGTTAAATAAACCCCCCTCTCCGTCAACCCTAAAACTGAAATAAACTTCTCGACACACAGAGGTGTCAACAGTGAAGTGAGGGAACCTGTTCTTTCGTTGTCATGTTTCCACTCAGCAGACAGAAGGTCAGAGGTCGCAGGGGGCCTTTCTGTCTCTTCACGGGTCGGAGGGCAGGACAGCAGGGCACAAAATGGCCGCCATCCCTATGACATTACTGCCCTGCACACAGAGACACAAGCTCACATCCTGTGTGGCTGCACAGCATTTGAATTTAAATCCTCTCTGTGGGTACGGCTCAGGTTCCTTAAATGGCATCCAAGTTTCCGCCTCTTGCTTCCCTTCCGCGCGGCTTTTCACACGCACAGTGACACTTCGCCTGTGTAGTCATGTGGATCCGAAGGGTCTCCTGCGAGTAAACGCCAGGCGATCAATGTGTGCTAACCATGGATTGGAACCGTGGATTCTGTGCACTACTGTATCCCTGCCGTACAACTGAATGAGATTAGCTGACTGTGGTATCACAGGTCGATTTATAACAAACGGTGGTAATCCCAGTCTTTCCTAACAGTTATTGTTGATAGCTAAAGTTAGCTAAATTAGCATAGTCATAATTACTGACGTTACCCCGATAAATCCAGTCTTATGCCGATGCTCTGATAAGCAGACACCCCTCTGTCTATGTCCTGATAACTGTTTAGAAAACAGTTATATATTGTAGTGAACTCACAAACTGAAGAATCCGTCTCTTGTTCATTGATTTGAGCTGCGCGTTGCTCGCGTAGGGAAAAGTTCAACACAATTCAACTCTTGCAGCGGGCGGGCGTGTGCACGTGACGAGCACGAACGTGACAGTTTTACGGGATTGCTCCCACTTGTCGCGTTGCCTGTCAAACTGCCCAGCCCGCTCATGCGACTCTCACTGAAAAATGAATTATGAGGCGCGACAATTGCTCCCCGTGTATACAAGGCTGCTCTCTGTATCATCTCTCATAGCTCCTCAGAGATCCATCCTCGCTCATAGCTTCTCAGAGATCCCTCCTCCATCCTCGCTCATAGCTCCTCAGAGATCCCTTCTCCATCCTCACTCATAGCTCCTCAGAGATCCCTCCTCCATCCTCGCTCATAGCTCCTCATAGATCCCTCCTCCATCCTCGCTCATAGCTCCTCATAGATCCCTCCTCCATCCTCGCTCATAGCTCCTCAGAGATCCCCCTCCATCCTCCATCCTCCATCCTCGGTGCAGGAATAAGAGCTTTGAGCTTCAAGAATGACGGAGCCAGAACAACTTCCGGTTCAAGCGAGGGGCGAGACGATATCAGTTAAGAGAAGTGAGATTCATTCTCACACGCTCACCATCCTTCTGCTTCGTCTTCTTCTCCTCTGGGAAAACTTGCCTGCGTTGCATTGTAGTATACAGAAGTAAAATGTAGGGTACATCATATGTACACTTAAATTAGCTGTGCATTGTGGGTATTTTATATAGTGGACTGTATATATAGTGAATGAAATGAACTGCTGAGAATTTGAACAACACTACAAAATGGCGAACACACATGCACTATTTTCCGTGATAGGGAACAGTTTTGAACACAGCTACTCACACGTTCACCCTGCATATACAGTAACACACCAGATGCTAAATGAGTCCATTAGTTTTGGAGGTGACACACAAAGGTTGCGACACGAGTGGGGAACGAATGTTGCTGCAGATTGCAAACCGTGGGAGGGAGGATAATCAGGTTCCTTTCTCTCTTTAGTTTTTAATCTACACTGAACTGTTGTCAATTATCAGAGCACCTCCTGAACCGGGCCCTGGCACAATGGCTCGTTAATGAGCGTGCAGGTGATTGGAGAGGCATGTACATAACAAGCAGGAGTGCATTCAGCGCTGATTAGGCTGCGCTTTGCACCTAGCAACGTCACGCAAGCACCAATAATCACAGTAGTTAACATGCTCAAGGGTATAATGGCTCTCAGAAACATCTATAAATATTTAAGCTACCTAAAAAAGTTTTTCTTCGCAGCAGTTAAAGTTGTTTTTTCAACCTGGACCCTATTTTTACCTTCATGTTTCTGTGTCTAAGCGACAAGACCAGACAAGACGCAATTTAATAATAACAGCAATTGCACACCTTCAGATAGCGTCCACTAAAAGTTCTGTTTTTGCCGCTGAACAAAGTTTCACCAGCTATTATTCTAAGTGTCTGACAACATTATGGAAAGGATCCCTACAGAGATAGACCTTTTAGTTGAAAAGTAAAATCATTTTAGATTAACATGAAACAGCCCCGAAATCACCATCACCAAACCCACCAGACTCCATGTAAATAATCAGGACTTTTAGCGTGTATAGAGCCAGCATATTTCCACCAGACTCCATGTAAATAATCAGGACTTTTAGCGTGTATAGAGCCAGCATATCTCCACCAGACTCCATGTAAATAGTCAGGACAATCAGAACCAGATATGCTGCTGCTGATTCTGAAAGTAACAGTTATTTGAATCTCTTCATCTACTTTCTACAGACACATTCAAGCTTTGGTATTCTAAAAAAGTTTGTCATCATTTGCATTTGTAAAACTTAACTTTGAGCTCTTTTCCTTTTAACGGTTGAACGGATCACACCATGTCCAGGATTCAGTTGTCTGTCACAGCGAAGCCTGGTCCCTACGCTACCCGCACTGGCACTCAGTTCAACGCACCGCAACACTACAAAGTCCTCGTCCTTGTTTTGGGATCCCTGCACAGCACGGCCCCTCCCTCCACATTCACTCGGCTCTGTCCCGACACACCTCGGCCCATCTGCTCTGCACTCCTCGCTGCCGGCATCGCTCCATGGATGACAGGGCTTTCAGTGTTGCTGGAATGCGATGCCTCGGGGTCTGCGCCGGTGCACATCTGTTGCTTCTTCAAAGGTGCAACTGCAAGCACATCTTGTAGAGCAGCTTCTTAATCTGCATATATTAAATATATCTGGCTGCCTTCACACACCCTGTTATCATGAACTTTCTGTCAACCTTTATCATTTCTTCCTTTACCTAATTAAATGTAATTTGTATGTTAATTTCTTAAGAAGAAAAAGGATGGAAGTGGTAGTGACAGTAACATTGCATTCTGCTTTACACCCAAAACATTTTCTTATATTTATAAGAACCACATTTTTAGAGTAAACTATTTTATTTTTTATTTTTATATAAGGCGGCACAATTTTAATTAGAAATTACAAGGTTATTGTCCAACTTTCAATCAGTCACTTAGACACAAAACATGAAAAATAGGGTCCAGGTTAAAGAATACAGAAGGTACCCTTTTAAAGTATGTTACATAAGTTGAGAATGTGATTTTGGATTGACGCGGGACACAAACAACCGTCTCGTGGTGAAAGTCCCGTGTTTGTTTGACCGATTTTGTAGATTTTTCTTTTCTGTATCAGCTGATTAATTCTAGCTTTTCCCTCCATGTTTCCAGCTAAATGTGACATGTTATGTTCCGTGTGGTTGTAAGAACTTTGGAAAGAAAACTGATTTCATTACCCCGTTTGCGCCGAGTAATCCCATAGATCACATTTGCGGCTGCAGTCTGTGCCAGATATTACACAGCGAGCGTAACCTTGCCAGCACGGCTGCCGATGGGAGCCCTGACTCCACTCTCCTGTAAACAAGAGGACTTAAAGGGGATTGTAGTTATCCAGATTAGCAAAGTCTCTCTCTCTCTCTCTCTCTCTCTCTCTCTCTCTCTCTCTCTCTCCCTATTGAGATTTAGTAACCAGTGGTATGTTGCAGACCTGCTTAATTCAGTTTAGCTTTGTTTAATTTACTTTGGAATTAACCCTCCTGTTGTCCTCGGGTCAAATCTGACCCATTTTCAAAGGTTTCTACATCAGAAATTTCTTTTTTTTTTCAATGAAATTGTCATGGGTATATGGAAATCCTGGAGCTTTCTTAGTGGGTACACTGCGTATAACTGTGTATCACATAGACTACACCACTGCCTCTCTCGCCTCCAAAATAAGACAACACTGCAGAGGAAACGGCGATGGCGGCATTGTTTCTCTGCCAGCGAGCGCTCATGCAAAGTGGCCCGGGCTTAAGCAGTCAAGCTGCTGAACGGGAATTGGAAGGAAGGGGTAAGAGGATTGGCTGTAAGTGACCTCCAGATCGCTGCCTTTGGTCTGCGACTGCACGGAGAGCTGCTACTACAACATGACTTAGTTCATAATGAGAGAGAGGGATAAACACAGACATGGGAGGGAGGCGGAGGACGGCGTAATGTTTGGTGTCTTCATGTGTTTCATGGCATAATGAAAGAGGGTGTTAGATGGTAGAAGAAGCAGCTATGCAGCACGGCTGCGTAGCTTCACACAGTATCTGTGTGCATTAAAACAAACAGGGACAAAGGGAGTAAGGATTAGATCAAGCAGAGTACACGGCACACAAGAATCCAGCTGATGAGAGAGCTGATGACAGTTGGAGGGGCGTTTGGTTACGTTCAATCCAATCCCATCAAAGCGCACCCGTCCCAATTCTACCACTGTATTAAGGTCTGTATACTGTAAGAAACGTAGCCTTTGTTTTTGTTTTCAGTGTGTTTCGCCTGCACTGTAGTATGGCCCATTTCTCTTTTTCCTATTGCCCTCTTTTCTTTCTTTCCTGTTCTTGTTTTAACCTGAAACAACAATAAAAGATACTGCTGCAGGTATTTTGTGTGTGTGTATCACAGCCCTCGTCAGTGAGTCACACTGGTTCTGTGGCTGACATGTTCCTTCATTATGAACACACACAGACACTACGTTTACACACACATAATATTCCGGTTTTTGCCCTAATTCCGAAAAAGTAACAGGTTCTCACTCCTATCTGGTAAAATACGGACGCTTGGTCAGGTGCCTTTGTTGTTGTTATTGACACTAAAAGTCTCCTTTAGCGTCATATAACACGCTTTAACTAAACACGCTTGGTCGGGACGAGTTAGGTTAAGGAAAAGGTCGTGGGTGGGCTTATGCTTCCGTGACACGCAGGAATAACGGGACGGTTAAAGAAGAAAGCGACTTTAGGAAACGGGACAAGCGGGACACGAACCCCGGTCTTCTGGGTGAAAGTCCTGTGTTGTTTGACCCAACCGCCCCCCCAACCAACCTCCCTACGTGGAATTCCCCCCTTACATCCTACTCTCTAAACCCGTGTAGCTGCTGCTCTCCCCGCTACGTTCTACAAAGGATGCCTTTTTTGACCGCCACTGTCCAAACGTCCGTATTTTACGAGTTTGGAGTGAGAACAGGTTGGAAAAAGACGATATTCCGACTAAGCTGTTTACACAGCTAATGAAAGTGAGTATTCCTCTAATATTCACGTTTACATGTAGCCGTGCAAAACAGCATTTTTTCAAAGTGTTCCCGCAGTGGGGGACTTGTTGGAGCGTGTGAACTGGGGGTGTCACGATTCTCCAAATCCTCGACTCGATTACATTTTCGATTCTAAGATCACGGTTCGATTTTTACATTTTGCTATGTCATTTTTAGACTACACTTTTATGCAGTACAATATCTGACCTTTGTTCACAATGTACCACACTACATTGTCAAATTTAAAACATTTATTAACAACATAATGTAACAATAACTTATATCTTCAGTCAATTGGAAACTTGACAATTTGTCAATAATGTAAAAAAAAAAAAGAAAGTTGTCCGACAATGCCGAGAGCAGACGCTTCGCAGCACAGCAATCTTAGCAGCTGAGCAGTCAGACAGCAGAGAGGGCGACTCGGCAGTCCGCTAACATGTTGCTCTCTCTAATATAACCAATATCAGCTGCTCTGTTTAGGCTACAAAACGTGCATGCAGGCTGAAACTCAACCGTACGGTTTTGTCGGGATCAAGCTATAAGCAGAAGGAAACTCTGCTAGCTGCTAGGCTAATGTGCAATGGTAAACACACAGAATAAGGTAACGCACATAGCAGAGCCTGCAAACTGTGGCTTTTTTGTCGACAACGCGAACATTGTCAACATAACTCACTGGAAATCCAAAATACTTCCACACTGGCGACTTCAGTGAAAGACGAGGGGGCGCAAGTTCTGTCGCTGGGTCTCCAGCATCTGCAGTTGTTATCTTTTGACTCTAGCTCTAGCTAAGACTCGCAGCTCTTCAACACGTGTGTTTTTTTTCCACTTGACAAGCCGGCCGACCGTGACATGGGGGCGTGGCAGCATTGACGATTCCATTTTTTTATTCAAAGTTCGAGATTGCGACTTAATTTCGGTCTATTTCGAATTTAAACCAAAATCGTGACACCCTTAGTGCGAACACAGCGTCCCTCTTTCATTCCTTCAACCAGCTTCTTGAAAAGGTCGCCTCATATCCAAAAACCTTTCAAGTATTTGCTAATGTTGAAAGTAGCTGTGTTTCTCCTTCTTATCGGCATATGCACATGCCCAAACAATAGCTCTAAAACATGAATACTACCGGAAAATGCTATATTCTGAATAGCCATCCGGAAAATGTTGTTTACATGACTATCAAATTCAGAACATTATCATATTCGAATAATAGTGGAAATATTGGTGTGCATGTAAACGTACTGACTGTAGTTTATTCTGACTCAATCCCACACTCACCGTTCTGCTGCTACAAATACTCTCTGGAGCACCAAATGTGGATTAATCCGCTGCTGAAAATAGTCAAAAACAAGTCTGTGTGCTGACCTCGGAATAGAAAAATCTTCATCTCTGGATTAGTTTACACAGCTTTTTAGCTAGTCTGAAAAACGTCACTGAAGGACCAAAAACATTTCAATTTAACGGACTGTTCAAAACAGACATTTAAGCCCAGCGACACGTATCCCTGTGTGTTTTTGCGTGTGTAGAACGGCCGCCATCTTCGACAGCTGGCTACGGCAACTCCACTTGGACGAAGTACGAAAACTAAAAACTTTCACCCAGGTTTGTTCCTCGGGATTGTTTCAATTCAAACTTTTTCTGAGCTAAACTCAACTGCCAATGGCCCCTTTTCCCCCTCGTTGCCACAATGTGTTTACGGCTAAACAATGTTACAAAAGCACACGTAAACCCAGGAACACACAAACACAATGTGAGGCCCACAGTAATAAATACGTGGAATACATACGACTTACGCTGCTTTACTTTTCGTAGCTTTACGTACGAATGTTTTCATGAGAACAGGCTGCATTTACAACAACATGAGCGTCTGTGAGCGTCTTCAGGGGGCCATCATGGTTCACCGTTTATACACTCTGAGCCTCAGAATGGAAAAGTCGACCTGATGATGAATCCTTCTCTCCAAACCGAGAGAAAGAGTTGACGTTACACTGAAACTCAATACTGGCATAATGAAAAAGCCACAAATCCCTCCATTCTTCTCTCCGGAAAAACGATATTGGGGAATCTCACACACACACACACACACACACACACACACACACACATCCTTATCAATGGGCTTGTCGCAGCAGTGACACTCAATACGAGAACAAATAACACACAGACTCCATCCAAACATATAGACTGGCTGACTGAATGACTTCACAGCCAGCTTACTAACTAACTAACTAACTAACCAACTAACTAACAAACATGGCCTTTTCGCTCACTGTAGTGACAGGAACGTTGCTCCAAGAAGAACAGGCACATTTCACTTGGATTTTTTTCTGTCCATCATATTTTAATTTTCAATATGTCCTTCTTCTCTCTCCTGTGTCTCTGTTTCTGTCTCTCTATTGTATCTCCTCCCGCTGTCACACACACCATACTCCCTGGAGGCTGGGTGGATCAATGTGTGTGTGTGTGTGTGTGTGAGATCAATGGCGATTACCTGAAGCCCTCTGCTCTTTGTAATTGCGAAGTGAAGAGTGATCGGCACTGTGCCAAGGGCCACTGCCATCAGGAATGCACACACACACACACACACACACACACACACACACACGTTTGCATTTTTATGGCTGGTTGACTCCCATTGTTATTTCTGACTTGTTGATGTTCGACTGAATCCTAACTTAAAATGAACGCACGCAGCTTTTGCTAACAGATGACCTTCTTCCTTCTCATGCCTGGACCACATTAAAAGATTTTTCAGATCTTACTGAACAGAAGTTGAAAATGCAAGAAGTTGAAAATGTGACAAGCCCCACACATAAATGTCTACTAGCAAACAACAGAATCAACAGCTACTGTGTGCTGATATGAACTACCAACAGGATAGGAACCCAGAACTTAACTTTTTATAAGCTGACGACACGAAAAACTGAGCTTTTATGAAGACGTGAGGAATCAGCAGAGAGAATGGGGAGACACTAAGCTAACGTTATGTCTGATGTAGCCTCGCTTTGCCAGACCTTCCTCCACAGCACTGCGGAGGAGGGTTTGGCTGGTTAGTCTACACAGCATTCCTGGATGGGAGAAAAACATGCTCTGGTTTATTGGCATTTCTTTAAACCAATCACAATCGTCCTGGGCGGTGCTAATCACCAGATGGAGCCACGGTGCCTCTGCTAAATAATCTCAGGAAGGAACTTGTTTTGGTGGAACATGTGGACGTTCAAAAGTAGTTTTAGTTGTGCAACAGAAAACTCTGATTGTACAGATAGTCTAGCTATCTGTCTGGATTTACCCTGCAGAGATCTGAGGAGCAGTTAACCATAGTCATAACACATATAACCATATATTCTTTCAGGAGAATTCTCGCCAAGATCTTGATTTGGTAGTTTTGGCCTGATTCTCCCAAACGTCGTTCTACTCATGTTCAGATATCTCCAGGCCGGATTCCTTTCCCCATTTCTGCAGCAGTATCTTTGAAAGGGTTAATGTTTTGGGAGCTGGTCAACTTATCTATTCACTGATCAAAACAGAAGACATCTTTGCTACATGATTCACTATCCGGCGTTATCCGGAGTAAGACGAGTCCGACCTTGTGACTGTGACATTAAGAGTGTTATTGTCTGAACTGCAGATCCATAAAGCATCAGTGAGGCTGATGAAGCAAGGTCTATTTCATAGAATGAGTCAGCTAAGCAGCCAAGTATTCATTGTGTAGCTCTGTACAGCACTTTCACTTCAAATAAACGCCGAAACAGACCAAAGAAAGAAAACACTGCGTGCATATACACTATATATATATATATATATATATATATATATATATATATATATATATATATATATATATATATATCAAACCTGATAAACATATTTGTTGTATGTACCGATGTATGTATGTTTAACGGTTCTGATGTTTAAATCTGTTAATGTGTCAAAGAGGGAAAGAAATTGTGTGGGCGATCCAATCAATGAATGAATGTGTTTATTTATCTTCCGAAAGCTGCAAGCGGAGAGTGACAGCAGAGGATGCGCACGGATGCTGCCGATATTGTGTTTTTATGTCCTAAAATCAATCCTTAAATCTATTCTCAAACCATGTTTAAACAATATATTTGTAAAACCCACAGACAGATGTAAAGGGTAAGGTTTCTGCTCGACGATATGGGACACAAGTTGTGATAAATAAATAGATATTAAAGTGACTATTTTTAATTCAATTCAATTCAATTCAATTCAACTTATTTGTCACTCTTGTCAGTATTTGTGGCAGCAGGATGGAGGAAGAAGAGATATCAGACTTTGATACACACAGGGGCGGACTGGGACAAACATTCGGCCTTGGTAATTCTGTCCCTTACCGGCCCAATTTCAGACGGGGACGTTATTTGCTTTATAATTGCGTAAACCAGGCTCATGTGAGATTATGGCAGCATGAGGTGCACTTACAGGCTTTCATAGTTAAATAATACACACACTGGAGCAATCATAAAACCTTCAAATAAACTACCATGGCACTATCTGTGGTGGGAATTCTGGGCTAGAATTCCCTCGGGCCAAAGATCTGACTCCAGTTACTAATTCCCGCGCCTTCTTTCCACGTTGGAGTTAAGTTAACCTGGAACAAGGATCAATCTGAGACGATCACTTCAATCAAGCAAGCTCAAGAGTCTAGCATAAGAGTTACAACACAGCTGTGGGTTCACAAAAACAGAGTCTAAGTTTCCGTAGCAACAGACATAAAGTCAGAGCTCAGTCCACCAGGATCTTGGTTCGAATGAGCCCCGATCTATCCTCTCCCTACTCTCTTATTTCCTTCTTGCAGGGCGGTGTTTTCTTGTCTCTCGGCAGATGTCATCTTTCACAACACATGCCAGTGTTGCACAGCTTTCATACGCATTCCATACACATTTTCTGTTTTAATTGTCTGGTTCATATCCTTTCGTACCATGTAAGGCTTACTCTATTTTAAAGACTTAAGCTTAACCTTTCTGTGCATCAAAGTTCACCCGGAGTACTTTTAACCACTTCCTCAATGACCGCAATAAAATATTTCTACACATCTTAGAATAGAAGGGAAATGCATCTTTAAAAGTTATTATCACGAACTTAAACACCCAAAACACCAAAGTACGAAGACATAGCAGACAAATCGCGAGCTTTTACTTTAGTAGTTGCCCGACGGCTGCAGGTGTACAGTCTTGCATATCTTTGTTAAACTAGTGTGATATGTCAGTGTCGCCGCATTTTCTTCTTTTTTCCAGTGGCCCAAATCGGCCCAAGAGTTCATCGGCCCTTCTGGCATTCGCCAGTTTGCCAGTCCGCCTATGGACATTCACACAATACTCGTTTTGGGTCTAAACATGATATTTGTTAAAGGGAAAAACACAAATATCTGCAGCAGTACCTTTTGAAAGGGTTACAGGAACAGAGTAAATAAAGTAAACGCTGCATGCATATATTTTATCCAAGATGATAATCGTAAATGTTTGTTCTATGCACTGATGTTTGGACAGTTTCACAGTTAATGTGCCAAAGAGGGAAAAGAAGAGTGTGTGGGCGATTCAATCAATGAATGTGTTTCATTCTTAAAGCTGTAAATGGATGGTAAAGAAGAGAAAGAGAGTCAATGTGCTGCTGACAGGAATAAATACGTGGAATACATACAGATTACAGAGCTTTACTTTTTGTAGCTATATGTACGAATGGCTCCTGATAACAGGCTGAAATTACACAGACCCCAGGACAAACACAAACAAGCATTTTTTCCCTCAGGGCAGGTTGTATCATGGCGGCTCTAAGGAGCCGCTGCAGCCACTGTTTACTTCCTGTGGGTAAGTATGGGTCATTTAGCTCCCTCCTTAACTCTGGAAAGTCCCTCTGTAAGTAGTCGACACACACTCCTGGCCTGTGTGAAAACAATCCCCTTTTCTTCGTTGCATTCTGTGGTGCATTAAATTGAATACTCAAATAAATATACTTTTTCCTTTTCTTGAACGCATGTACTAATGCTTTACATGTAAATATTGTTTGCTGTGAGCGAGCAGCAGCTTGTTATTCTCCCTCTTGCCTTGCTGCAGCCCACGCCTCAACAGCTTCTCCCAGAGACGGAAGCAAGATGAGGGTATGCAGCAGCGCTTATCTGCATGCACATGTGCACACAGTATCCACACACACACAATAATACGTCTTTGTTACGCAGCACAAGGAAGAACGAAGCTAATCCCTCGGAGCTACAGTGTGTACACTGGACAGCCACGACCCCGCCTGTTGTTTAAATGTTTAAATATCTCAGAGAAAGAGTTTTGTTAAGAGGATCCATAAAAAGAAGCATTCTGTGTTAAGCTGAATT
Source organism: Perca schrenkii (assembly GCA_025617405.1). Taxonomy (NCBI): domain Eukaryota; kingdom Metazoa; phylum Chordata; class Actinopteri; order Perciformes; family Percidae; genus Perca; species Perca schrenkii. The sequence goes on along the minus strand of CM046790.1, from coordinate 40,936,309 downwards.
AGGCAATTTCACACTTAGCCGCTTGCGGCGAGAGTTGGCGACTGAAAGAACTCCTGTAACTTTATGCCACAGTGTGCTCTTCTTTACCAACCTGCTCACACTCATTTAGGTACACACACACACACACACACACACACAGATACAGACACAAAGTGTAAATATGTATTAAAAGGAGACCTATTACTTTGATGCTTTTTTGTCTGTCATATCTATAATCATAGGCGTAAATTTAATGTTTTTTTGTCACTTTTTACAACATTGTTGCTGTTTTTTTAACCGTTTTTGTTGCATATTTTGCAAAAAAAATATTTTTCAAGGTTTTTTTGACACTTCATTTCAAAAAACAGTAGATGTGCCGCTGATACGACCGAGCTGTGACCGACGTCTGTAGCCGGCGTCACGAAGCTCTGTAGCGGCTTTAAACAGCTAGCGACTGCCGCTCTGTAGCACGGAGCTCTGTAACCGATGTCATGCGACCATCCGGCGATGTCTTAGTTTTCGTATGATATCATATCAATCTTCTGCATGTGTGTGTGCTGCTGTGCATCCCTGTGTGTGTAACAAGCATAGTGTGTGTGCACTGTGCATAAGCCTAGGAGCATTTTACTAATTTACTGTTAAAAAAATGAAATGCTGCGTTATTGACTTTAGACCAGGATTTTGTTGGCCAATGGTGCGATCACTTCCCGCTGACTCAAGATAGCAATACGCCCAGAATGCACCTGAACACACCTCCCTGTAAGACCAGCACGCCCAGAATGCACCTGAACACACCTGCGCTGGGTGCAAGACAGGCCCCTTAGTGTGCATAACGTTTTGTACGATGTCCTACGACGATCGAAGATTGTTTTTGTGACAGAACTTTCCCACTTTCATTCATAAATTCACTCCGTCTGTGTTGCGAGTCGCTTAGTAACGACAACACAGTTGCTTGGCGGTCGTTCCCTGTTGAAATGAAAGATTATAGGAGATATAAAACTAAAACAAACTCAAACTACACTCTTTAAGTGACACTGCAGCAGACATTAACGTTACAGAAACTAAAGAAAATGACCCGGATAAGGGTTGTTCTATACATTGTAACGTTACAAAAACACGTATGGGGTTGACGCTCTGGGGCGAGTATAAAGCTGGGAGGGAAAAATCACAATATATCACAGTATACTCTCATTATAATAAACTAGACACCACTGGTTCTAGTAGAAGTATGACCCTTGAAACGGTATACAATAGTCTCCTTTAAACCTTCTCAGGCTTTGATGGATTGGTGAAGATCAGTGTGGGCTAATGACGCAATAAGTGAATAACTTCAATAAATGGAATCCATCCAACGAATAAATCGCATGAGTGAACAGAAGAACTTTCATGAAGCTTTAGGGTTTTGTCTTTGGATGTTTTTATCTAAAATGCTTGCGGCAAAGCATTTCACACCAGACTTCATTGTAATAGTTTGTACGTGAACTCTGTGCTTTAGGTTGTGAGAGGTTTCCCGAGACATCGTTTGTTTCTGATTGTTCCCATCACAGCGTGGATACAACGCATGCATTCACCTGCAAATTAGTAAAGCGGATGACATGATTTGATGCTGTGGCTATCAAAAAAATCTAATAACTGTGTTATCTTCTCTCCGAGTGACATGAAAGTGACTTTAAACCACTTAACTTTATCTGAATTCCTCTATCGGAAACTTTTAACACCACACCCTCTCGGGGGTTTCACCTAATTAACTTGATACGCTACTTGCTAAAAGACAACAAGCACCTTGAATTGCATAAATTCCACTTCATTACAGAACATTTCTGCTTCGTGTGGGGGATCATTGCATCGTTTTGTTGTAAAAGCAGATACACACGGGTTGAGGAACAACATTTTTGACTAAATTTTTCAGACATAAAAGGGTAACTTTGTATTTTTTCAACCTGGACCCTATATTCACATTGGTTTGTGTCTACTTGACTGATGGGAACAACAGTTTTAGACTCCATGTAAATAATCAGTACTTTTATCATGGTAAAACACACTTTTTTCAAAGTGGACAGAAACTAAATAAAGCTATCAAAAGCTGTCTTGGTTCGTCTTTCCACTGTTCCAACAATCTGGTTTGGTTGAAATAAACCCTTAATTCACCCATTTACATGTGGAGATATACTGGCTCTATACACGCTAAAAGTCCTGATTATTTACATGGAGTCTGGTGGAGTTTGGTGATGGTGATTACGGGGCTGTTTCATGTTAAACTAAAAGGATCTTAGGCTACTCTTTAACTAAAAGGTCTATCTCTGTAGGGATCCTTTCCATAATGTTGTCAGACACTTAGAATAATAATCTGAGTCTGTCAGCGGAAGAAACAGAACTTTTAGTGGACTCTAACTGATGCTGAACATCTGTCCTGTAGGGTTACATTACAGCCCGGTTCACAGCTGCTGGTTACAGCGTTCTCACTCAATACTGGACCAGTTTCAAAGAGTTTTGTTCACATCAGTCACTTAGACACAAGAACACTGGGAAAAAATAGGGTCCAGGTTGAAAAAAAGAAAAAGAAATGACCCATTTAAAAATGCAAAGTCTGTTGGTTTACTTTCCATTTTGTGTTGTTTTCACATTAGGTGAATCATCCCTACTGCCAATATGTCACACAACTGTACAAGCACTTTATCAGCTCACTTTAAGTCCAGACAAATTGGATTAACAGAGAATCTGGGACATTCAGTTAATGCAGCTTAACCCTTGTGTTGTCTTTGTGTTGTCTTCCCATCGACCATGCAACCTTCTTTATTCTTCTTGGTCAAAATTTCAAATTCAAACTTTTTTTGGTGATGTTTTCGTCACTTTTTCTGACGTTTTTCCCAATATTTTTGGTCTTTTTTTTTCAAATTTGTTTTGTCACACATTTCCGATGTTATTGTCGATGTTTTTGTCAATTTTTCTGCACTTTTATTTGACAGTTTTGTTGTTTTTTTCAACATTTTTGTCACTTTTTTCCAACGTTCTTTGATAAAAAACAATTTCAAGCGCTATAAATTGAATAAAACACCCAAATTCAATGAAAGTAGTGAACTGATCATTTATTTAACTTGTGAAGAGCGTTGTATGGAACCATCCACGTTATATTTTTGGACAATTTGGTTGAAAGAAACCAAAATTTCTGATATAGAAACTTTTTGAAAATGGGTCAGATTTGACCCGAGGACAGCAGGAGGGTTAACAGTGTAGATATAATCAAGAGAGAAAAGGCAAACTTCGAGCTGCCACTCGTCTGCATGGTGTCACCTGTCCACACCACACCCTGTCAGGAATCTCACCCCCCCCATTAACTTAATGACAGACCGTGAGTTAAGATCAATTATGTCGCCTGTGTCCCCGGTATTTTCCCAAAGACCTGTCCCTTTCTGTGTGGGTGATCAAGGGCCTAAAGTAGCAGAGCAGACGCCTTCTGTTGTCAGATTCCTGGGCCGATGTCGCCTGAGGGCTGTGATTTTAGATAGACCTGGAACAATGGATCAATGGCGTGACTTTGCATGTTCCTCCGTGATTCACTGAATAGCTTTAGAGACCCTCTGAGTGGCCTGAGGACGGACAGATGGATAGAGACGGGGAGAGAGAGAGAGAGAGAGAGCTAGGAACCAAAGCTGCAGAGATCAATCGATTAATCGCCAACTATTTGGTTACTCCTTTCATCCGTTTCAGACAGTGAAACTACTCTGATGTCAGCTTGTTTAATGTGAATATGTTCTAGTTTCTTCTCTCCTCTGGGACTGAATATCTTCAAGCTTTTGACACTTTTTTGTATGCTTTGTTTAACGCCTTTTTGGAGCGTTGTTGATGTTTTGTTTTTTTTATTTAACCTTTATTTAACCAAGTAGGCCGTTGAGATCAGGTTCTCATTTGCAACGGCGACCTGGCCAAGAAAAGCATAAGCGTGCAGGACAACATACAGCTTCACATTCAATACAATACAGGAATACAGAATACAATAGGCTACATAAAGTACAGATTAGGTAGGCATTACAAAGCCGACACAAAGTGAGGTGTAAGTAAGACAATGGATATGCAAAAGTGATATGGTGATAACACAATATACATGAATAGACAGTCTATAACACTGCTGAGATGTAGTAAGAGTCAAAATACAGTTAGTGCAAATTATGATCTAGTTGGTGGTGTTGAATCAGTTATAACACAATATATATGAATAGGCAGGCTATATAAACACTGAAATGTAGTGAGTCAATATACAGTTAATGCAAATTGTGGTCTGGTTAGTGATGTAGGTCAGTAATAACACAGTTACCCGGAATATGTAGATGTTGAATGTAGTGAATAGTCAATATACAGTTAGTGCAAATAGTGGACTAGGTAGTGATGTAGATAATAGTAGAAATAACAAGATATAATATATAATAGACGATGTAGTAAAGAGTAAATGTGCTGTTGGTGCCAAGGGTGGTCTAGATGAGGATGTAGGTCAGTAATATCACAGTATACATGAATAGACAGAATATATAAATGCTGAGATGTGGCACTGTTTTTTACGCAGTATTTGGACACTTTCTTAAATGCTTTTTTGATGCTTCTTTTCACATTTTTTTTAATGCTTTCGAAACTACTCTGACATCAGCTTGTTAAATGTGAATATTTTCTTCCATTTAGTGACATTTTAGAGAGCCATCCAGACAATAATAGGTAGTTGCAGCCGTAAAACAAACACATAAGGAGAGAACCTCAACACTATAATTAGCAGTGTTTTGACTGAGGTGCACGTATTTGGCAGGGGGGGCTTTAGGGGTTCTTTCTAAAGAAAATGTGACGTTTTTCAATAAAGAAAATATGTAATTTCACTTCATTTTGGAGCATTTTTATCATCATATCTGTGTCTAAAATGTTGGAAAAGCTAGAGCAGATAACACAACGCCTGGGCTCTGGAAAACACCAAACAGCTAATCCATCAATCCCGAGCATTGTAACATCGAGGCAAGGAGACTACACACACTCTCACTCTCACACACACACACACACACATACACACACACACACACTCTCACTCACACACACACACACTCACACACACACACACACACACACACACACACACACACAGACACACACTCTCACTCTCACACACACACACAAACATACACACACACACACACTCTCACTCACACACACACACTCACACACACACACACACACACACACACAGACACACACTCTCACTCACACGCAAGCACACACACACACACACGCACACACACGCACACACACACACTCTCAATCACACACACACACACGCACACACACACACACACAGACACACACACAAACACACACACTCTCACTCACACACACACACACACACACACTCTCTCACACACACACACACACACACTCTCACACACACTCTCTCTCTCACACACACAACCACACACACACACACAGACACACGCACGCACCAGTCACACACTTTACCGCTTAAAACATTGTGTAAATGCCTCAGTGTGTGTGTGTGTGTGTGTGTGTGTGTGTGTGCATGCTCTGAGCTTGGGGAACAGCGTGGAGGTATTAACCGGTGACATTCATAGCTATTGTCTCATCTGTCAAACCGTGCTTGCTCTCTGGCTCTTTAATTTGCTAATTAAGCCACAGGACCCTTTTGTTTCAAAAGACCAGCGTCCAGATACTGATCTGTGTTACAAGATAAGTCCCTGACGGAAGGGGGGGGGGGTATGCTATGTGTATCCCACAGAGGCTTCGTTCGTGCCTCAGCACACCCCGGCATCTTTTACAGGTCTGACATGAAGTCTAGTAGCATGAAGATAGTGACAAGTCTGCAGAGCCCCTAAAGGGACAAAAAAAGAGGGTTTTTTTTCTCGTGCTTCTCATGTGCTCACGAAAGAAGAGAAACCAATCTCAGGCTAGCAACATCATGCAAGAGAAGTATACTTCTAACGTTACGTGGCTAAAGTTCACATACACAGCATATGAATTACATGTTTAATGAGTCGTTACTGCTTGAAGAAAACCACTTATGGGAGCGTTCTCCCGGGTGTAAAGAAACCCGATGTAGAAGTGCAATTGCCAAAAAAACGTGGATCTACTTGCATGATGTAAACCTTCAAAACAGCCAGAGTTTGATAGCTCTGCGCGCCGGTAAAATGACCTCATATCTGAAAGAGGAAAATACTTTTTGACAGGAGTAATTCAGAAGGCACGGGAGAGTTTTGAGAAAGGCTGAGAAGCCAAGAGGCTCCGTGTGATACCTGCCGGCCTTCTCCACTCAGAACATCAGTTATCTTCCACCACAGGCTGAAAACTCATCTCTTCGAGGAGTTGCCTCCCGTCTCCTTCTCCCCACTGAATCACATCCCCTCTTCCCATATCTTCCTCCTCTACTGGCTATAATGTGCTCTTATCTGGAACTTGACAAAATCCTTTCTACCGCCCCCCCCCTCCCTTTGGCTTTCAATTCTCTTATTTCACTTTAAAGCACTCCTCTCTTGCATGATAATGCTCCAGTCACCGTAATATGGCCGGGAGACACTGCGGCTCTTTGTGACCGCCTGATGCTTGAAACCTAATTAAAAGGCAAAAGTGGAACGTTTTTGTTTTTCATGTTTTCATTTGTATTCAGTCAATTTTGATGCTGAGATTTTTGCACCAGTCACAACACAGACGGCACGCTTACTGCTCTCCCTGATTACGGCGATTATCTCTCGACAGTGGAAAATAAACACAATATTCCCAGAAATGAAGACGTTTCTGGCTTACATTGTCTGTTTTTGTTGCTACTGCTCAAGAAAAACCTACAACAACCTACAGCAGACTACTGATTTATTAGCAAAAATACATTTTAGTTCGACAGACAGAGCTGTCCGAGGAGAAGACAGAGAATGGGCAGATTTACCGAAATAAAGTGTTTTCTGTAAAGATATTGGGTTTGATAAAAGGCACAGAAACTCCAACACGCGTCCCTAAGGGAATCCATGTTCTTGAAAACAGGAGTGTGTGTTCAGTGTGTGTTTAGTCTGTGGAATCATTTGAATTAACCAAGAATGTGGTTGATGGTTGATCCTGAGAACTACCTGCAGCTGCCTTTAAGGGGGCTTTCACACCTACTTCCTTTGGTCCAGACTTTCAGACTTCTCAGTTTGATCCAAACCAAAATTCCAGGTGTGAAGCCTCCACCATGGTCCGGACCAAACGGACGAAATTTGGTCAGACCAAAAAAGGTAGTCTCGGTCCGGATCAAGCTGAACCATGGTCCGGTTTGTTTCTAGTGTTAAAGTATTTTTTGAATGGTTCAGACTTTCGGACCAAATACCGGAAGCTGTGGCAGGATATCTTGGTGTTATAAGAGCGGGGAAGCTCCGTGATTAGTGTGTATATGAGAGAGAGAGAGAGAGAGACGGTGTCAGCGCTCAGAGCAGACAGCTGTCGGCTATCACAGCAGAGAATACTTCAGCAGTTTACTTGTTAGGGAGCGTGCCTATGTTCCCACAGCCCTATGTTCCCACATTTCTAAGATATTTTTCAAAATTAGGCCCTATGTTCCCACATTTCTAAGATATTTTTCAAAATTAGGCCATATGTTCCCACAGTTCCCACATTTCTAAGATTTTTTTTCCAAAATTAGGTCCTATGTTCCCACGTTTCCTTTTTCATAAATGTGTATCAGATTTTATCCCCCTAACCCTAACCCTAAAAAATGTTGTGGGAGGATAGGGCTTAAATTGAAGGGAAATGTAGGAACACAAGACTTAATTTTGAAAATGTCCTAGAAATGTGGGAACATAGGGCTGACCCCACTTGTTAAGTGTACAGTGTAGGTTTCAGTTTGTGCAGCAGCACGGGGAGAGCAGCGATCAGCTGGAAAAACTCTGACACAATTACAGGATAGGAGAGGACGGGGGATACCGTCTACAAACCAATCAGTTAGCTAGTATCGGGAGGTAACGTGTAGTCTGATGATGACAGGACGTAGTTTAGTCACGTAGAGATCTTTAGTGCGCTTGCAAAACTGCAGTGTGAAACCAAGACTTACCGGATCAAATGTAGACAATGGAACAAAAACTTAAACCTTGGTCCGCACTTTCAGGTGTGAAAGGGCCGTAAGTCATGTGTTGCGTTTGTTTGGAGTAAATACAGTACATTCTTCAATCAAGGTTTCAAACCTTTTCTCAGCCAACAGAAAGAAAGACACAGCTGCAAGTAGCATTGAGCATGTTTCGGGCTTCACAAGGCCCTTAATCAGATATTAACACACCTTGGTACGTATGTTCAGGTCTTTGTGCCAGATGTCTCCATTATGTTCAAGCAGGATTGCTCAAGAGGAACTTGAGTTATGGCCAATTCCCTGCTAAGCCCCGCCCTTTGCAAAGTGTTGTTTATTTTATCGATGGTGCGTTGCTGTGTGGAGAGGAATCCGCCGACACTGTTTCTTGATTATAAAGGTTTATTTACATCGAAGAAATCAGCATCATGTACAAGCCCTGCAGAGCTCGGAGAGGACAGCTACCCAGATTCTCAAAAGTCACTCTAAAGTTCTCTGTGTGTGTGCCACATGTGTATATTCCATGAATTGGGGTGGGATCGATAACTTGACCAATGGCTTCATGCCAACTGGCTCTGTCTAAGAGTCCATTGATAATGTTTTTTCCAGATGTGTCTTCTGAAAGTAGGCTAAAGTTCATCTGGGTTTCTTTGTTACCCAAAGCTTAAGTACAAATCATATAGATAGTTCAGATATGGCCTAAATACAAATTATAGAATGATCAGATAAAATAGGATGACAATACACCTCAAAAGTCTTTTGAATGGTAGTGGTGGCCATGTTTTTTGTCCAATCTTGCTCGTTTATAGTTGAAATACGTATCTCAGTCGCGCAAGTTTTTCACATTATGCAAATTAGCAAAGAAATCCATCACGGCAGAGACGTTTTTGTAGAGCACATTTAGATCAGCTTCTGTGACAAATTCCATGTCAATCGGGCTCACAGTGTGAAGGGTGTGGCCTTTCCAAAATCCCGTTTTTGGAATTATTTACCAATTGGGCTCATATTTCTTGTGAAGCATTTGCAAATGATTTCCAGTTATAGTGATATGATGTTTTGTGTTTCTAGCAGTGCATAGACAACAAATAAAAATAATAAACCGGCACAAACGCATGCAGGGTTTGAACCCTAATAAATGAACAGAAGGCCTCCACCTACAGACGTTCATGATTCATAAGACATCATATACTGCAGCATGTAAGGTCAGCTGTGTCTGCAGCTGAACACATAGCTGCAGGAAGAATGACACACGGCTCAGATCTTGACTTTATTATTCATTTAGGGTGTGAAGAACATGTCAGAACACATCAGAGTAAAGGATCAATTTCCGTTGACAGGCAGTTGCTTGTGTCATCACCGTCATGGAAACTGTTGCTGGCCTGGCGAACTAAATGTCATTCCCATAGAAATAAAATAGATAGAGAGGCCATTGAACTGTTTCCCGTGGTAATTTGATTGGTACACAACAAAATGGCAATTGTTGTTAGTTGTCATAGTGCGTCAGTGGGGCCGTAAACTGTGTCGCAGCTCGCCGGGAGGTGAGTGCATACGGGAGAGTGGCCCGACGCAGTTCGGGAGACGTTCTCGGAGTTGCAGTCAGGGGCGTAGAACAGAATTCTGGGCCCTGTAGAAAGGCATTCTTTATGGGCCCCTCCCCGCATCCACAGCTATTCATTCTAGCATCTTTTTGGGCCCTCCTCACATGAGGGCCCTGGGTACTCTGTCCCGTTTTCCCCCCAGTCCGACGCCCCTGGTTGCAGTTACATGTTACTAGCTAAGCTAGCGAGCTAGCGAGTGAGGTGATGTATATTGTGCAAGATGAGAGATGTAGTTCACTGAGCGGTTTCATACAAAGTGGTACTATGACAAACTGAGACATTCTTTAGTCTGTAAAAAATACATTTAGAATTGAATATTTTAAATTTCCTGTCATAAAGACATACAGTCACATAACCCAGTTACAGGCTGAAACCAAAAATACCTTTCCTTCCATGTGACATGTTTATTTAACTTCCAGCTGATGGCACTGGGATGAATGCATCCCTGTAGCAAGTTAGAGCATGCATTTCTCATGTGTAGCCCTTAACGTGTTGATGACAGTATGACGGAAAAAGTGTCAAGTTGCATTTATTCCCATCACAGTACAGAAAGCTTTAACTGCACATACATGACAAACATGGTCACGGCTGTAGCATGAGAGCATGACACAGAGCACACGTGTGACACAATAATGAGCCTGCAGAGTGAAAGCATTGTTGTCCGCAGCAGGGTGCGATTTTCCTGGGGGGACGTGTGTGATTCCCCCCTTTCTGGTCTATATATCCCTGCCTCTGCTGAATCATTTTCTATCCCCAGTGGGGACAAAATGTAGGCAATACGCCATATATTATATACCTAAAATAAAAGTTTTTTAAACTAAGTTAGGCACTGTAATGTCGACAACATAGTGCCATAAAACAATAAAATCAGAGCAGAAGTTGCTGGTTGGGGGTTAGCACTATGTTCCCACAGCCCAATGTTCCCACAGCCCAATGGTCCCACAGCCCTATGTTCCCACAGCCCAATGTTCCCACAGCCCAATGGTCCCACAGCCCTATGTTCCCACAGCCCAATGTTCCCACAGCCCAATGGTCTCACAGCCCTATGTTCCCACAGCCCAATGGTCCCACAGCCCTATGTTCCCACAGCCCTATTGTCCCACAGCCCTATGTTCCCACAGCCCAATGGTCCCACAGCCCAATGTTCCCATAGCCCACTGGGAGAAAGGGGGATAAAATCTCATACAAATTTATGAAAAAGTAAATGTGGGAACATAGGGCCTAATTTTGAAAAAAATCTTAGAAATGTGGGAACATAGGGCTGTGGGAACATAGGCACGCTCCCGCTGGTTGTATTTAGCCGCTACAGAGCTCCGGGACGCCGGCTACCAGCGGCAGTTGTTTAGCCGCCAATAGGTGACTGTGAGCTGGCTACAGGCACCGCCAGATGACCCTCCTTTCAGGGACCGTGGTAGTGGAGTTTAGCTGGAAAAGTGAGCGTCATGCAGCGATGACAGTTAAGTTTAGGCACCAAAACGATTAGTTAAGTTTAGGAAAAAGATGGTGGTTTGGATTAAAACACTCCTGAGGAACAAACTAACGTTTTCTGGGTGAAAGTATTTTGTTTTCCAAAGTGAACGCCGCTCTCTGGCTTGAACACACTGTTTGATGTTGACACCACGTTGTGTTAATTCATTCTGAGATTATTTTATTGAAAGAGCTATTTAATTTGTGCACGTTTTGTTTTGTTATACATGATCAAAGATCCCCCCCTCTGCTTTCTTCACAAATCGCACCCTGGCTGCAGTACGTCATTGAGAAAACATACACAACTGCAGTGTAGTCTCTTTTATCGGTCCAAATTCAACACCGATAAAAAAAAAATAGAAAATACATTCAGAAATCAGAAGAAAATAAACAAAAGAGCCACATAAACTGAAGATGTGCACACACGTAAACACACATCCCCCCATCTCACCGAGCGTCTCCGTCTCAGTAGGCCTTCTGTGTTGCTCTGCCCCATTTCTTCACGCCAGCGCTGAGATGAAATATTAACAAGGAGGACGGCACCCTAACCCACATACTGAATCCTGCACTGACAATGTAACCGACTGCCTCAATAGGCACAGGAGCAGAAAACACTAGGGCTGGGACGATACATGGACACCAGTTGGATTTGTATCACGATTTTCATTTATTGTGATTCGATAGTATTGAGTATTGTGATTTTATTAACCCTTTTTTAACCCTCCTGTTTGACCCATTTTCAAAAAGTTTCTTTCAACCACATTTAAAAAACATTAAAAAAAATAATGTGGATGGGTCCGTAAAATAAATGATCAGTTTACTACTTTCATTGAATTTGGGTGTTTTATTCAATTTTATAGCATTTTTTGGGGGGAAAATGATACAAGAACATTTTGGGGAAAAAAGAACAAAAACGTAAAAAAAGCGCTCTCGATCTCCAACTACCTCGGGAGGTCCGGGACATGTCTGCATGGAATTAAAATAAAAGGCGACAAAAATGGCGAAACAATTGTCCATGAAAACATCGGCAAAATCAACAAAAACGACAAAAATATTTAATAAAAGCGGAAAAAAAACATTGAAAAGGAACAAAAACTTTTGAAAAAGCTCAGGTTTGATTTTTTTTGGGGATAATAAAGCATTGCATAATGATACAGCATAAGGATTTTTGGACCATATCCGTGTAATAAACCAGTTTTCATTCATTGTTTAATTGTTGTTGTAATTCATTGTTGGATAGCTGTGCATTTTGAAGTTGGACACGTGGGTCTACAGTATATGAGTCAGAACCTTTTACATCCTGCAAGGGGAGCGTGCCTATATTCCCACACCCCTATGGTCCCACAGCCCTATGTTCCCACATTTCTAATTTTTTCAAAATTAGGCCCTATGTTTCCACAGTCCCCCACATTTGTAAGATTTTTTTCCAAAATTAGGGCCTAGGTTCCCACATTTCCTTTTTAATAAATATGCATCAGATTTTATGCCCCTTTCTCCTAATTTGGTAGCCAATTACACTCAACGTATTGTCCAGTAGCAATGGACTACAGATGGAATGTCACCCTAACCCTAGGGCCTAGTTTTAAGAAAAATCTTAGAAATGTGGGAACATAGGGCCTCATTTTCAGTGAAAAAAAATTCTTAGAAATGTGGGAACATAGGGCTGTGGGACATAGGGCTGTGGGACCATTGGGCTGTGGGAACATAGGGCTGTGGGACCATTGGGCTGTGGGACCATTGGGCTGTGGGGACGTAGGGCTGTGGGAACATAGGGCTGTGGGACCATAAGGCTGTGGGAACAGCAAGAAGTGGCAAAGGTTTTTAACAAGCTGCCACTATAAGTATCAAAAGCCGCCGCAGACCGTGTGTGTACTGGGTCCGTACACCGCAGGACGCCCCGACCCGTCTCAAATGAAAGCTATTTTGTTTCATCGACTTATCAACACCCGCCGAAGTCGTCCTATCAGAGCAGCAGTTTATCCGTCTTGTAGATTGATTGAGTACAGTGCCGAGTTTTCCTATCACATGCTCATCAGACTATCTGACATGCTCTGAATACCTGCCATTCAATAATCAATTTACTTGCTATCTTTCAAATTACACTGTCAAACTCTCCCTTCTTTCTCTCCCTAAACCCCTGCCGTTCAGTAACTACTTACTGCCTGCACTTTTTCAAATTATTACACATTTAAAAACCCATCTTCCCTCTCTCTCCCCCTCTCTCCCTTTCCCTGAGAGACAATTACAATATTTAAATAAAATATAATAAGGCTTTATTGGCAACACATTTTCCCAGAAAGAAGTGGGGAACTCTCATTAGAAAAGTGAGTGGAAGATGAGAGGAGAGAGACGGAGAGTGGTGGTGATGGTGTGCAGAGAGCAAATAGGATTTGAAGCCTAGCAAAACAGGAAGGCTCTCCGGGAGAAGGGAGTTGTCACTTTTCATTAGATACAGTCGCACGGATGGCCCCGGCTCGTCTGACGCCTCCCCACATTCACAGTCGGAGAGAAGGGCTGTACCGCTGCACAGATTTACCGTCTTTCTCCCTCAACGTGTGCAGCATGTGTATGTCTCTCCATCTGTCACATGTCCTACCTCTGTCCCCGGGGTTTGTGCGTCTCCAGCTTCTCTTGGGAGCGTGCCTATGTTCCCGCATTTCTAAGAATTTGTTTTTTTTCACTGAAAATTATGCCCTATGTTCCCACATTTCCTTTTTCATGAATTTGTATCGGATTTGATCCCCCTTTCTCCCAATTTGGTAGCCAATTACACCCAACCTATTATCCCCCTAACCCTAACCCCCTAACCCTAATCCTGTGGGAACATAGGGCCTAATTTTAAGAAAAAGCTTTGGAATGTGGGAACAAAGGGCTGTAGGAACATAGGGCCTACTTTTCAGTGAAAATACAATTCTTAGAAATGTGGGAACATAGGGCTGTGGGACCATTGGGATGTGGGAAGATAGGGCTGTGGGAATATTGGGCTGTGGGAACATAGGGCTGTGGGAACATAGGGCTGTGGGACCATTGGGATGTGGGAAGATAGGGCTGTGGGAATATTGGGCTGTGGGAACATAGGGCTGTGGGAACATAGGGCTGTGGGACCATTGGGCTGTGGGAACATAGGGCTGTGGGACCATTGGGCTGTGGGACCATAGGGCTGGGGGACCATAGGGCTGTGGGACCATTGGGCTGGGGGACCATAGGGCTGTGGGACCATTGGGCTGTGGGACCATTGGGCTGTGGGACCATAGGGCTGACTCCCTTCTCTTCATACTTTAATGTACAACCTGCATCTTTCTGTACAGTAGGGCTGCACAATATATAATTTATTTTTTATCGTCGTCGCGATATCAACCGGCGCAGTAAACACATCGCTCAAGGCAGCGACACATCGCCAAAGACAGTCAGAGACTTTTTGAGTTAGTTGAAGGAATATTTCATTAGAAAACTACACTTGGAAGTGTATTCATTCTTTTTTTTAGTGTTGTTTTTGCTTCCTGTTTACAGAGTGGTCATGTGATATGTGTTGTCAGACGTGTTAATATGGACGCAGATTAGTTATGCCACTGGAGCTAAAACTCTTGTGTGGATGAAGATCGCTTCAGTCTCAAAATGCTGGAGTCTCTTGTGTTGTATCATCGTCGACGGAGAGAGCCCCTCTGGACAGACATTGGTTCTGCTACATAATTGTCGCGTTAATTTCAACAGACCTAATAGTGTAGCGTATTCTTGTCTTCTCTCTCTCTCTCTCTCTCTCTCTCTCTCTCTCTATTAATATTTTTTTAGCAGGTCATACAGTGTAAGTATCATATCTTCTTACTCAGACTCTCCATTTTCCAGCTTGCACACTTTCTCGGTCTTTGTCAGACTCAATATCACTTCCACCTCTTCCCTCCCCCTGTCCCTCCCTCAGTGGCTCTCCTGTCTCCCTCCCACGGTGTTGGTTTACTCCCACTTCTCCTCTCATCGACGCTTCTGTCATGTACCGCCATGAATATTGAAACACTGCCCTCCTCGGTAAAGCCCGGCCTGTCTAAAGATGTTCGAGCGATGAATCCCTCCTCTAGCAGCTCGTCTTCGCTCTGCGCTAAGATGTTTGATGCCGCTCTGAACACAAATATTCTGCTTGTCCTTTATGTCAGGTACAGTCCTAGTTCACCTTCAGTGTCGTCTCCTGTGATGCCTGTGAGCAGCAGTGAGAAGTCAGAAAAATGTGTTTTATCTTCAGACTTTATTACAGAATATTGATTCATTTCATCCGAGTGTTTTTAAAATGCTTTTTTTTGCATTTGGCAACTCATGTATCAACCTTTTGAAGGCAGGCACAATGTTGTCTTCCCAGTTTATAAAACCAATCCCTTAAAGCCCCCCTCCCCTTGTCCTACAAAAAAACCTGCTTCTGGGCTTTTGTTTTCTTCTCCAAAAATTGGGGATGAGGTGTTTCGATTGTCCAATTTTGTCTTTTATCCGGTTGTGACATTTAACAATACATTTTCAATTATCTGACTCACCCCGGGAGTCATGAAAAAAAAAAATCTTTCTACACAATAGGGACAATGTCTGCTGTCAGTTACAATAACACTCTCAAAGATGGCCTAGTTTTGGGACAAAACACCAACCATTTTCAAGATATGTTTCACCCCTCTTTCCCTCTCAATCCCTCTCTCAACCATCACTCCACGTGTGTTCAACGGACGCTTTAATGGCACGACAGAGATTCTTTACACTGTCAAAGCTAAGCTACATATCTTCCTTTTCTACTTGTTTCCAAAAAGATCTGCTCTACATGTGTCTCACTACTTGGTTCTTTCATTTATTTCCGTTTCTGTAACACCCAGAAGTAGCTATTAATTAGCCTCACGGTACAGTAAATAGAGAAAGTGAAATACTCCATATGGACCAGTATCTCAGAAGATCTAGGTCGCTCAGGAGAAATGGGTATCGGGCAGCAAAAGTGAAACAAGCCACAGACTCAAGGGGTTTGTTCAGTTCTCCAGGGACGCTGTTAAGGAAAAACTCAGGAGCAGCACAACTCATTGCACATACGTGAAGAAGGTTCGGGAGACTTATGACTTACACAGAAGCATTTAATGAAAACTCAATTGAGAGACAATTAAGCAGGTAGTACAGTTTAACCACGATGTGTTATTGTGCAGTGCCATCCCAACTTCTGAAGATCCTGTCATCCTGAAGGTGTATTTAAACTCATGACGGAGGCGTTACATTTAGCTGAACCTTTAAAAGGTAAACAAAGATATTACAGTCGCCCTAAAACACAGATGCTAAATCCTAGTTCAGCCTCTCTCTCTCTGGGAAGTATCAGATGCTAAAGCCTAGTTTATTGTATTTCGGTCTTTCATGTTGTCTCTGTTCATACTACCCTCTACTGTAGTCTCTCTACATACTACTCTCTACTGTTGTCTCTCTACATACTACTCTCTACTGCTGTCTCTCTACATACTACTCTCTACTGTAGTCTCTCTACATACTACTCTCTACTGTTGTCTTTCTACATACTACTCTCTACTGTTGTCTCTCTACATACTACTCTCTACTGTTGTCTCTCTACATACTACTCTCTACTGTTGTCTCTCTACATACTACTCTCTACTGTAGTCTCTCTTCATACTACTCTCTACTGCTGTCTCTCTACATACTACTCTCTACTGTTGTCTCTCTACATACTACTCTCTACTGTAGTCTCTCTACATACTACTCTCTACTGTTGTCTCTCTACATACTACTCTCTACTGTTGTCTCTTTACATACTACTCTCTACTGATGTCTCTCTACATACTACTCTCTACTGATGTCTCTCTACATACTACTCTCTACTGTTGTCTCTCTACATACTACTCTCTACTGTAGTCTCTCTACATACTACTCTCTACTGTAGTCTCTCTACATACTACTCTCTACTGTAGTCTCTCTACATACTACTCTCTACTGTTGTCTCTCTACATACTACTCTCTACTGTAGTCTCTCTTCATACTACTCTCTACTGCTGTCTCTCTACATACTACTCTCTACTGTTGTCTCTCTACATACTACTCTCTACTGTAGTCTCTCTACATACTACTCTCTACTGCTGTCTCTCTACATACTACTCTCTGCTGATGTCTCTCTACATACTACTCTCTACTGATGTCTCTCTACATACTACTCTCTGCTGTTGTCTCTCTACATACTACTCTCTACTGTAGTCTCTCTTCATACTACTCTCTACTGCTGTCTCTCTACATACTACTCTCTACTGTTGTCTCTCTACATACTACTCTCTACTGTAGTCTCTCTTCATACTACTCTCTACTGTTGTCTCTCTACATACTACTCTCTACTGCTGTCTCTCTACATACTACTCTCTACTGTTGTCTCTCTACATACTACTCTCTACTGTTGTCTCTTTACATACTACTCTCTACTGATGTCTCTCTACATACTACTCTCTACTGTTGTCTCTCTACATACTACTCTCGACTGCTGTCTCTCTACATACTACTCTCTACTGTTGTCTCTCTACATACTACTCTCTACTGTTGTCTCTCTACATACTACTCTCTACTGTTGTCTCTCTACATACTACTCTCTACTGCTGTCTCTCTACATACTACTCTCTACTGTTGTCTCTCTACATACTACTCTCTACTGTTGTCTCTCTACATACTACTCTCTACTGTTGTCTCTCTACATACTACTCTCTACTGTTGTCTCTCTACATACTACTCTCTACTGTTGTCTCTCTACATACTACTCTCTACTGTTGTCTCTCTACATACTACTCTCTACTGCTGTCTCTCTACATACTACTCTCAACTGTTGTCTCTCTACATACTACTCTCTACTGTTGTCTCTCTACATACTACTCTCTACTGTTGTCTCTTTACATACTACTCTCTACTGATGTCTCTCTACATACTACTCTCTACTGTTGTCTCTCTACATACTACTCTCTACTGCTGTCTCTCTACATACTACTCTCTACTGTTGTCTCTCTACATACTACTCTCTACTGTTGTCTCTCTACATACTACTCTCTACTGCTGTCTCTCTACATACTACTCTCAACTGTTGTCTCTCTACATACTACTCTCTACTGTTGTCTCTCTACATACTACTCTCTACTGTAGTCTCTCTACATACTACTCTCTACTGTTGTCTCTCTACATACTACTCTCTACTGATGTCTCTCTACATACTACTCTCTACTGCTGTCTCTCTACATACTACTCTCTACTGATGTCTCTCTACATACTACTCTCTACTGTAGTCTCTCTTCATACTACTCTCTACTGCTGTCTCTCTACATACTACTCTCTACTGTTGTCTCTCTACATACTACTCTCTACTGTAGTCTCTCTTCATACTACTCTCTACTGTTGTCTCTCTACATACTACTCTCTACTGCTGTCTCTCTACATACTACTCTCTACTGTTGTCTCTCTACATACTACTCTCTACTGCTGTCTCTCTACATACTACTCTCTACTGTTGTCTCTCTACATACTACTCTCTACTGCTGTCTCTCTACATACTACTCTCTACTGTTGTCTCTCTACATACTACTCTCTACTGCTGTCTCTCTACATACTACTCTCTGCTGATGTCTCTCTACATACTACTCTCTACTGTTGTCTCTCTACATACTACTCTCTACTTTTGTCTCTCTACATACTACTGTCTACTGTTGTCTCTCTACATACTACTCTCTACTGTTGTCTCTCTACATACTACGTCTCTAAGGTAAACAAAGATATTACAGTCGCCCTAAAACACAGATGCTAAATCCTAGTTCAGCCTCTTTCTCTCTGGGAAGTATCAGATACTAAAGCCTAGTTTATTGCATTTCGGTCTTTCATGTTGTCTCTGTTCATACTACCCTCTACTGTTGTCTCTCTACATACTACTCTCTTCATACTTCTCTCTACTGTTGTCTCTCTACATACTACTCTCTACTGTTGTCTCTCTAAATATTACTTCAATCTTACAGCACCGTGGTCAAGCTGCTGCTCTGCCCACTGCTTTCCCTACAGGCACTAAACCGTGATTTTTTTGCGTTGTATCTGATGCTGAGAGCCACTGCCCCAGCGTCCGTATTTCATGAGTTCACAGATTTTAATCTTTCAATATTCCCAATATGCGGTTTGGGTTGAACCTTTCGTCAGGATTTCCCTGTCTCTCTCTACTTGGCTCTTTCATTACTGATGATTCACAGAAACACATTCAGCTCTCATCCTTACACTTCTGTTTGTTTGATCTAAGAAGACTTAACTGTCAATCAAACGAATGAAACAAATGAAATGAAACAAATGTAATGAGTTTCACATTTTACTCATTCCAAATTGAGACATACAATACATAAAGGTGACACCTACGCTCGTCTCATACAAACGATTTGATGACAGAAGAAAGCTGAATCAAAGACTGTCAGCCACTTAACGTCTATGGCTGCCAAAAGGATAACATCTGTGCTGAAGAAAAAGAAAATCCTTTTTTAATGGACAGACAGAGAGATGGTTTCTATTCCAGATCGTAATGCTTTTGGTTTGAATCCCAGCTTCTTTTAAAGGGTTACTTCCGGGGTGTAAGTTCCATGTTCCATGTCCATGTTTTTGTGCTCTGTTCCAACACACCACCTGGTAGGCTGATCGGGGCATCGGGTCTAGAGACCTTCTGTGAGGATTTGTCAACCAAAATATGCTTTCCAGTCCCTTAACGTGTTCCAAAGAGCTCGTATCCTGGCGGGAAGGATGTGAAGGATTGTCTGATGAAATGGTTTGTGGGGGAAAAGGTGGTATTCTTCCCTGCCATCAGTTCAAGGACTTGAGGGGCAGCAACAAGGTGTGGTGGAATGTCAGGGACTTCGTCCAGCTGCACCCTGCAGACCAACTCCCATCCCAGCTGTCAACGGTTGCTGCCCTGACCTTGAGTGTTTGCACAGAGATGGAGAGACGGTCTCTTGCATATTCAAGGACCATGGAAAAGTACTGCGACCATGAGATGCAATGGATGCAAGCCAACCTTTCTCGCCTGCCACCTGCCATCAAGAGGATGCTGAGAGTCAGCTCAATAGGAATGATCATGGACGGTGATTTCATTCAGTAAAATCAAATGCTCACACTCCTGACAGAGATCAGCCCTGTAGCCAGCCAGGCCAACCTGCAGAAGCTGAACATCCTGTCGAAGTTCACTCTGCCCAAGGTATACAATATGGTGCTCTTTAAGCTATACGCCAACATCCCCTTTCGCATCCTTCAGACACCCAGTGTTGGGAAAGCTTCCAAAAAAGCATACCCTCCTGTGGATGACCAGGATGGGATCCAGCCAATGGTTCGGTCGTCTGCAATGTGCCTGCCCGTAGACACGCGTAAAGCCTGGTCCGAGTTGGATTTGTCCTTCGTGGGCAAGAAAGTCAACCTCCAAAAGGCTTACAGCATGTACATCAAGAAGTGTCAGGAGGCGAAGATTCCCACAAGAACTATGGGAGCTTACAAACAAAAGTCTTCAGAAGTAGAGAGTTAGGGTTAGGGTTTTGTAATTGTTGTTGTCAAGGTTAGGTTAAGGTTAGGCTAATGTTAAGGTTAGGTTAAGGTTAAGGTTAGGTTAAGCCACTATGAGGAGTCCTGGAAGGCCTTCCAATGCAAGCTTGCATTCGAGGAATTATTCTTAGGCCGCTCTCTTTCCCCACTGGATTTCCAGCTATCAGTGAGCTTGGGGGTCAGCACAGTGACTGAAAAGAGCTTAACAAACACAAAAGGGTTTCTGGGACTTACACCCTATAGTAGTGCAAGCTGTGGTGAAGGTCCTCCCCCACTACATCACTGGACTCACAACGAGCTCCAGAGGGACCGGATAGAGTGCCTTTTACCTCTATGCTCAACTGCCAGTCACAGGGGTAGCACTGATTAGAGTGCTACTAGGGGACATCATGGCGATTTTTGGCAGCCAGCCTTGCAAAAGAAAGCAGAATTAAATTAAATATGAACCGATCATTAACTGTTGACCGACAAGCAGGAAACGCAGTCTCAGTTCACCATGTCCATGGACAGCTGTAGGCTTGTACCGGTGTTGTGTTCTGTGCATTGTTGGACACATGCAGCCACTTCCCTGAAACCACTTGCGGGACCGACACAAGTCCACAGCGGCCCGTGGCGTGTATGACTGAGCCTGTCTCCAGCATCTCCACCTGCAGGTTGTCAGCTGTGTGTCTGCCTGACAGAAAATTACTTTTGATACTTAAAGGTCCGATGACATGCTGCTTTTTGGATTCTATTATATAGGCCTTAGTGGTCCCCTAATACTGTATCTGAAGTCTCTTTTATATAGGCCTTAGTGGTCCCCTAATACTGTATCTGAAGTCTCTTTTATATAGACCTTAGTGTTCCCCTAATACTGTATCTAAAGTCTCTTTTATATATACCTTAGTGGTCCCCTAATACTGTATCTGAAGTCTCTTTTATATAGACCTTAGTGGTCCCCTAATACTGTATATGAAGTCTCTTATATAGACCTTAGTGGTCCCCTAATACTGTATCTGAAGTCTCTTTTATATAGACCTTAGTGGTCCCCTAATACTGTATCTGAAGTCTCTTTTGTATAGACCTTAGTGGTCCCCTAATACTGTATCTGAAGTCTCTTTTATATAGACCTTAGTGGTCCCCTAATACTGTATCTGAAGTCTCTTTTATATAGGCCTTAGTGTTCCCCTAATACTGTATCTGAAGTCTCTTTTATATAGACCTCAGTGGTCCCCTAATACTGTATCTGAAGTCTCTTTTATATAGGCCTCAGTGGTCCCCTAATACTGTATCTGAAGTCTCTTTTATATAGACATTAGTGGTCCCCTAATACTGTATCTGAAGTCTCTTTTATATAGACCTTAGTGGTCCCCTAATACTGTATCTGAAGTCTCTTTTATATAGACCTTAGTGGTCCCCTAATACTGTATCTGAAGTCTCTTTTATATAGACCTTAGTGGTCCCCTAATACTGTATCTGAAGTCTCTTTCCCGAAATTCAGCCTTGGTGCAGAATTACAGCCACTAGAGCCAGTCCCACAATGAGCTTTCCTTAGGATGTGCCATTTCTGTGTCTGTAGATTTAAATGCTATTGAGGAGAGAGAGGGGGGGCCAAGGTGGAGGGTGGGGGTGTGGCCTTTACCAACTGCCACTTTGCTCGTTTGAAAGCCATGATGTCTCTCTCTCTCTCTCATGGGTGGGCCAAATTCTCTGGGCGGGCAAAGCAGAGAAAGGGGAGGTAACCTTTCCCCTTTTGATATCATAAAGGGAAGAATCTTGATTGGCCCATCTGAGCTTTCATTTTCTCAAAGGCAGAGCAGGATACCCAGGGCTCAGTTTACACCTATCACCATTTCTAGCCACTGGGGGACCATAGGCAGGCTGGGGGAACGCATATTAATGTTAAAAAACCTCATAAAGTGAAATTTTCATGCCATGGGACCTTTAATTACAGTAAATATCAGATACGTTAAGACTTTTACTCAAGTAATATTCTAAAAGGAAACTTTTACTTCTACCAAAGTCATTTTCTGGGAAGATACTTGTACTTTTACTCAAATATTACTTTCAAGTACTTTATACAAGACTGGAAATTATCACATCACATTCAAAAAAACAATCATGGCTTCAAAACATTAGTCCGCAAACCAATGGGTGACATCATTGATGCTACATCTGTTTTTTGTTTTTTTAAAGTCTCAGCTGAGATTTGGACCCGTGACGGTGCAGTCAAAGCTCTGCTTCTTTAATAGTGCCTTCAGCAGGGCTGGGGCTCACAATTCTTGGCAAAACGTACACAATCAAAATGTGTTTCTAGTGCCACCAGAATTAGGTTGTCAAGTACTGTACTTAAGTACCAAATGTTGAGGTACTTGTACTTTACTTGAGTCTTTTCTTTTCATGCCACTTTCTACTTCTACTCCACTATATTTCAGAGAGAAAAATTGTACTTTGGTGTACCCGGGACATTTATGCATGTATTTAAAAAAGCGACAAAAACATCGAAAAAAATTTATCATAAAAAACTTGAAAAAGGCGACAAAAACCTTATAAAGGGACAAAAGCTTGATGATACTCACAGACTTTTACTGAAGTAACATTTTTACTGCAGGACTTTTACTTGTAACAGAGTATTTTTACAGTGTGGTATTAGTACTTTTACTGCAGTAAAGGATCTGAATACTTCTTTCAACGCCGCACTTCAGTGTTTTGGGGTCAACGTGATCCCTGTCTCACACAGAAAGCCATTACGAGACAAAGAACACGAGGCTTTTACCGCAGATGGAGAAGGATTTTATGAATTCATAGAACACTTAGTTGAGCTTTTATATCCAATCAAGCCTCATTTTCGCGTAGCGCTAAAATGCACGAGCACATCTAAAACCACTCCAGGTGCTGCCGCAGTGTCCATAAAGTCTATATGAGCAAAGACACGCTCAGATAAATCCAGCTTCTACTTCACAGAGACACACATTGGAGGGCTTGTTTTCTTTCTGTAACACAAAAAGCAACTTGGTTAGAGAGGTATTCATATTTGAGAAAAAGTTGGCAAAAATATGAGCTCAATCACTTTTATTTTGGTTACTTCTGTTGTCCTCGGGTCAAATTTGACCCATTTTCAAAGTTTCCGCATCAGAAATTTGGGTCTCTTTCAACCAAATTGCCCCAAAAATAACGGATGGAAATATGGATGGTTCCATACTACGCTCATCGTGGGTCAAATTTGGGATCAGTTCACTACTTTCTTTGAATTGTGGGTGTTTTATTCAATTTTTATAGCACTTGAAAAAACTACGAAATCTCTCGCTTTCTAAATAGTACCCTGACTAAACTGTGACAGTCTGTGATCATCCACTAAATTGTAACTATTTGTAAAAATAGTTCATAATTTCAGATTTTTTGAACTCAAAAATGAGGCATAATTTCATATAAATGAGGTTTATTGAAAATGAATTCCAAAAAAAGTGTAAAACTAGAGGTAATAAGTTGATGTTGGTGGTGAAAAAAGCGCAAAATCTTGAAAAACAAATTGCCAGAAACGAAACAAAAGGGTTGATTTTCATTTTTCATGTTTGTTTACCTTCCTGTTGTCCTCGGGTCAAATCTGACCTGTTTACCAAAACTTTTTTATAAACGCTGAAAAAAGTGAAGAAAAAAACCCCCATCAAAACATCGCCAAAGGTG
The DNA here is from genome assembly GCA_025617405.1 of Perca schrenkii. Classification (NCBI taxonomy): domain Eukaryota; kingdom Metazoa; phylum Chordata; class Actinopteri; order Perciformes; family Percidae; genus Perca; species Perca schrenkii. The sequence goes on along the minus strand of CM046790.1, from coordinate 40,911,994 downwards.
ACAAAAACTTGTTAAAAAAAAAGTGACAAAAAATTTTACAAAAGTGAGGAAAAAAAAACATTGTACATTTTTTTTTACATTGACAAAAACATCATTAAAAAAACGCACAAAAATGTGAGAAAAAAATTTGAATAAATTTGACAAAAACGTCGAGAAAAGTGTAGCAAAAGAACAACAAAATGTCGAAATTTTGACCCAGAAAAAACAAAGTTGCAGAGTCGACGGGAAGACAACACGAGGGTAAAATCTCACGATGAGGGCATGCAGCGGTGCGAATCAATCTAACTTGAGCTTGTTTAGTTGTTGCACCAAAAGACATTTCTGAGTTCTCTTGCCATGAAAGGAGAGGATAGCCCACACCTCTTCACTGCAATGCCCAGATATTGATATAAAAAAAGCTGCATGATGATCATCATTCACAGGCGGATCAATGTCATCATCATAACTCCATTGGTGGAGGTGTTTAGGAGACATATTGATTTATTTGCTCATGATGATTAGGGTGCATGCTTTTAGAGACACAATGAGGCTGAAGATGCTGCAGAAAGAGAGGATTGCGATGGGTGGGATGGGGTGAAGAGAGAAAGAGACAGAGGGAATGATCATAACAGAATGGTTTCAAATTCTAAAGAACGAGAACAAAAACACCTAAAAATAAACCAAGGCTGAAAGTGTACAAGCCAGGGTGTAACGTTCTGTCTCCATCTTTAAGAAAAGTCTGAAGGAAAAATTGCGTGCCCTGTTAATATTAACCTTCCTGTTGTCCTCCGGTCAAATCTGACCCATTTTCAAAAAGTTTCTACATCACAAATTTGGGTTTCTTTCAACCAAATTGTCAAAGAAAATAACGTGGATGCTTCCATACAACATTCTTCACAAGTAAAATAAATGATCAGTTCACTACTTTTATTTAATTTCGGTGTTTTATTCAATTTCATAGCGTCTGAAAAAAGAACCTTGAAAAAAGTGACACAAATTCCATAAAAAACTTTCAGAAACGCAGCGAAAAACATCGCAAAAAACGTCAATAAAGCGGTGGAAAAAATCTACAAACACATCGTAAAAAGTGACAAAAAAAATAAAAAAAGGCAGGAAAAGTGGCAAAAGTCGAAAAAGAACCCAGGAAAAACAAAAGTTTCACAAGGGTTAAGCCTTGATCACCCTTGGCCCTCCTAACTTTGGCAAATATTTTCATACATTTTTGAGCCCACCTTTATCCCCAGAGAGGGGATATCACATGTGCAGTGATGAATAAAATGTTAACACTGAATAAGTATTCTTGTGTTTATTGTGTATCTTTGGTCTTTTGTAGAACCAAACCTACTGTATGTAACACTTGTGCTTAATATATTTGGTACCCCTAAAAATCCCATGTGTCCTGGCCTAAATTGGTTCATAAGTCCCATTTTGGCCCATATACAGTACACCCACTACAATACATTAGACTACACCACTGGGGGCTATCATTCATGTACAGTGATAAATAAAATGTTAAACACTGAATGAGTATTCTTGTGTTTATTGTTGTCGTGTGTATCTTTGGTCTTTTGTAGAACCAAACCTATGTAACACTTGTGCTTAATACAGTATATTTGGTAGCCTACCCCTAAAATCCCATGTGTCCTGGCCTGGCCCTAATCATCTTCCGTAGAGACGACAGAGCAAATAATGAATGAAGGGAAAAGAGGTAGAAGGATTGGAAAAGGGGGAGAGGGTGGAGGCAGTTTGGGTTTTGGGGGTGGAGTAAATTCAGAGAATGCAAGCCACTGCCCTCTCTCTCTCTCTCTCTCTCTCTCTCTCTCCACTCCTCCTCCGGGTGGGTATTCATCCTTCAGGCTCGGTAGCGGACATTTGTGCAGAGGACCCCGGGAGTGCGGGACGTGTTTCAGCCCAGACGTGGATGCTCAATGTCCGGCAGCAGAAATCTCTCCAGCCCGGGTTAATAACGCTTCACCGCTACAGAAAATAATGTGATTTCCCTTTTTTCTTGTTCTATTTTTTTTTTTTTATAAATTCTTACCACTCAGAATAATCTTCCGCTACATTCTTTTTGTAGCTTACACATCATTTCTTTTCTCAGTTCCACTTCGGGATTTTTTAAATTTTTTTTTTCCATTACTGGAGGATTTAGCTTCACGCCACAAAACCAGCCAGTGCAAGTATTTCATTTTTAAATTGTGAATCGGCTTTTTTCCAGCTTCCGCAGCGGCTCTAACTTTGGAGACTGGCCGTCGCCAGCCGGGGAGGAGGAAGGGGTTAGCGGCAGAGATTTGACACCGAGGAGCCAGCCTTATGTGTCCGCTGGACTGTGTGTGAAAAAGGGGGAAAGCAGGAGAACCGAGCTCCGGCGCCAGCCAGCCAGCCTCCCTTTCGGGAGAACCGAAGAAGAAGCAGCGGCGGGAGAAAGGAGTGCAGAGGAGAGGATTTAGCGTGGATAACGGGGAGGGATATAGCCTAGCCTACGCCTGGAGGAGATTTGACGGTCAGTTTCTTTTTCAAATCACGTCTCTACATTGTATATTGTGTCAGTTGCTTCTGTGTGAATCAGTTCGCCGAGTATGCGGCATTAAACCTTCTTCTGAAGAACCTTTTTTTTTGTCGGATTGTATGGCTATGGCAGCCTGAAATAACGTTGTCCCTCCGCCGCGGCTCTGTTGCTGGACAGAGAAAGTGCTTGTGCAGTCATTCAAGTGGCTAAGAACCCAACTCTCTTCTAGCCTCTATGGTTTTTTTCTTCTTCTTTCTGTTGAATATTATTGAGAACACGCAGCAGAACAGCGTGAAATGCATTGCGTTTGATAGGCTGACACATCCGGGTTCCCTCCGCAGGGTTTTGGCATGTTTTGGAGTGTCCGCGCGGTGATTTGAGGCAGCAACGGTCGGGATATTTTTAGGCAATCGCGGTGTTATTAGCTGGCTCGCTTGGGCTACTTATCCCATATAACTATACCGCTTTCACCAAGCTCTCTCTCTCTCTCTCTCTCTCTCTCTCTCTCTCTCTCTCTCTCTCTCTCTCTCTCCCCGCCCTGCTCCCTTCCTTCCTCCGTCCTTCGCTTCCTTCCCTCGTTTCCTATCTTACCGTTTTGGACAGCTGAAGCTGCCTGCAGCCCAACCAAGGCTCATTCCTCTGGCTTCAGACCCGGAACAGGTGCATTTTAAAGCCAGCCGTGCAGGGGCCCATCTCGAGAGGGCTAGGAGAGAAGTAGCCTAAAGGGGCCTCATTATAATTTGGACTCACTGTATTTTCATACACTTGGTCTCAAGGGCGTAACTTTGGGTTCAACATTGGGGGAGTTGAGATCTCCACCTTTAGAGCAGAAACTGAAAATTTAGATCATTATCTGCATTCTGGGGAATTTTTCTGCAAGAATTTATGCTCCAAATGTCTTTATATATGTAAAGGAACTTATAATAGGTGTTTGGGGTGGGTTGCATTGGCCAGTTCTGATTACTGGGGGGGTTGTCACCCCCTCCTGTGTGTGTGTGTGTGTGTGTGTGTGTGTGTGTTGCCTCTGGGGTTATTGTTGGCATCCAAGACTTGAAATCCAGCAGACGTTCCTGTCTGTAACGTGCACTAGAGCTGCAAAGATGAAGCTACTACTTACTATTTTGAGCAAAGGCATAGGTTTTTATTCATCATTGGGAGGGGGGGGAGAGAAACCCATATCCTGGGGGTGGTGGTGGGGGGGGTCGTCCCTTCAAAATTTTGAGTGTCAAACACTTAATTTCCTGCATTCTGCAATGCATTTTATGTAACAACTTATGGTGCAATGTTCTTTTATTTATAAGTGTCTTTTATTCATGTAAAGGAAATACTTCTTGTTCTTTCTGCATGTTCAAAACATTGCACATGTTTCGGGGATGCTATTTTTTTTTAGGAGCCGTGTACATCTCAACAACTAATCTGTTAGAAAATGAGACCGTGTTAAAGCCAGAAGCTCTAAAGTGTAACATCACAACAACATTGTACATCTATCTCCACTTTTATCTTCCGGTTGTCTTCTTTAACCCTAAAGCAGACACAGTTCTTCTTTTGAGGCCTCTGAACTGTTATGTTTACCTCTTTTAGGGATTTGGTTCTTCATATTTTGTGAGGCGGAGAAATCTCTTGTAAATATTGGACAAATATTCTGCATTCCCCTGAAATCTACGTCTATGATTTTGAGTAGTAGTGAGAAGTAATAATGCTTGTTAAATGTTGACTATGTTCTAGTTTCTTCTCTCCCCCGAGACAGGAAACTGAATATCTTTGAGGACGTATCATTAAAGTCCAGTCTTCTCTCTCTTGTGTCCATCACTAGATCTCAGAGAAGTCTTTCAGCTACAAACAGGGAAAACCCTGAAATATATTTCTACTCATAGGAATATCTTGTGTTACGGTTAAAAATTAGAAGGGTACTCATGTTGACAAGTGCCGGCCAATTTCAGAGTGTATCAGGCGTGGGGGGGGGGGAACGTGTCAGGTGACATGGACACAAAATCAAACCCTAATTATGAGCATTAGAGCCCGGTAATGAGCGCCCAGAGCGTTCTGTAGGAGGAGAAGCAGTGCTGCGGTTCTCTGCTGCAGAGCAGAAACTGCCCCGGCAACGCTAACCTCCCTTTTAGAGGTGAAGTACGCGTGCGAGCGCCGGAGGGTGTTTCTCTCGCCCACCTCGTCATGATTCCTCTCACGTCTGCTTTGCCATGGAGACGTTTGACAGCCTGCCGCGGTCTGGGTATGTCTCCTGTGACCGAGGGATGAGACAAAAAGAGAGATGGAGAGAGAAAACGAGAGGATGAAGTCTCAGAAAGAAGCTGAGTCCCTGAGTTATTGGATGGAAAGCGGTGGCTGACTATAGGTCCTTAATGCTGTCTCCAGAGATATGAATGACATGTCTTTTTATATTTGATGACGTGTTAATGTGTCCGTGTCCTATATTGAGTTTAGGGCTGCACAATATATTTTTTATATCCATATCAACTGGCACAATGAACCCATCAGGAAAGGCTGCGACATAACGCTCTGAGATTTTTTAGTTGTTAGTTGAAATAAACATCAGTAAAGAAAACTGCACTTCAACAGAAAAATGGCATGAAAATTAACACTGTTTTTTGCCGTTTGTGCCGTTTGTTACCAGATGCTTTTGAGACCTTTTTGCAACACTAACACCACCTACTCACCACGAGTACCATACAGTCACTTATTCTTGGAATTTATGGTCAACAAACCTCATTTATATGAAATTATACCTAATTTTTTTTAGTTAAAAAAGCAGAAATTATAAATGATTTTTGACTAATAGTTAAGATCAGAAGATGATAAGTGGATCACAGATTAGTATATATGTCAAAGTTTAGCCAGGATATTGTTTTGAAACCATTAAAACATTTTATTTCAAACGCTACAAAATGTCCCAAAAATGTTATGAAGGTAATCATTGATTTTACCTGAAGAACTTTTAGAACTATCCATGATATTTTGGGGCCCTTTAGTTCAAAGGAAACCCATATTTCTGTATTAAAAAACTTTGAAAACAGGTCAAATTTCACCCGAGGACAATACAAGGGTTAAATTGCCTCCTCGTCTCCTTCACTTGCCTCCCTTCCTCGCATCTTAAGCCCATGACACACCAACCCGATGGCCGACTGTCGGCAGTAAAGCCAGTCGGACTGATCAGTCTCCCCGAGATGGTCCAAAAAGTTCCTCAGAACACACCGAAGCGACGCCGCCTTGAGCGTACGTTCTGCGCATGTGCGAGACGTAATACAAAAATTGAAAACCGGAAATGACAACGCATCACGTGGGTCTGCCTTCTGCAGCCGATAGTAATGGCGGCTTCTTTCGAAATACGATCTCGTATTTTACGAAAATAGTTCACTGAAATGTGTTTCTGACAACATTTGAAGAGAGAAATAGGCCAAGCAGTTGCTGAATCTGTCTTCATCTCAGATCGACAAAGGTCAGTTTAAAAGATTTTCCTCAGATTTTGAGAGGCACCCATCACTCATCCCGCTCGTTATTTCCGGGTTAGCGCTCCACCAATCAGATTGGCCATTGAGTCCGACTGCCCGCCCTCCGACCCAGCAAGTCGGGTCGGCCAAAATGAAGGTTTACGGCCCCTCTGACTGACGACGGCACGGACCACACCGAACCGACTCCTTTTCACACCGTTCCACCCCTAGACAGAACAACTTCCAGTTCAGTCGAGGAGCTATCAGAGAAGGGACATGAGATGTACACCTGATTCTACTTCCTAAGACCGCTGCACGGTGTGAGGAAAACGTGCGATAACGTTGTTGAATATTGCAATAACGATATAACTTTGCGATAAATAAACAGATGTGAAAATGTTCTCAGTTATCTGCTGCTTTCAGTATTCAGATAAAATACAACAAACTGCTCGTTGAATTTAAAACAAATGAAAGGACATCATTTGCAACTTTCTTTAATTGAACAAATTGAACACTGACTTGAATATAAAAGGCAGCGCTGCAAAAACGACACGTTACATTTTAAAGTGCAGTTTTCTGCTGAAGTTTCATCATTTCCGCAATTTCTGCACAATTAATTGCAATTTTATCCAAATCGCAATATGGACTAGTGCAATAATATAAATCGGAGGGGGGCGCAAAATATGTAGTCAAATCTGAATGAAGTAGTGTGGTGCTGCTGAGATGTCCCGGCCTACAAATCCTATCCTACAGACAAAAATCTTTTGTGGGGCAACCTCTAGCTCACCCAGTAGAGCGTGCGCCCGATGTAGAGTCCTTTCCTCTCTCTCTCTCTCTCTCTCTCTCTCTCTCTCTCTCTCTCTCTCTGTCTCTCCCCTCCCCCTTCCTATCTATCCACTGTCACCCCAAAAATGATCATTCCCTCCAATATTGTGAATCAAATCAGTCAAAATAATCGCAATTACATATTTTCCTCATATCGTGCAGCCCTAATTTGCAGCATAAATTGATGCAGTAGCCCTACTGCTTCCCCCATCATGGTTTCACTGGACCCAGTTTGATTTCTTGTGTAGGGGCCGAGGCTTAATGTCTGACCCGACTACAAAGTGTTTTTTTTTTTAGACGGTTGGCTGTTGCAGTCTGACCTTTGAGGGTCTTGGGAGCGATTGGATTTATGTCTGGCTGCTATGCTGTGCAGAGCCGGTTCCCCTTCTTTTAACCCTCATGTTGTCCTCGGGTCAAATTTGACCCGTTTTCAAAGTTTCAATATCACAAATTTGGGTTTCTTTCAACCAAATTGCCCAAACATAACATGGATGGTTCCATAAGACGCTCTTCACAAAGGAAATTAAGGATCCGATCTCTATTTTCATAGAATTTTGGGTGTTTTATTCAATTGCATTATCTTGACTAAACGTTGACAGATCTGTGATTATCCATTACCTTCATTCCTCTGATCTTAACCATTAGTCCAAATCATTCATAATTTCTGCTTTCTTCTTATACAAAAATGTCATATGAATGAGGTTTATTGACCATGAATTCCAAAAATAAGTGTAAAACTAGTGCAAATAAATAGGTCTAGTGGTGAATATAGTGGTGGTAATGGAAAAAAGTGCCAAAAACGTTGTGGGGAAAAAGCCATCTTAAAAAATCAATTTTCCCCCCTAAAAAACGTCCAGCTATTTCTGTTTAAATGTCATTTTATTGTTTGGAAATTCTTGGCGGCTCTATCCTCACAGGGCCCTAAATAAATTAGAGGACTCGACTGCTCAGTAATGGGCAATTTGGAGGCTTTTGAGTGGTCCCATGGGTGTCATTACTCTCTGCCTAAAGCCAACAGAGGAGGCCTGCAGGCCCACCTATTTTCCTGCGAACCCCCAAGGGACAAATATATTAGGGCTGCAACTAACGGTCAATTCCATCGATTAATTGCCTGGTCTATAAAATAGCAGAAAATGGTGAAACATTTCCATCCTAGTTTCTCAAAGTCCAAGTTAATGTCTTTTAAATGTCTTGTTTTGTCAGTCCTAAACCCAAAGATAGTCAGTCAGTCAGTCAGTCAGTCAGTCAGTCAGTCAGTCAGTCAGTCAGTCAGTCAGTCAGTCAGTCAGTCAGTCAGTCAGTCAGTCAGTCAGTCAGTCAGTCAGTCAGTCAGTCAGTCAGTCAGTCAGTCAGTCAGTCAGTCAGTCAGTCAGTCAGTCAGTCAGTCAGTCAGTCAGTCAGTCAGTCAGTCAGTCAGTCAGTCAGTCAGTCAGTCAGTCAAATATAAAAAAGAGCAGGACATCTTACACTTAATCCATTAACAAAATAGTTGGGATCCTTTTTTGTTTGAAAAAAAAATCCCCATCGCCAAACCCACCAGACTCCATGTAAATAATCAGGACTTTTATCTTTTATATATTTTAAAACACACTTCATTCCAAGTGGACAGAAACTAAATAAAACTACCAAAAGCCGTCTTGGTTCATCTTTCCACTGTTCCAACAATCACCACTCTGGTTTGGTTGAAATAAACCCTTAATTCACCCATTTACATGTGGAGATAAGCTGGCTCTATACACACTAAAAGTCCTGATTATTTACATGGAGTCTGGTGGAGATATGCTGGCTCTATATACACTAAAAGTCCTGATTATTTACATGGAGTCTGGTGGAGTTTGGTGATGGTGATTTCGGGGCTGTTTGATGTTAAACTAAAAGGATCTTACTCTTTAACTAAAAGGTCTATCTCTGTAGGGTTCCATCCCATAATGTCAGACACTTAAAACAAAGTTTCGCCAACTATTATTCTATCAATCGACTGAATGTTTTGCAGGACTCAAAAGATCCTGGTCGGCAGCTGAACACTGTGTGTGTGTGTGTGTGTGTGTGTGTGTGTGTGTGTGTGTGTGTGTGTGTGTGTGTGTGTGTGTGTGTGTGTGTGTGTGTGTGTGTGTGTGTGTGTGTGTGTGTGTGTGTGTGTGTGTGTGTGTGTGTGTGTGTGTGTGTGTGTGTGTGTGTGTGTGTGTGTGTGTGTGTGTGAACAGGCGTCCTGTTGACAGGACCTGTGTGTTTTGTAGACAAGCTGTCTTCAATCCTCTACACAGAGAAGCGTGTTTGTTTCCCTCGGAGCAGCAGGAACCGCCTCCACTGATGCTGATGATATGCGCCGGCGTGTGTGTGTTTGTTTTCGACGCCGTGCTGTGAATTTGTTCACTTAGGTGTGTGTCCTACGTGTGTTCACCACATGGTGTGTGTGTGTGTTCTCCTCACTCAAATGTAAAAGTGTGTGCATATGAAGCTTGGTCTTGGCTGGAAAAAGGGCAAAGATGTTCACTCGACTTTCCCCCGGATAAAAATAGAAGGAATAAAAAACAGATTAGTATCCCAGGCAGTTGCAGTAAATAACCTCATCTTGTCTTTTTACTGATGAGCACACACACACACACACACACACACACACACACACACACACACACACACACACACACCCTCATCTGTTTGTGTGTTTGACTGTAACAACACAAAGAGGTGAGAAATTTTCCTTTGCAATGAAAAGTTGTCCAGTTGTTTTTACACAAGAGATCTCTGTGCCTAAAGGGGTTAAAGTCCATGTTGCAAGTTTAATTTTCCAACGAATTTGTGGTAATTGCTTGTTGGTAATAAACATTTAAACGGTTATTCATGTATTTGATGTTGTTAGGTATCACAAAACAGAATATAACACGAACAAGTAGGTACTATTTTACAGCGGTTTGTCTTTCCCCCACAATGCATTGCATGACGTCACGTTGGGGAGACGACAGGCGAAAGCCCAGTCTCGGTTCACTGTCCCGGTCACGGTTTCTGCCGCTGATCTGGCAAAATATGGCTTTTGGTCTCGACCGAGTCAATGTGCCTTTATTATGTGTATAATAATATTGGGGGGGGGGAAGTGAAAGGCAGCTTGGACGGGGATGCTATTCGGCTTTTCACAAGTTTAAACAGCTAGCTAACGATACGCCGACGTTTGCTAACGTTAGCGCAACAGCGTTAGCTTAGACTGCTAGTTAAATACCGGTATTACAACTGCCTTCGGAGCTGCGTCCACGTTGTCAACACAAGACATGTGGCGTTAGTGCTCCTTTTGTATCATACTTTTATTGAATGAAATATTAAGCTTCGCTCCTACGAAATAGGTGTTTTTTTGTAACATTACACACAAAGCTAACTGGCTATAGTTAGCCTGTACGTATGCTAGCGGGATTAGCTAACGTTGCGTAGCCAGCCAGCAACTTCGGCGATCGGCAGTAGTTTCGGCGAACTAACCGCGACAGTATGTTGCCCACAATCAACCTCTGCTGTTAAAAGCAGTCAATCTGCAGTGATGATTTGAAATGGAGACACATGGATGTGTTAGCTGTCAAGGTTAGCTCACCGAAGCTGCTTGCTGGCTATGCAACGTTAGCTAATGTCCGCTAGCATACATACAGGCTAACTAGAGCCAGTTAGCTTTGTGCAACTAACTAACTAACAAAAACCCATCTCGTAGGAGCGAAGTTTAACGTTTCATTCAATAAAGTTATGGTACAAAAGGAGCACTAACGCCACAAGTCTTATGTTGACAACATGGACGCAGATATAGGAAACTCCGAAGGCAGTTGTAATATTTACCTAGCCGGCTAGACTAACGCTGTTGCGCTAACGTTAGCGAAGCGTCGGCGTAGCGTTAGCTAGCTGTCTAAACTTGTGAAAAGCTGAACAGCATCCCCGTCCAAGTAATAAATAAACACCAGGCAAATATGTTGTTACTGGAGCTAGTAGCCTACCATCAAAACGTGAGATATATGATCATGATATCAATCATATCTATGTGTTTACAACCATCGGGGGATTTCACAGGTGGGACTGGCAGGTTAGCACATAGCTAGCATGATGCCTTGTATTTTCTAGATCTAGATAAGTTTAGCGGTACTTATCTGAACTAACGACATGATCACTGTCACTAGATATAAATAAAACATTGACTTTCACTTGGTGCTATTCACGGACAGTAAAAAACCCTCTTCCTCATCCCAGTCAGTCACGATAGTTCTAGTACCAGGCTGATACACGTCTCCCCAACCTGACGTCATCGCCGAATTGCGGAAGAAAAAACACTAATACCAAAAACCTGACAAAAACTGTCCTTTAACACTATTTTGAGACATTTTTAACAATGATATACATATATTGAGTGCTATATGTACCTATTGTGGTGGTTAACTTGCAACATGGGCTTTAAGCAAGGTGTGTGTGTGTGTGTGTGTGTGTGTGTGTGTGTGTGTGTGTGTGTGTGTGTGTGTGTGTGTGTGTGTGTGTGTGTGTGTGTGTGTGTGTGTGTGTGTGTGTGTGTGTGTGTGTGTGTGTGTGTGTGTGTGTGTGTGTGTGTGTGTGTGTGTGTGTGTGTGTGTGTGTAAAAGGGTCAACACCAGCAGAGCTCGCCTCTGAAAGGAGCCTCAGTCTGAAGGAAAAATGTATTCTTCTATGCTTAAAGGATTACTTCGTGGGTTTTCTTTTTCAACCTGGACCCTATTTTCCCATGCATTGGTGTCTAAGGGTCAAATGGGAACAACAATCTTTCTTTGAAAGATCCCTACAGTGAGAGACCTTTTAGTTAAAGAGTAAGATCCTTTTAGTTTAACATCAAACAGCCCCGAAATCACCATCACCAAACTCCACCAGACTCCATGTAAATAATCAGTACTTTTATCATCGTAAAAATAACCCACTTAATTCAAAGTGGACAGAAACTAAATAAAACTACCAAAAGCTGTCTTGGTTCATCTTTCCACTGTTCCAACAATCACCACTCTGGTTTGGTTGAAATAAACCCTTAATTCACCCATTTACATGTGGAGATATGCTGGCTCTATACACGCTAAAAGTCCTGATTATTTACATGGAGTCTGGTGTAGTTTGGTGATGGTTATTTTGGGGCTGTTTGATGTTAAACTAAAAGGATTTTATTCTTTAACTAAAAAGTCTATCTCTGAAGGGATCCATCCCATAATGTTGTCAGACACATAGAATAATAATAATCTGAGTCTGAACAGAACGTTTAGTGGACGGTAACTGACGCTGAACAGAAGGAATCCGAGCTGTCTCTTCAACCATCTTTTTCAAGATGATGATCAGCTTAATGGGTATGAACACGAGATGTAACACACACACACACTTTGGATTCGGCCTGCTGTGTGTGTTGGAGGAGAGAAAAAAAAGTCTGTGGGTCTGTTTTTGTGGTTTTGGAAGGAAACCCTGGACCTCTGCTTTGGGTTTCATTTTGTGTCTGCTCTGCTTTTTTCCCCCACTTGAAGCTTACATAATCTTTAATGTGCTGAGTAACTTCTGACCTGAAATAACCCAGAGAAGCCCTGTGTAGACTTTTAAAGAACTGCATGTCATTTAAGGAGACGGTAAAGACTCATTCTTGTTACTTCTAACTCCTAAGTACACAGTTTGCAAATAAATTAGAAATTTTCCAGTTTGACAATGTTAGAAACGCACATTTTTCATTGAAGGATAACTACCGTTTTTTTTCAACCTGGACCCTATTTTTTCCTATGTTTGTTTTTGTGTGTAAGTGACTGATGGGAACAATCTTTGAAACTGGTCCAGTGTTGAGGGTGAACGCTGTAACCGGCAGCCGTGAACCGGGCTGTAATGTAACCCTACAGGACTAATGTTTAACGTCACTTAGCGTCCACTAAAAGTTTTGTTGTTGCTGCTGACAGACTCAGATTATTATTCTAAGTGTCTGATAATATTATGGGATGGATGCTTACAGAGAGAGACCTTTTTAAAACCTCTTTGAGACCTTTCTGTTTAACCAGAAACAGCTCTGAAGTCTCTTGCTTTAAACCCACCAGACTGTAAATCAGTAAACTATGTGTTTATGTCAAGCAAAACTAGAGTAGTAAAGGTTGGAAAAGTGGAAAGACGACCCAAAACGGCTTTTCATAGTTTTATTTTGTTTCTGTCCACTTTGAATGAAGTGTGTTTTACGAGGCTAAAATGACTGTTTATTTACATGGAGTCTGGTAGGTTTAGCGAACGCAATTTCACGGATGTTTTTATGATTTAACAAAAGGATCTTACTCTTTAACAGAAAGCTTGACCTCCTTAGAAATCCTTTCCATAATGTTGTCGGACACTTAGAATATTAATCTGAGTCTGTCAGCGGCAAAAACTAGCACTTTTGTGGCGTAAATAGAAGCTGCACAATTGCCCTATTTACTTACATTGTAGCTGGTTTCTCCGCTGCCGACTGCAGCGATCTTCTTAATACTGGACCAACGTCAAAGATTGTTGTTCTCATCACTCACTTAGACACAAAAACATGAACGGTAATTACCCATTAAAAAAGAAAAGAAAAATCCAAGTAAATGTGTTTTCACGCCCCACAAACCTTTGTGCTCTCTGGACTGTTTGTCTTTCTTTTCCCCCCCAAAGAGTTCACTTCTCCGAAATACTTGTTTGATTTTCCCCGACAGCAGCTTTGTGTTAACCTGACTCCGCCAGATGGATTGCTTCGCATTTGCTCGGCATATCCATCTGGGAACTTTCCGTTGGAGAACTTTTGAAAAGGGGTGAAAATACTGGTTAGCTGATTGGATGAAGCATCTGTCTATCACCTATGTTGGTGATAGACGGGCCAAATCAACCAATCAGATCCACGAAGCGTATGAAAATACAACCACAAGCCCGCCCCTGCTGCTGCAGGCAAAGCATAGCTCGTTAGCTCAGCAAGCAGGCAACATGTCGGTAAAGGATATTTGCCGTTTGTGTAACGATAATTTAGGAATAAAAGGCACCCTTTCAGGTTCCCGGACCGCTGTCTGAAAATACTGGTTAGCTGATTGGATAAACCATCTGTCTATCACCACCTAACCCGCCTCAAAACCAACGCTGATTGGCCCGGTCGTGTGGCTAACGGCTCCAAATTTTCTCTGCCTCAAGATGCCAGACTGATCTGCGAGTGGAAAACTGGAGCTTGCGAGATCAGGACGGTCTCACGAGGCTAGCTTGTGTTGCATCCCGTTTCCATCTCGGCAAACAAGATATTGGTCCAAAAGGCAGATTGGAGTGAAACGTATTCACCCAGACCCGCTCGCGGGTGTCTCTTCTGTCGGCGTCTGAGCTACTCGCCATCTCCGAAATCAATATCACCCTGAGCAGGATATAGAGTCGCTGTGCGACAGAGCGCCTTGTGTATCCCCCGCACGCTTAGTCTAATCTCGGGCTGCCTGCTTTTCAAACTTTAGGTCCAAGTGGGAAGACGGATTCTCAGAGATCTTAGAGATCAGGAGTTTTTACTTTTCTATTTTGAAAGCTTTAGGGTAGGAAGGTAAAAAACCCCGACATGTGCATGTTGTGGAATAAGCCCACTTTATCAATTGAGATGAGATTTAGATCCTTTAGTCTCTCTCTCTCTCTCTCTCTCTCTCTCTCTCTCTGTCTCTCTCTCTCTCTTTCCCATTTCAATTCTTTATTGGCATGAAAGTTTTTTAATAACAATGTTGCCAAAGCATCAACATACAATGTGTCCAAATAATCGGACAAAACACTATGAACATTAACTTTCTGTCTCTCTCTCTCTCCCTGTATCTGTATCTCTCTCTCTCTCTCTCTCTGTCCGTCCCACTCGTCCTCCCTCAGCCCTCCTGGGCTATAAACGGGGGATGAGTTATCCGCGGCGTTCCTCTGCCTCCAGTTGGAAACGTTTCTGTCGCTGTGAGTCATGCTCTCACCACGCCTGTAACTCCATGCTTCACCCCGTTAGTCACAAGTTGAAAATAAAACCCTTTTTGAAAGCACGTCGCAGGCTTTAAAAGGTGTGGGACGGGGCTCCTGCGTCCGCCGCTATTCTTAGCCGGAGACAACAACAGGAAGAAGGACGTTCAGAGGAGGCTCTGAGAGTGGAAGTTTGGACTGAGAGCGAGGCTTCGCAAACGCATCACGCAGAGGGCCGCATAGCATTTTTATTTAAGGTCGGAGGTCTGGAACAATTGGCAAAAACATACATTCAAGTGTAATACGAAAAGAGCAGGAAATCTTCATATTTGAGAGGCTGAAAACAGCTTATCCTGCCATTTCTGCATGAAAAATGTTCAATCTACTTAACGATTAGATCTTTACGTTATGTTGTTAATCGTTGCAGCTCTACATAACTCCCTCTCTGTAAGAAATCCCGTTTTAGTTTAAAAAAAAAAAGTTTTGAATTTGTAGCTAGACGGCCTCCACTGAGTTCCCAGAATTACCTCACTTCTCACTCTTTTAAGGTGTGTGTGTGTGTGTGTGTGTGTGTGTGTGTGTGTGTGTGTGTGTGTGTGTGTGTGTGTGTGTGTGTGTGTGTGTGTGTGTGTGTGTGTGTGTGTGTGTGTGTGTGTGTGTGTGTGTGTGTGTGTGTGTGTGTGTGTGTGTGTGTGTGTGTGTGTGTGTGTGTGTGTGTGTGTGGCACCACAGTCATTAGTTCTGGGGCATTAACTGCTGATCAGTGGATACTTTTATTAGCTGCCTTGTTTTGACTGGTTAGCCTTCTGGACACAGAGCCAAACGGCGCTCTCCGTTGCCCGGTCAACCATGGAGGAATTTCAGTGCCACGCCAGAACTCTTAACGCTGCGAGAGAGGCGACCTCATTGGGATTCGACTTCATTACCTAACGCAGCAGCAGCCACATGCTGGGAAATGGTGAACACTCAATCTGGGTTCAACATTCACGTGTGTGTGTGGGTGAGAGTGTGTGTGTGTGTCTGTGTGCGTGTGTGTGTGATTGAGAGTGTGTGTACATTACGTTCCCATGTAACTAAACTGCATTCTCAATTTTTGAGGGAAACGTTTGTTGTTCTGGCTCCAACGGGCCTCAGCAGTGCGTTCATGTGCATCTTGGTAAACTAATGGTGCATTCAATTGCACCTCATAAACTTAAGGAAACTCAAACTGCCCTCCTGCCATCCATCCAGTGGCCCTTTTTGTGGCATTGCCATCCCTAAGAAATAGAATAGAAGCGTAGATTTGGAGAATCGTGCCACCCGTAATAGTAATCCTTGTGTTTCACAACTAGTCTGATCTTTACTTCTTGAGTTGACACATGCTGAGTGCAGACTTTCCTTTCTCAAGCAGCCATGTAATGATGCAGACTGAGTTCTTTGAAATCCCTGGAAACAGAGCCACATGTCGAGGCGTGTTGCTCGGTCATTCATGAAGGAATTCTGCTTCACAACAACAGCCAAGGAAAGCCTACCGCTGCTGTAACCATGGAGACTTGTCCGGTCTGCTGAGGAATTGGGGGGGGGGTGTCAGTGTGGTCTTTTAACAAAGTATATTTTTGAAGTAGTTATGGCTCTTTCATTCAGGTCAAGACAAAAGTGCAGGTGTTCACAAATACGTGACTAATATTTGGTTTTACTTTCCTGGCGTGTGGATTGAAGATGTTTTTATGATAGGGAGGTGCGTTTGGAAGAAAATGCTGAGCGCTTGTTTTTGGCTTATCTGGCATGCGGCGTTAACACAGAGCGCGTCAAATATTCTCTGACAGTTCGAGACAATTTGCATGCCTTGTTATTACAAATTGATAACTGCAGAGTAACTGAAAGAAGTTGAAGAGACTCGAGTGGCGAAGAAATGACACTTCAGAGGCCAACTCGAAGCAGAGCTTACATTATGTGTGTGTGTGTGTGTGTGTGTGTGTGTGTGTGTGTGTGTGTGTGTGTGTGTGTGTGTGTGTGTGTGTGTGTGTGTGTGTGTGTGTGTGTGTGTGTGTGTGTGTGTGTGTACACTCAGACAAGCAGCTTGACCCTTCCACCTGGCCGGTACATTTTAAACGGTCAGTGGGAGACAAATACAGCCGGCCGAGGAAATGACTTGAGAGGACCTGACATGTAAAATGTCACAGTCAAACACCACTAGGTCCACTTCACACGTGTGTGTGTGTGTGTGTGTGTGTGTGTGTGCTACCTATTCACAGACACACACACACACAGCAGCAGGGTCATAGATGCACATCAGACCGTGCGGTTCTACACATGTACACACTCGTTTGACACAAACCGGAGTGAAGGCTTCAGCTTACAAACATTCTACAAGTTTGGACGAGTCGACAGGTTGTTTGTTGTGTGCAAATAGTGAAGCATTCCAGCAACAGATAGAGAAAAAAACTATTTATTTACCTTTTTTTTAAGTAAAGTTAAGACATTTTTTTATGAAAAAAACATGAAACTTGTGTGACGTCAGCTTGTTAAATGTGAATATTGTTCTAGTGTCTTCTCTCCTCTGGGACAGTAAACTGAATATCTTTGAGGTGTGGACAAAACAAGACATTTGAGGACGTCATCTTGGGAGTTTGTGGAAACACTGATCCACATTTTTCACCTTTTTCTGACATTTTAGAGACCAAACAACTCATCTAGAAAATAGTCAATTAGTTTCAGCCGTAGAACCAGTGAATTTTAGCATTCTATTCTTTTAAGATTAATCAGTAATCCTTAATATTGAATAGCCTTGTTTTTTTTTCAGCACTCAAAGCATTGAAATAACTGCTGTTTCCCTGCATTGATTCTTTGGTTACAATTTACTTGAAGGTATCTACATAAGAGTGTCATGACACTGTCATGAACGTGTCATAAACATTATAAACAAGTCATGAACGTTTATGACCTAACGCTTATTTTAGTACGTGTCATTCGGTTTTGGTTAGGGTTCATGTGTCCTGACAGTGTCATGTCACCCTTATGTAGATACCCTTTTTAAGTAAAGTGATTTAAGATGACCGATTTCTCTTTCTTTTTTTTTTTGTGTGTATCCGAATTGATGAAATGAACCAAAACGCGGTTGTAACGTAGCAGATGTGATGATACAAAGTAGTAAAACAACCTTTTTATTGTGAACGTATAGACCCTCCAGCAGACAGGCATCAGGTGCTCCATGCAGGCTGAGATAAAAACTATAACTTTTGTTCACTCTGTTTTAAAATAACTTGTGAAATGACTTGTGCGGAGAACGGTTAACGCACCAGGAAGCAAACCCTCGGGGGAACGTGTCCCGGGGCGTGAACGCTCATTTCTGAGCCTATTTGCAGATTTGTGTAACGGATCAGGATGTCATGAGTCACCCATTCACCCAGCCATTTATCCCCCTATTCACCCACCCATCAAACCATTTATCCCCCCCACACCCCCCATTCATCCATCAATCTATCTTTTATGGAGGGCAGTCATTCAAAGGGACGAGAGCTGTCGTCTCCCAATGTGCTCCGATGATGTGTGTGTGTGTGTGTGTGTGTGTGTGTGTGTGTGTGTGTGTGTGTGTGTGTGTGTGTGTGTGTGTGTGTGTGTGTGTGTGTGTGTGTGTGTGTGTGTGTGTGTGTGTGTGTGTGTGTGTGTGTGTGTGTGTGTGTGTGTGTACTTCGGCGACAGAGGAGGAATTTGGGTGTGACACGGGAAGTAATGGGATGCCATGGAGACAGCAGAAGTGCACAGAGAGTGAGAGGGGAGGTGGGGGAGATGGAAAGAGAAACGGGGTTAACGGAAAGCGAGGGAGAGATTGGGTGAATCTCCCTTCCTCTTGAATTGCATCCACGTTTCCTTGACTTGCGTCTTAGTCCATCCCACCGAGGAAGCGCGTTTTTCTCCGAGGTTACTTCTGATATTTTATTGATGTTTTATTGACCATATTCCTGCAGTTTTCTGGTGTTAGACGTTGTTGTAAATTTACTTATAAGAATATTGTCTTTTGACTGGTCATTCGTAAATATATAAAGAGGCAAAAGCCTGAAAATAAAATAGAACATGAGTTACATGAGGATTAGCCGGAAAACATACAAGATGTTAGCCTATACAAAAGGGAGGGAGAGTTTGAAAACCTACCCTCAAAATAATACATAAAATGAATGAATCATGGCTCATAATTTCTTAGAACCAGAGGATACCAATCTCCTCATCAGCTGCCCTCTGAATTTGGATTTCATTCTTGAGTATCAACTTTCCCTCCAGTGAAAGTGTTTGGGCTGCAGCAGCCTTTTGGTGCCAGTGAAAACTTCTGTGAAGTTATTTTTAAAGCTGTCTAACTAATAATAAACCTCAGATGATTATCAGAAATAACAAACAGCTTTAAACTTTTGGAAACAGAGTCTTGAACTCCCCCGTGAGCGACATCCGAGGCCTGTTGTGAGCAGCGTGGGTTTGGGTGTGTGCTCCGGCTGCATCTCCGTCCATACGCCCTTGAAGATTATTGCTTTATTAAATTGTATTAAATGCTCTTTGAAGCGGCAACAATGTAAACAACACCCCCGACCCCCCCGAGATCCAGAGCTGCAAACAGAGGGCAAAGTGAAACACGAAGGACGTTTAGCTACACTTTTTTGGAGGTGTGATAAAATATTGATTCACGTATGTACTGTGAATTTTAACATATTAACAAATATTGATTCTTTTCCAAGGAATCTGTAAGATTATCTCAAAGAATATTGTAACTACCAATGTTTTTTTTAATACTTTTTATTGATCCCCAGTGGGGAAGTTACACACTCAGAACCTATTGATGCACAAATGTAGAGATGTCCGAGTGAGGGGGGGCTGCTTTGCTCAAGACCAGGAGGTGAACTGGCATCTCTCCAGCTACCAGTCCACACTCCATACTTCGGTCCGTACGGGGACTTGAACCAGCGACCCTCCAGTTCCCAAACCAATGAGCTACTGCCAGCGTTGTACCGCCGACTGCGACTACATCATAGCAAAAGCAGAAAAAGCAGAAGATCTCATGTTATGAAATAAACGTCAGACTGACTGACTGACATTTGGGGTCCTGTTTTAACGATCTAAGCGCACGGCGTGAAGCGCCTGGCACAGGCGTGTCCAAATCCACTTTTGCTAGTTTGACGGCGCAAAAAAAGTGTCCATGTGCCGGCCGTATGGTTCTAAAGGGTTGTTCTTAGTGTCTTCATTAATCAGAGGGGTGTTTTGGGCGTAACATGCAATCAACCAATCAGAGATCATCCCCCATTCCCTTTAAAAGCCAGGCGTGTTTGGACCTTGGAGCATTGCTGTTATGATGGAGGATTTGCACCGTAATATTTGTATTTGTAATCTTCTGCATGTGTGTGTGCTGCTGTGCGTCCCTGTGTGTGTAACAAGCATAGTGTGTATGCACCTGAACACACCTCCCTGTAAGACCAGCACGCCCAGAATGCACCTGAACACACCTCCCTGTAAGACCAGCACGCCCAGAATGCACCTGAACACACCTCCCTGTAAGACCAGCACGCCCAGAATGCACCTGAACACACCTCCCTGTAAGACCAGCACACCCATGGGCCACAGATGGGGGCAGGTGCATTTGTTATTTAAACGTCGTGGGCGCTGGACGGGAAACTGACAACTGGGTTGGTCTTAAACTAAAGAGACTTGGGTCGGGCTTTGCGTCGGGTGCAGGATAGGGCCCACGATGTGCGTTCTTCTTAGAAAACAGTTACTTTTTAGAAATGTCTCCTGATACGTTGTCTCTAGAAGTGTGACTACATCATATCGCTTTCCAGCTAAACAAAACTGTTTGTATAGGGGCCGGTGAGACTTTGGGCAAGTAGAATTTTTAGTTTTTCCCAGTTTCAAATGAAAACCCTTAACGTTGAAGCCGGTACGCAAGTGGATGATGCCTACCATTGGGTGGGTGGGTGAGGGGGATGGGGGGGTATAAACAGAGAATATGAGTCCAACAGTGAAACCAGAGGAGAGACAGAAGGAGAAAGGGAGGTGTTAATCTGCTGGAGTTAATCTGCAGCGGCTGCAGAGGAAGAAACGGAGATGCTGAGGGACTCGCGCCGCATCCGAAGACTTCCTGCAGGCTGCGGGATAACAACGGTGTTTAGTTTCATGTAAACCAGCGAAGGCTGACACACAGACCTGCAGATACTCGTACAAAACACACACACACACACACACACACACACACACACACACACACACACACACACACACACACACACACACACACACACACACGTATGTGTCTTGAGGGACTGTAGGCGGCTGCTGTACAGCGCGATAGCTCCAGCGCTCTGTCTTCTCTACTCTCTCTGCCCTAATGACTTTCTCTCTCTCTCTCTCTCTCTCTCTCTCTCTCTCTCTCTCTCTCTCTCGGGTAAGTGGGTGACAGTCTTTTAAAGTGCAGTCCTGTACCGTCTGATAGCACGGAGCCAACAATGAATGTATTGGCCACGCCAGTGAGTCTGCTCGCGCCTCAGAATAACAACGAAGGCGGAGAGGGAGGATGCTACGGATGAATTAGCATTCTTCAAAAGAAAGAGTTTAGCCGCCTTCCCTCTCCCTGTGAACTAACAAACCGAAAACAACACGGCAGAGCGGCTCGTCTATTGTCTTACAGAGACACTGATTTGTGTGTTTGCTGAGGATTTGCATGTATTAATTCACCTCTGTAAAGAGGGGCTTTGGATGAAAGAATCAGAAAGTAGTAGCGGAGACACAGAGTAACTTCTGGTCTCTGTGTCCCTGGTGTTTGTCCACTGCCAGGTCTCATTAGGGATTATTCCAACGGGAGAAGTGAACGTGAACACAGATTATGAGCCATTCTTTCGCCCCGTAGTCACCAAAGTACTGACCCTCAGAACCGTTGTTTACCCTAAGAATGCAACAAGAAAAGGCATTTCTGATACAAGACTATGGTCGTTACCATGACGAGTACAAACCTACCGTTTTCCTCAGCTAAAAGCTCACACTGGCGCCGTTCCGATGATGTCTTCTGAGCCCTTACGGAAGATTTTTGTTATCCAGCCTGGAACTACTCTTGGATTCGGATACAAACTAAGTGTGATTGCAGATGTATTTTGGTGTCAGCAGCTGAGATCTCTTCCACGATGCAAACACATGTCATGTCTTCTTCGGGAAGATAAACGGGACTGAACTGGGTCATCCTTGTGCAGGTACACTTCAGATAATGTAGTCCATGTCTGCACGTACGGCAGTGACCTGATTCTGCAGAAACCCAACGGTACACTGTGTTGTGTGTGTGTCTCTGTGTGTGTGTCTGCGTGCGTGTCTGTGTGTCTGTGTGCGTGCGATGAGTTTTTGCAGTGATAGCCATCTCCTCCCCTCCCCCGGTGATGCATCTCCGTCCTCTCTGGTTCATACTAGAGATGTTCTGATACTGATACCAGGTCAGAAAAGCCTCCTGATTCTCTCTGAAAATGCTGCTATCGGTAGCGTAAAGTACTCGAGTAAATGCACCGATCCACTGATACCACTTCATTTAGCCTCGAAGTTTGACTTCTCCGTAACTTCCTTTTAACCTCTTACTGTGTTTGACAGAGTCTAAAGATAGTCAAGGTTATTTACCCTGAACAGACAGACAGACAGACAGACAGACAGACAGACAGACAGACAGACAGACAGACAGACAGACAGACAGACAGACACACACACACTCCGAGGACAGCCGGGCACATTCACAGGAAACGGGACGGCACCTCGGAGGGAAAGTTCACGGATTGAAGCGCACCCTCGGATTAAAGGGTGCAGATTAGCTAAATCCAGCTGGGGACAGTTGCTAGAGTGACAGAAAGTGACAGCCGGGCAACAAGAGACCCTCTCTATGACACACACACACACACACACGTGACCAGCTGTCTCCAGCTGTCCTGTATCTCAACTCTTAGCTGGTGGTCCCAGTAGGACCGGGTCACACACACACACACACACACACACACACACACACACACACACACACACACACACACACACACACACACACACACACACACACACACACACTCTGGGTTTGGGAACTGCTGCTTGTCGTTGGCGTTGACATCTTCTTTTTGGGTTATGATATTTACATTTTAATGTTCTTTTATTCAGCACTTTGGTCAGATTAATCTGTGTGCTTCAGAAATGAATTTAACAAACATAACAAACATTTTACAGACTGAGAGATATGTTGCTTATAATAATGAATCAGAAATCACAATCAAAACAGTTTTATTTGTTTATTAATAATGTTTATTATACAGATTATAGATATACACCAAGATATTATAACAAGTTTATAACACTGACAACACTGCAAGATACAACTATTATAAATCCATTAAAGACAATTCATATTCCTTCAAAAATAATTTCCCCCTGGGATTATTAAAGTATTTCTGATTCTGATAATATAAAACATCACATAATCTTTAGATTTAAAATAAAACATCTGGAACATACACACACACACACACACACACACACACACACACATAAAGGTAAAATGATTGGTAATAAAACTCTTAGGTGACAGTAATGTTAAAAAGTGAATTCCCAACATGTTAAACTATTAAACCAATGTCCCCTAACAGAGCAGACCCCTCCCCCCTTCCTGGGTGCAGGGTTCAGCCTGAAGCAGTGATCCCTATAATCACACGCATCCACAACAACATCAAGAAAAGATCAACTAACTCTATATATATATATATATCTATATCTATATATATATATATATATATATATATATATATATATATATATATATATATAGATATAATATCATCTGTATATACACACAACATACTAATACAGACGATAAGGGAACATCTGCCCCCTGTCAGGATCAGAGGGTCACTTCTAACATTCAAAACGTATTATTACTTATATCAATGATGAAATAATCATATGCATATTAAGGGTAGTTCGTTTGCTTTGGTCTGAATCAGTTTGGTTTGGTTTCACACCTGGAAAAATCCAAGTGTGACAAAATGCGGCATTACAAATCATGCAAGAACGTCCTCTCCTCTTATTGGTCGGATGCTTCTGGGGGCGGGAGCAAGAAAGTAAATACAGGAAGAAGGTCCTGTGTTCTGGACTTGTTCTATTTCTGTGATAGAAACACTGCAAGCTGCTAGAGTTTGCTGCTCTGCTGCATCGCAGATTGCTAAACACACCTGACTACAGGAGACATTAGCTCAGACTTGCGGAGTATATATAGTTGGTTTGGTTCGAGTACGGATCACGTTCTCCCCACAAATGAACCGCTCCAGAGTTTGATTGAAAGCGTACCGAGACCACCTCTTCAAACAGGTCTTGGTACGCTTGTTTGGTGCGCACCCGAGTGTGAATGCCACGTTCTCACCTGCCCTGACGAACCGCAACCGCGGGACAAACGAACTCTATTGCGATTCAACCGAACTAAACGAGGCAGGTGTAAAAGCGACTTAAGTGTGTGCGTGAGCTGAAAGCTGCGCTCCTCTCCGTGTCCTCAGGTTCACAGCAGCACAGAGCATCAGCAGCAGAACACTGGCACTGAGCATCGCACTTTGAAGAAGGTGGAGTAAATCCCAAAGGGCTACATGTACACTACCAAAGTTCTCTCTGTTGACAGACACCTTATCATATCGGTCATAAACTACACACCAGTACTCCCCTGCGTCTCCCAGAGACATTAGAGATTGCCAGGTTACCTTTTATCATAGTACCAGCTCACTATGCTCATTCTTAGAGACCTTACATTAAAGATTCTTCCCTCTGTTTGGTTCGACTTGATAAACCAATTATTTGTATTTCCCTTTTCCCAATCTGTGCATCTGAGAGTGCCTACTTCTCCCTCTGAGAAGAGCTCTACAGCAGGGGGGCCAAATTTGGGGCACACCACCAGCCGATACTCTTGCTCTCTGATAGAGGCTTTACAGTAGTACTGACCTAAGTGATTTAACATTAGAAAACACCAGCGAGTAGTTTTGGTCTACTGAAGGAACAGTCTGGTTTAGTTGTCCTATGTCAGTGATGATGTTGATGGAGTGTTTTTTTTTTTTTTATAATAACCACCCAACGTGGGGGCTGGTCATCAGTGGAATCAGCGACCGTGCACGGCAACACAGCGGCCTCTCCCACTGAGCTCATACAGTGGGAACAACTCTGCAGCGTGACTGCTAACACACTGCTGTTGGTTCATCACCAGACATCTGTACCGTGTAAGGTCTGTTGCTGTGACGTTAGAAACACTAAGAGCTGATGTGTCTATCACCACTTGGTATCTTCCTCTAACATTGTCCATCACTGATGTCGTATTGTCCCCAAAAACTCTGCTCCATGTTTCTTGCTCATATCTATAGTCCTGTTTGAGCCACTGGATATCCAGATCATCAGCTGCTCCCTCACATGGCACGTCCACTGGTTCTCCAAAGATCGCTGTGATAACTCTCCACTTTATTGAAGTACAAATAGTAATAGTGATGTTGTTGTCATGCGTCACGTTGCCCTCAGTCCAACACTCCTCTTGGTACGGGCCAGTGTCTTTCTACACACATTATTCAGAGAGGAGAGGAAACATCCAGAGATAAGAGGGGGGGGGTTGTGTGTGTGTGTGTGTGTGTGTGTGTGTGTGTGTGTGTGTGTGTGTGTGTGTGTGTGTGTGTGTGTGTGTGTGTGTGTGTGTGTGTGTGTGTGTGTGTGTGTGTGTGTGTGTGTGTGTGTGTGTGTGTGTGTGTGCGCACAAACTATGGAATATGGGTATGTGAATATATTGTGCCTGTGTCTGAAACATTTGGTTAGAGCTGAAAAGATTAACTGATAAGTTGTCGACAAAATTAATTGCCAATTATTTTGATAATTGATGAAGTCCCTCCAGGATTTTGCGGCCTTTTTTTAGATTGTTGCGACCCAAAATGCCAGATTTTTGCAAAAAATTTCGATAAAAGTTGCGATGTCTTTGGTATTTTTGTTGCAGTGAAGTTGCAAGAGACAGTGAAAGTTGCAAAAAAAAGTTGTGAATTTTGTCTCATCTCCGGTTTTTCGTGTGTGTGTGTGACATACTAATACAAAGTCTGGCACGTGGGACTGCAGGTATTGGTTGAAGTCACGGGAAACTCCGGTTATTGGTCAAATTTGCAGTGATTGGTCAAAATTGAGAGTCGCAATGAATTCACGGTGATTGGTTTGCGTGAATTGTTGCGATCGCGACATCACGAAATCCTGGAGGGACTGGTTAATCACTTTGAGTCATTGTTTAACGAGAAAAACGTCAAACTTCTGTGATGTCAGCTTGAATGTAAACAATCGGTAGTTGCAGCCTAAGACAGAGTTTGAGGAGATAACACACACACACACACACACACACACACAGAGCGGCAGTGAAAACACAACTTCAGCAGTCTAATTGGACTGAAATGTAATTACTCCTGCTACCTACACAATCTACAACAATAATTGTATTTCCTCCCCTCTCTCTCTGTCTCTTTCTTTCTTTCTTTCTTTCTTTCTTTTTTCTTTCTTTCTTTCTTTCTCTCTGTCTCTCTGTGATTGTTAATTCTTTCATGTTTCATTTTTTGCAGCCGTTGCAGTGTTATAATTAGCCTACTGAGATGCGCAAAACATCGCAGCACTTTCCCCTTATGAGCTGTTAGCCCACACACACACACACGCACACACACACACACACACACACACACACTCACTCGCACACTTGAGCAGCGAAAGCGCTGATGCTTCGCCGTTCCAAAACTCAACTTTAATCAAAGTGGACGTGTGTTTGGCTGCGTTCGCAGAAGAACCGCAACTCCCATGATTCTGCCTCGCTGGCTTCATTTTTATTCAGGTTTTTTTTTGCGAGTGCTTCGCCTCAAATTAAAAACTCATTTCGAGGAACTTAAAGCACACTGAGCCCTGCAAGGTGGGGGGGAGGGAAACTAAAACCTACACATCGATATGGACAATATTTTCAAACGGCAGGAAAGTTTCTCGGATTCTTTCATTTCGGGGAAAGTTCACAAATTGGTTTGATTTCTTTTCTAATATCACAACAAAGAAGAGGAGATATTTTAGCGTTCGGGATTCTTTTTTTCTGGTAAAACAATCTTGTTTTTCGATGATAGGATTGTTTGCTAGGTAAGGATCTTTGTTTTGGGAGATAATAAATGCCGCGGGTTGAAATACATTCCCCGAGTGTTTTTGGATCGTGTGTGTGTGTGTGTGTGTGTGTGACTGTGTGTGTGTGTGTGTGTGTGTGTGTGTGTGTGTGTGTGTGTGTGTGTGTGTAACAGCTGGGAGGGCCGGAAAAGCCACCCCAACCTTCATAACATCAGCTCCCAGTTTCCCTGCTGTGTCTTTGCACATCTGGAGTTCAACGTAGCAGCCACACCTAAATGATTTCTCTTCTTTTGTTTCTTCTGCAGATATTCTGGGTTATTTTATGGATTGGATGGATTAGGATACAGGCCAGAAACAGTCCTTGGCTTTCAGCCTACGTCCCATTTCTGTTGTTGATTGTGTGATTTATATTGTGACTGGTTTAAACGTGCAAAATAAGATTGAATATCCAAACAGAATATGCTGTTTACATGACCTGTATCAAATTCTGTAAAATAATAGTGAAATCTTGGTGTGCAGGTGTGTCTCAGAGCGGATGCTCAGCCCGACATGGCGTGTTAGTTTTAGGCTAGGTCGTGTTTACAGCCGAGCCCCCGGTACAGGTTCACATCTGCTTCTGACTGTCTGCTGCTGCTGCGTTTAGGGAGCGTCCGGAACTTTCCAGCGGGAGTCGCTTGACCTGTCCTTGGCACAGACTGTAAAAAAATTAAAAATAATAATGGACAAAAGTTTTCCGGGTCTGAAAAATGAAGTCAATGCTGAAGTTCCTTAAAGCTGCATTGTATCTCATTTCCAGCAGGAAAAACTTCAAGAAAAGTGACAAAAGCGATGAAAAAGGAGACCAGAAAGTGCCTAATACATAAAAAAAACTTCCAAAAAATTCTCTGTGATTGCCATCAGGGGGGCGACTCCACTGGCTAGATCATGTGTCCAGCCGAGCCCCACCCTGGAGTGCGGTCCTGTTCACTGGTGTCCTGTTTTTCCAGAACTCTGTGTGTGTGTGTGTGTGTGTGTGTGTGTGTGTGTGTGTGTGTGTGTGTGTGTGTGTGTGTGTGTGTGTGTGTGTGTGTGTGTGTGTGTGTGTGTGTGTGTGTGTGTGTGTGTGTGTGTGTGTGTGTGTGTGTGTGTGTGTTTTCAGAGGCAGGTTCACATCTGCGTCTGACTGTCTGTCACGTCTCCCAAAGCTCAGCTGCTGCGTTCAGGGAGTGGCCGGAACTTTCCAGCGGGAGTTGTTTTGCTCTGTCGGCTGGATTTGGAGATGATGATGTTCTCAGGAATCGGTTTTTATCGCACAATTAGTCAGTTGTTTCCTCTGAGAGTCGAAAAACTCCCACTGCTCTCCTGCTGGGCTCTGATCTGTCCTCCGAGATACCTGTTCCATCGTGACTTATAGTCATATTTCTTTACTTTTTGTTATTAATCTGTCTTTAAAACTCTTTGGATCAGTGAGGGAATCTTTTTCTCGGTTTACAAAGTTGATGAAATTGAGTTCCACATAACATGGAATTATTTCTTTAGTATTTTGTAGTGTCTTCTGTTTTGACAAAAACGTCACAAAAAACAGCCAAGACATTGAAAGCATTAAAAAAAAACGTTGGAAAAATACATCAAATGTTAAAAGCGTTGGGAAAAACATCCAAAAGTATTGCAAACGTTTCAAAAAGGTTGAATTTTCTTTTGCAAAAGTGTAGAAAAAAAGTCTCCTGTCCTCTCCTAGTGCCCTCTCCTCCTTGTCTCCTCTCCTAGTCCCTTCTCCTCCTAGTCTCCTCTCCTAGTGCCCTCTCCTCCTAGTCCCTTCTCCTCCTAGTCTCCTCTCCTAGTCCCTTCTCCTGCTAGTCTCCTCTCCTAGTCCCCTCTCCTCCTTGTCTCCTCTCCTTGTCCCTTCTCCTCCTAGTCTCCTCTCCTAGTCCCCTCTCCTCTTTGTCTCCTCTCCTTGTCTCCTCTCCTCTTCTTGTCTCCTCTCCTCTTCTTGTCTCCTCTCCTCTCCTTGTCCCCTCTCCTCCTTGTCTCCTCTCCTCTCTGGTTTCTACCTCCCTGGGTGGTTGGGAGTGTTTCAGCTGCTTCAGCGTCGGATGACACGCAGAACTTTCTCCACCGTCTGTTCACACACGCACACACGCACACACACACACACACACACACACACACACACACACACACACACACACACACACACACACACACACACACACACACACTATTAAAGAACAATGCTAAATGACTTGTTTTATCCTCAAACACCGGACTCATAATCTCTCTCTCTCTCTCTCTCTCTCTCTCTCTCTCTCTCTCTCTCTCTCTCTCTCTCTCTCTCTGGATCAGAGGAAGCTAAACACCTAAAATGCTTCTAATCTCCACGCTAAATATCTAAATCTTTCTGTGAAGGTAAACCGAGTCGTAATCCGGAGTTTGATCCACAATCTGCAGAAAAACCCCTTCCACTGTTCATAATGCAGAGACACTGCCTTTGTGTAAATACTAGGTGGTGTATGGTGAGCTTAATGAGGATACAAAGACGTATTGGAGCCGGGGGGGGGGGGACATTTTTGCCGCTGACAGGCGTTTGGCAGTTGAGTTCAAATATCAACAATCTTTGCGCATAATCGCTTTCTGCAGCTTTAACTCTCAGAATATCTTCTTGAAAATTTGTTATTTCTTTAATTTCAGAGAATATATTGAGTTTTTCTTGTACATTTACCAGTAGAATCTTTAGAGAATGTTTATCCGACTAACAAGGACATTTGGCACAAGACTAAGACTAAATTAAAAATAGGTGACAAATTGAACACTATTTGTGTGTATAATAGTTGTGATATTTGCGTCCTGCGTGGCGTCAGTGTCACCTGTCAGTCTGGCGTTATCCTTTAGGAATGTGACCGATTTAGAAACCCTCTCCCCCCCCGTTTCTGGTCCCGTCTGGGTTAATAATAGAGGCATCAGCTGAGACTTTGGGGGGGACTGGAAGACAGAGCAAAGAAAGCGAGAAGAGAGGAGTGGACACCGAGGTGCCAATGTTTTGGTCCTTGACGAGATGTCTCTGGTTGGCTCCCGTGTGGAGATTCCTGTCCTGTAATTGGCCGCTGAGTGCGTTTCAGGATGTCCTCTCCGTGTCTGTCCGTCCTCTGCACAGACTGTTAAAAAATAAAGGACAATGTCTCCCGGTCTGAGAAGTGAAGTCAACGCTGAAGCTCTTTAAAAGTGGTTCCACTTGGGAAATTCCCCGTCTTCTTGACTGGTGACATGCAAAGCTAAGTCTTCATATCATGCCACCCCCCCCAATCCTCTCCTGACCACACCGCCCCAAAATGTGATCAACATGTGGGAAAGTCTTCGGGACAATCGTCCCTCCAAACGCCATAAATCTCAGCGCTCTCTGCTTGAAGTCACTGCAGGGCGGCGAGAGGCGAGAGGCTTCGGCCAATAGGAAGAGAGAGTCACACAGACTTCCTTAAAGTGCTTGTTTGGAACAAAGGTGTCACCATGGCACCCAGTGAACTAGTTTCAGCCGACACACACACACACACACACACATACATATATATCTCTCTCTCGGTCTGTCAGTCTCTGTCTCTCCGTCTTTTGTCTCCCTCGTTCTCTGCGTTGGCAGCGCCTCTTTACCCGGCAGCGTGGCCGGCTCGGCGTGCCCCCCCCATCATCAGCCCTATTGTTACCAGATGAATAGACAAGCTGTGTTCTGAAGGTTTTACAGAGTTTAGAGAGAGAGAAGGTGTGGCGTCAAACCTGTGGAAGACAGCGAGGAAAAAAAACTGTACGGGTTGAAAAGACAAAAGAGACAAACTAAAAGACAGAAAGAAGCAATGAAAGAAAGAGAGAAACGGATGACAGACGCAACAACAGGGACAAAGCAATGAGGGGAAATGGGAAGGATTTTATCCCATTACTTTTGAAAGGGCTTGTTGAAACTGTAGCTTAATGGATGGATTATGTCCTGGATGAATGGATGAGTAGTTCGGGCTCTAAAATGTGGATCAGTGTTTCCAATAAAAAAATCCTAAAATGACGTCCTCAATGTCTTGTTTTGTCCCCAACTCAGAGATATTCAGTTTCCTGTCCCAGAGGAGAGAAGACACTAGAACAATATTCACATTTAACAAGCTGACATCACACAAATTAAAAATCAAAGAAAGTGTCACAAGCATTTTTAAAAAAGCGTCTAAAAAATGAACAACGATGTACCCTTTTAAGGGGACTTTTTTACATTTTTGTCACCTTTTTTTTGGGGGGGGGGATGGCAATTATTTCAGAGGGTTTTTAGGACACTTCAACGTTTTTGTTGTCCTTTTTTTTTATTTTTGACATTTTTTGGGCATTTTTGAAACATTTTTGTTGCCTTTTTTAATTTTTTTTAGGCAATTATTTCAGAGTTTTTTTAGGACACTCAATGTTTTTGTTGTCATTTATTTGAGTTATTCTTTTTTTTTGCTTTTTGACATTTTTTAAACCTTTTTTAAAAAAAAAAAAAAAAAAAGCTTTAAAAAGCTCTACAGAACGTCGTCGCTGCAAATAGTGTGCAGGAAGGACTCCGAAGTGGCGTCGATGAAAGCTCCACTTCAGAGCGTAAACATCCCGACTTCCAACAGATGTCAGGCGGTGTAGGGGGGAAGGATGCTTGGGGGGGGGGGGGGGGGGGTCTTTGGGCTCGGTCTGAAGGGGCGGCGACGCCCAGGCAGCAGCGACCACGAAGCTCGCAGTCGGGACACGGTTACCTGTTGTTGCCGGGGGGGGGGGGGGGGGGATAACTTGCCGTGATTTCACTTTCAATCTGGGAATCTGCTCCGGGGGCCGAATGGAGTCACAGCAGGGCTCACTTTCACCTCTCTCTTTGGTTCTTCTTTTCTTCTGCTTTCTGTCTATCTCTTTCTCTTCAAAGAAAACCCGCAGGGGAAATCATTACACACACACACACACACACACACACACACACACACACACACACACACACACACACACTTGCACAGGAGGGGATCCTCTCCTCCATGAAAGAGCTGCATGAATAACAAACCCCTGAGTTCAGTCTTTCACACTGACAATGTACACACACACACACACACACACACACACACACACACACACACACACACACACACACACACACACTCACACTCACTCAGTTTGACCCTTCTCACAATAGAGAAGGCATGCATTCATTAGTGTTTCCGAGAAAGCTTTGACTGGTTCACTAAGCCAAAGTCCCACTGTATATCACCTTCACTGTCCCCTCTCCTTCTCTCTCTCGCTCTCTCTCTCTCTCTCTCTGTCTGTCTCTCTCTGTCTCTCTCCATCTGTCTCTCTCTGTCTCTCTCCATCTATCTGTCTTACTCTCTCTCTCTCATATGTTAAATGTGAATATTGTTCTAGTTTCTTCACTCCTCTGTGAC
This sequence comes from Perca schrenkii, assembly GCA_025617405.1. NCBI lineage: Eukaryota > Metazoa > Chordata > Actinopteri > Perciformes > Percidae > Perca > Perca schrenkii. The sequence goes on along the minus strand of CM046790.1, from coordinate 40,879,811 downwards.
AGGAAACTGAAGATCTTTGAGACATTTGAGGACGTTTATCTTGGGCTTTTTGGGACAACTAGGATCCACATTTTAGAGACCAGACTATTTACTAGTTACTTAAGTTACTCCTCTACATTCATCTGTTCCAGCTTTAGTTACTAGTTACTTTAGTTACTCCACTACATTCATCTGTTCCAGCTTTAGTTACTAGTTACTTTAGTTACTCCACTACATTCATCTGTTACAGCTTTAGTTACTAGTTACTTTACAGATTAAGTTTCCTGCACACACGACAGACAGACAGACAGACAGACAGACAGACAGACAGACAGACAGACAGACAGACAGACAGACAGACAGACAGACAGACAGACAGACAGACAGACAGACAGACATTTTCCTGATGATACAGACTTTTACTGAAGTAAACATTTTCAAGGCAGGACTATAACTTGTAACTGAGTATGTTTACTTTGTGGTATTAGTATTTGTACTGCAGTAAAGGATCTGGATACTACTTGTAGCGCTGCTGTTGAGAAGCTGGATGTTTTCCTCCGCTCCGTAACTAACCATGCTGTCCGTTTGGTCTTTTGTCTCCTTACAGATCTCAAAGGTGCTCGGCACACAATGGGACTCCAAAACCTCTGAGGGGGTGAGGACAAAAGGCCGAGGGGGGGGGAGAAGAGGAAGAATAAAGCCAAAAAAGCGAGGCGGGAGAAGAGGACAAAAGAGAAGGAGGAACAGAAGAAGGAGGGAAGATTCTAGCCCGGCGCCAAGGAAAGAAGGACACGGAGGGAGGCAGATTTAACAAGGAGGGATTTGCTCAGGATTTGTTGGGGGTGCATGCTCCCCCGGAAGTCCCCCCCCCCCCCTCCCACTTGGACATCCTTCCTTTTTTTATTTTATTTCCTGCGTCATTGACGGGCCGACAGAAGGGGAAAAAGAATGCACGGTAAACAGAGTGTGGGCAGCGGCGCCGGGGCGAGCAGGGCCCTGGAGGTGAGACCCCCCAGGACTAGAGGCGTGCTGCTCGGTCTGCTCGTGGCCGCTGCGTGCTGCTCGTGGCCGTCGGTCCGCGCCGACGTGGAGATCGACGCGGGAGGCGGGGACAGAAGGAGCGAGCTGGAGGCCTCCATGCACTCGTCGCTGCTTCAGGACTTCCAGGAAGTGACGGAGAGGATCGGCGCGCTGGAGGCCGGCGCCGCCACGGCAACTCAGCACAACACGGCTGCCGCACCCACCGCCTTCCCAGACTCCTCAGCGGTAGTTGGTCGGATCTTCCAGATGACGGTGCCAAACAAGATGGAGGATGTTTACCTGGGGGATATTGTCAAGGTGAGTCCCAGCATCACTCTTTCTTTTCTTTCTTTCTCTCTTTCTTTCTCAGTTCATTTGTCTGTCCATAGCTTCCACATTAACTCAACAGTGTCGCTCTGGAATAGAGCAGGGCAATATATCGATATTATATCGATATCATGATATGAGACTAGATATCGTCTTAGATTTTGGATATCGTAACATGACATAAGTGGTGTCTTTTCCTGGTTTTAAATAGCCTCGTGAGACCGTCCTGATCTGGCGAGCTCCAGTTTTCCACTCGCAGATCAGTCTGGCATCTTGAGGCAGAGAAAATTTGGAGCCGTTAGCCAAGCGACCGGGCCAATCAGCGTTGGTTTTTAGGCGGGTTAGGTGGTGATAGACAGATGGTTTATCCAATCAGCTACCCAGTATTTTCAGGCAGCGGTCCGGGAACCTGAAATGGTGCCTTTTATTCCTAAATTCTCGTTACACAAACGGCAAATATCCTTTACCGACATGTTGCCTGCTTGCTGAGCTAACGAGCTATGCTTTGCCTGCAGCAGCAGGGGCGGGCTTGTGGTTGTATTTTCATACGCTTCGTGGATCTGATTGGTTGATTTGGCCCGTCTATCACCAACATAGGTGATAGACAGATGCTTCATCCAATCAGCTAACCAGGATTTTCACCCCTTTCCAAAAGTTCTCCAACGGAAAGTTCCCAGATGGATATGCCGAGCAAATGCGAAGCGATCCATCTGGCGGAGTCAGGTTAGGTTTTAAAGGCTGCGTTACAGTAAACTGATGTCATTTTCTGAACTCACCAGACTGTTGTAGCTGTTCTATTATTTGCATTTTCCCCATTTAGACATTATGTCCACATTACTGATGATTATTTATCTAAAATCAAAAGTGTGAAGATATTTAGTTAAAGCACCAATTGTCAACCCTAGAATATCGCCTCAATATAGATCTCGAGGTATTTGGTAGGGCTGCTCAATTATGGGAAAAAATATAATCACAATTATTTCGGTCAATATTGAAGTCACGATAATTTAACACGATTACTCGTTGACTTCTGGAAAGATGTTGCAATTATTACACTTAAAAAACAGTGGAAAAAGTTAAATAAATCAAGTAAAAAAAACACATACAACTATGAACTTTGCCGTAATACTTTTCATATTTAAACTTTATTTTTTCATTCAGAATTCAAAAAGTTTTTCTCGATTATTCTGTTTTTGTGATCATTGGGAGCCGTAATCAAGCTTCGTCCATTATCTTTACAGTCTATGCTGATGACAAATTTATAAACATGTACGTGCAGTCACAGGTAGATGAACGAGTGTTTGGGGGGGGGGTTGGGGTACAGTTACTCCAGCCTCAGTGAGTGTGTTGACTCCAGATGAACTCTGAGAACAATCATAAAGGAGCCATTTCCCTAAAAATATGTCCCTGGTGTGCCATTTCTCAGAAGCTGCCCCGAGGCAATGCACACATTTGAAGCCATTCGGAGCAATATGCCCTTTTTTTTAATTGTGCTGCATTTTCCATGATGGCCAATTTCCTCTAATATATGGAGCCTCATATCTGAATTGGAGGCTTTAGTAGCATTACCCTCCCTCTCCTCTAACTCTCTCTCTTTGCTTCTACTGTTTCTTCTGTCTCTCTCTCTCTCTCTCTCTCTCTCTCTCTCTCTCTCTCTCGACTACTCATCCTTATCCTCCCTTCTCTTCCTTTACTGGCAGTGATCTTCCTCTCCTCCCTTTAAAACTCTCAGACTTTACCTCCAGCTACAACAATTTAACTCCTCCTTCTCCACCTCTTTCCCTCCACCCCTCCTTTTGTTCCAGACACACTTTCCTTCTCTCTCCTTCAGGCTAAACCTTTAATATTGTACACTCCCTCTCTCTTCCTTCCTTTCTTCCTTCCTGTCCCTTGTCTTCATTGCATCCTCTCCATCTCTAACCATTCATCTCTCTTACCTTGCTGTCTATCCATCCCCTCTTTCGTCTCCTTTTGTCTTCATTACACCGTTAAAGGGTATAGTAATTTCGTTGTTTTTTCAACCCAGACCCTATCTTTCCATTTATTGATGTCTAAGCGGCTAATGTGAAAAACAATCTTTGAAACTGGTCCAGTGTTGAGGGTGAACGCTGTAACTGTCAGCCGTGAACCGGGCTGTAAAGTAACCCTACAGGACTAATGTTCAGCATCAGTTAGCGTCCACTAAAAGTTCTGTTGTTGCCGCTGACAGACTCAGATTATTATTCTGACAACATTATGGGATGGATCCCTACAGAGATAGACCTTTTAGTTAAAGAGTAAGATCATTTTAGTTTAACTTGAAACAGCCCCAAAATCACCATCACCAAACTCACCAGACTCCATGTAAATAATCATGTTAAACAAGAAGGATCTTACTCTTTAACAAATTAGTTGCTTGCTTCATGCTGGACCAATATCAAAAGATTGTTGTTCCCATCAGTCACTTAGACACAAAAAAACATGGGCAAATAGGGTCCAGGTTGATTAAAATATACAAATATCAGTTACCCTTTAATCCCATCTTCTCTCCTTTCCTCCATCCTTCAGTTCCCTTTTTAAACCCCCTATCGTCTCTCCTCCCCCTTTATCTCCGTCCATCACATTCCAGCCTTTCATATCCTAACGCACACTTCCCCCCCCCCCCCCCTCTTTCCTCCATCCTTTGCTTTTAAGTCCTATCTCTCCCTCCACACCCATCCCTCCCTTGCTCCTTTCTTTCGCTCCTGTCAAATCACATCAGATCATATCAATCAAGTTCCCCCGGCGGAGAGCAGCATGAAAATATACTCGCACCACCCCCAAATAAAACCTGCACACACGCGTGGCGGCTTGGCTCTGTCGCAGAAATACATGTTTGAAAAGGAACGGAGGGAAAGGATTCAAAGAGGTCTTAATACTTTAGTTTTAGTTGGTGCATTTCCAAACCGTAGATTTAATTCTGGGTATGAATTTTTCATTAGTCTTAATGTTTTTTATGCAGTTTACAGTTGACTGAACGGGGCTGTTTGCAGACGCTCGGCTGACTTGACGCGGCTTGCGGCGGCGCCCTACAGGCGCCTTGTGTGTTCTGTCGGGGAAAATTAAAAGGGATATGATGCATATTTCTTCTGACAGTTGATCCCCGGCCCAACGGGTCAGCCGCCTGGCTTATCCCCGCTTGTGGAGATTGAAATAAAACCCGGTTGTGTTTAGGGCTTTAAATTCACAGTTATAGTTTGTAAAGTAACTAGCCAACGTGGTGATGATGGCTGTAAAGAACGCAATCGGGCCGGCTGCAGAAACGATGCTACAAGTCAAGAAATTTGGGTGGTCTTGTGTGTTTTTGGCTTGGAAACGTAACACTGCTTGCTTAATAAATATATCTAAACAGTGTGCTCCATACATAAACTGTGTTGGAAACCGTTCCCTATCACGGAAATAGTTCCCTATATAGTATGTTCGCCATTTTGTAGTGGTATTCCAATTCTCCGCGGTTAGTTTCATTCACTATATGGTCCACTATAATGGCGCTTTTCCATTACATGGTACCTACTCGCCTCGCCTCGCCTCGACTCGCCTTTTTTGGTTTTCCATTACGAAAAAAAGTACCTGGTACCTGCTAACAGATACTTTTTTTAGTACTTCCTCAGTCGAGGTTCCAAGCGAGCTGAGGCGAGCCGAGAAGGTGACGTGAAACCCTGCAGGCTGCTGATTGGTCGGAAAGAATCGTCACTGATCACTGCATTGCTAGCGACAGACGGCATTTTTAAAATAGTTTAGCCAGCGGTGTTTTTTGCTGCCGGAGGCTCCACGCAGAGCTTTCTCCGTAGCATACAAGTGGCCTGATGGTTATACTGGTGCGCTGGTGTGTGTGTCGAGTTGCCATGTGTGTGTGTGGGGAGCAGGTGAGCGAGGGAGAAGGGAGAGAGGGACGGCGATTAGCTCGGCAGTGAGTAGTGACTCTAGAATCATATAGTGAGAGAAACTAAGTGTCTCCCCTGTTCTGTCTGACCACGGTGGGAAATCTGGAGCAGGAAACGTTAACTATCTTGTTGATTTCATGTTGTTTACGGAGAAGGAGAACCAGGAAATGAGTCGGGGGGGAAATGCAACGCTACCAAGCCACGCCCACGGCAGTCGCTATGACGACCAGCCACGCTGAGGCGGTACTAAAATCTGCAATGGAAAAGGGACGCACAGCGCGCAGAGTCGAGGCAAGTAGAGTCGAGGCGAGGCGAGTAGGTACCATGTAATGGAAAAACGCCATAAGATACCCACAATGCACTACTAATCTGAGTGTACATACGATGTAGCCTACATTTTACACCCGTATACTGCGATGCAACGCGGTCGTGTTTTCCCGGAGGAGAAGAAGAAGCAGAAGGACCCGTGGAAACCAAAAAGTAAAAATGGAGCAGACTTTAGTTTCTAAACAGTGGAAATGTAACATGCAACATATATATAATATACAACCTTTAATATTATCCTGAGTGCTCGGTTTGTTTCTGGGAAGTATTAGAAGTATTTTAGTTTCAGTTTGTTTACACGATGCCTCCGTAACCCAAATAACCAGATAATCTCCTGACGCTACAATGTTTTCAGTTTAGTGTCCGAAATCTGGTTTGTTTGTTCCCTATATAGTTCACTATTTAATAAACGCTAATTTAGACAACAGTGAGTGAGTGAACGGTTTGGAACACAGCTCCAGTTCTGTGGAACTGTACTAAGGAAAGCCTCGACACCTCCTTCCTTCCTTCCTCCTCCTTCCTCCTCTGCTCGTGGACTGTCAGCTCTGTATCTACTACTTCACAGCTTGTTTACTTCCTCTCCGTTTCTAATTCCCCTTCCCCTGCACCCCTGCTCTTTCCTCCAGTACAAATTTCAACCGTTTCCCCTCGCATCCGCTGTCCTTCCCCTCCTCTTTAGATTTGATATGAGTACCCCCCCCGTCAGGTATTTATAAGGTCTGCACTCAAGGTTGTGGAGCGAAAGGCCAAATCAATTTCTGTGCTTGGCGTTGCACTCATACTAATGGCCTTTTCTTATGAAAATTGGCCAGAGTTTGAGAGAGCTCCAGCTCTGTGACAGCCCGCCTCACCGTTCACCTTTCGCTGAGCGGCCTGAATACACCAACACCCCCGATTATCCATTCAGACGGGGTAGAGCGGAGGAGGGGGGCAGGACATCAGCCTCAGAGGAGGAGAGGGAGGCTTAACCCTTGTATTGTCCTTGGGTTCAATTTGACCCATTTTCAAAGTTTGTATATTAAAAAATATGGATTTTTTTCTGGACGTTTGGATGTTTGAATAGTTGGACGATTGGACGGTTGGATAGTTGGACGTTTGGATGGTTGGATAGTTGGATGGTTGGATGTTTACGTTTACAACGTTTAGATTCCTCAAAGCAGGATATAAAAAGTAGCATATTGATATCAAAACAAAAAGTCATCATATTAGTCATAATAATTCATGGTCAGAACACAAATTGAACAGCTTGTAACAAAATGTTGGGCTGCCGCCTCTCCGTCGGTTTGGTCTCAGTCGACTAAGATTTCTTTAGTCCATTAGTCATTTTTTATGCTTTTATTTCATGCTGAATGATTTATTTCCAAGAAACTTCTGAGCACATCTCTGGTAAACACAAGATCTTAAGTTTTTCTCAATTCTTTGTGTAGAAGATCTTTCCAGATCTGTGGATGAAATCAACCCATCGATCGAGAGTTAGTCGAGTTATTCTCCGATAGTGCCGGTTCATGACTTTGTATACAGTCAGGAAGCGATGTGTTGTTGTAGCTGATAACCGTTAGTTAAAGATGAGGCTGACAGTTTAGATGCATAAAAACATAACTGTTGGCGTGTGAATGTCACATTGTGTTTAAACACCGTTAAGGTTTGTGCATGTGCTCCTTTTTCTAAAGCGGTTTAGGCAAATAATTTCCTATTCTCTTTGATCCAGACAAGTTATCTAATTAGATTTCTGGTGCATTTTCCTCTGGGAGGAGACGTGCGCCCCGTTCACCTTGTTAAAGGAAATGATTTTAAACTTTTTAGCCGTGGAATAAATGACAAGGTTCAGAGGCTGTTGTTCCAACTATCAAATACCTGCTGAGCTGCAAAGTGTTTCAGATTTGACTTCAGAAGCCCAGTCCTCTCCGGGGCAGTGCTGGAATGTAACTAAGTACATGTACTCCAGTACTGTACTTAAGTACCAAAATGTTGAGGTACTTTACTCCAGTCTTTTCTTTTCCTGACAATTTCTACGTTTCTACTTTCTACATTTCAGAGAGAAATATTGTACTTTTTACTCCACTACATTCATCTGTTCCAGCTTTAGTTACTAGTTACTTTAGTTACTCCACTACATTCATCTGTTCCAGTTTTAGTTACCAGTTACTTTAGTTACTCCGCTACATTCATCTGTTACAGCTTTAGTTACTAGTTACTTTAGTTACTCCACTACATTCATCTGTTCCAGCTTTAGTTACTAGTTACTTTAGTTACTCCACTACATTCATCTGTTCCAGCTTTAGTTACTAGTTACTTTAGTTACTCCGCTACATTCATCTGTTCCAGCTTTAGTTACTAGTTACTTTAGTTACTCCGCTACATTCATCTGTTCCAGCTTTAGTTACTAGTTACTTTAGTTACTCCGCTACATTCATCTGTTCCAGCTTTAGTTACTAGTTACTTTAGTTACTCCACTCCATTCATCTGTTCCAGCTTTAGTTACTAGTTACTTTAGTTACTCCACTCCATTCATCTGTTACAGCTTTAGTTACTAGTTACTTTAGTTACTCCACTCCATTCATCTGTTCCAGCTTTAGTTACTAGTTACTTTAGTTACTCCACTCCATTCATCTGTTACAGCTTTAGTTACTAGTTACTTTAGTTACTCCACTCCATTCATCTGTTCCAGCTTTAGTTACTAGTTACTTTAGTTACTCCACTACATTCATCTGTTCCAGCTTTAGTTACTAGTTACTTTAGTTACTCCACTACATTCATCTGTTCCAGCTTTAGTTACTAGTTACTTAAGTTACTCCACTACATTCATCTGTTCCAGCTTTAGTTACTAGTTACTTTAGTTACTCCACTACATTCATCTGTTCCATCCATCCATCCATCCATCTTCGTCCGCTTATCCGGTGTCGGGTCGCGGGGGGAGCAGCTCCAGCAGGGGGCCCCAAACTTCCCTTTCCCGAGCAACATTAACCAGCTCCGACTGGGGGATCCCGAGGCGTTCCCAGGCCAGGTTGGAGATATAATCCCTCCACCTAGTCCTGGGTCTTCCCCGAGGCCTCCGCCCAGCTGGACGTGCCTGGAACACCTCCCTAGGGAGGCGCCCAGGGGGCATCCTTACCAGATGCCCGAACCACCTCAACTGGCTCCTTTCGACGCAAAGGAGCAGCGGCTCTACTCCGAGCTCCTCACGGATGACTGAGCTTCTCACCCTATCTCTAAGGGAGACGCCAGCCACCCTCCTGAGGAAACCCATTTCGGCCGCTTGTACCCTGGATCTCGTTCTTTCGGTCATGACCCAGCCTTCATGACCATAGGTGAGGGTAGGAACAAAACTGACCGGTAGATCGAGAGCTTTGCCTTCTGGCTCAGCTCTCTTTTCGTCACAACGGTGCGATAGATGGAATGTAATACCGCACCCGCTGCGCCGATTCTCCGACCAATCTCCCGCTCCATTGTCCCCTCACTCGCGAACAAAACCCCAAGGTACTTGAACTCCTTCACTTGGGGGTAAGGACTCATTCCCTACCTGGAGAAGGCATTCCATTGGTTTCCTGCTGAGAACCATGGCCTCCGATTTAGAGGTGCTGATCCTCATCCCAACCGCTTCACACTCGGCTGCGAACCGATCCAGTGAGTCCTGAAGGTCACAGGCCGATGATGCCATCAGGGACCACATCATCTGCAAAGAGCAGCGATGAGATCCCCAGCCCACCGAACTGCAACCCCTCCCTCATCCCGACTACGCCGATATCCTGTCCATAAATATTACAAACAGGATTGGTGACAAAGCGCAGCCCTGGCGGAGGCCAACCCTCACCCGAAATAAGTCCGACTTACTGCCGAGAACCCGGACACAACTCTCACTTTGGTCGTACAGAGATTGGATGGCCCTGAGTAGAGACCCCCTCACCCCCATACTCCCGCAGCACCTCCCACAGTATCTCCCCGGGGGACCCGGTCATACGCCTTCTCCAAATCCACAAAACACATGTAGACCGGTTGGGCATACTCCCAGGCCCCCTCCAGGATCCTTGCGAGAGTAAAGAGCTGGTCCGTTGTTCCACGACCAGGACGGAATCCGCATTGTTCCTCTTTCACCTGAGGTTCGACTATCGGCCGAACCCTCCTTTCCAGCACCTTGGAGTAGACTTTACCAGGGAGGCTGAGAAGTGTGATACCCCTGTAATTGGCACACACCCTCTGGTCCCCCTTTCTTAAAAAAGGGGAACCACCACCCCAGTCTGCCACTCCTTTGGCACTGTTCCAGACCTCCACGCGATGTTGAAGAGACGTGTCAACCAGGACAGCCCCTCCACACCCAGAGCCTTGAGCATTTCCGGACGGATCTCATCAATCCCAGGGGCTTTGCCACTGTGTAGTTGTTTGACTACATCAGTGACCTCCGCCTGGGAAATCGACGACAATCCCCCCGTCATCCTCCAGCTCTGCCTCTAACATAGAGGGCGTATTAGTCGGATTCAGGAGTTCCTCAAAGTGCTCCTTCCACCGCCCTATTACCTCCTCAGTTGAGGTCAACAGTGTCCCATCCTTACTGTACACAGCTTGGATGGTTCCCCCGCTTCCCCTCCTGAGGTGGCGAACAGTTTTCCAGAAGCACTTTGGTGCCGACCGAAAGTCCTTCTCCATGTCTTCTCCGAACTTCTCCCACACCCGCTGCTTTGCCTCTTTCACGGCAGAGGCTGCAGCCCTTCGGGCCCTTCGGGTACCCTGCAACTGCCTCCGGAGTCCTCTGGGATAACATATCCCGGAAAGACTCCTTCTTCAGTCGGACGGCTTCCCTGACCACCGGTGTCCACCACGGTGTTCGTGGGTTACCGCCCCTTGAGGCACCTAAGACCCTAAGACCACAGCTCCCCGCCGCAGCTTCAGCAATGGAAACTTTGAACATTGTCCACTCGGGTTCAATGCCCCCCAGCCTCCACAGGGATGCACGAAAAGCTCCGCTGGAGGTGCGAGTTGAAAGTCCGTTGGACAGGGGCCTCCTCCAGACGTTCCCACTTTACCCGCACTACACGTTTGGGCTTACCAGGTCTGTCCAGAGTCTTCCCCCCACCCCCTGACCCAACTCACCACCAGATGGTGATCGGTTGACAGCTCTGCCCCTCTCTTCACCCGAGTGTCCAAAACATACGGCCTCAGATCAGATGAAACGATTATAAAATCGATCATTGACCTTCGGCCTAGGGTGCTCTGGTACCAGGTACACTTATGAGCATCCCTATAGCTCGAACATGGTGTTTGTTATAGACAATCCATGACTAGCACAGAAGTCCAACAACAAACAACCACTCTGGTTTAGATCAGGGAGGCCGTTCCTCCCAATCACGCTCTCCATGTGTCTCCATCATTGCCCACGTGCGCGTTGAAGTCCCCCCAGCAGAACAATGGAGTCCCCCCACTGGCGCCCCCATGCAGGACTCCACTCAAGGTCTCCAAGAAGGCCGAAATACTCCGAACTCCTGTTTGGTGCATATGCACAAACAACAGTCAGAGTTTTCCCCCCCCACCACCCGCAGGCGTAGGGAGGCGACCCTCTCGTCCCACCGGGTAAACTCCAACGTAGCGGCGCTTAGCCGGGGGCTTGTTAGTATCCCCACACCCGCCCGGCGCCGCACACCCTGAGCAACTCCGGAGAAGAAAAGAGTCCAACCCCTATCCAGGAGTACGGTTCCAGAACCGAGACTATGCGTAGAGGTAAGCCCCCACCAGATCTAACCGGTAGCGCTCCACCTCCCGCACCAGTTCCGGCTCCTTCCCCCACAGAGAGGTGACGCTCCACGTCCCCCAAAGCCAGCGTCTGCTGCCCGGGTCTGGTCCGTCGAGGCCCCTGACCTTCACTGCCACCCATGTGGCAGCGCACCCGACCCCAGCGGTTCCTCCCACAGGTGGTGGGCCCATGGGATGGAGACAGAGGTGCCACGTAGCTTGTTCGGGCTGTGCCCGGCCGGGCTCCGTGGCAAACCCGGCCACCAGGCGCCGCCGAAGAGCCCTCCATCTGGGCCTGGCTCCAGACGGGGGCCCCGGGCTTCCTCCGGGCAGGGTCACTCCATCCCTTCCTCGTTCTATCATGGGGTTTTTGAACCATTCTTTGTCTGGCCCCTCACCTGAGACCACTTTGCCTTGGGAGACCCTACCAGGAGCACAAAGCTCCAGACAACACAGCCCTCAGGTTCACAGAGACACCCAAACCTCTCCACCACGATAAGGTGATGGTTCATCTGTTCCAGCTTTAGTTACTAGTTACTTTAGTTACTCCGCTACATTCATCTGTTCCAGCTTTAGTTACTAGTTACTTTAGTTACTCCTCTACATTCATCTGTTCCAGCTTTAGTTACTAGTTACTCTAGTTACTCCACTACATTCATCTGTTCCAGCTTTAGTTACTAGTTACTCTAGTTACTCCACTACATTCATCTGTTCCAGCTTTAGTTACTAGTTACTTTTAGTTACTCCACTACATTCATCTGTTCCAGCTTTAGTTACTAGTTACTTTAGTTACTCCACTACATTCATCTGTTCCAGCTTTAGTTACTTTAGTTACTCCACTACATTCATCTGTTACAGCTTTAGTTACTTTACACATTAAGATTCCTGCACACTAAACACATGTAGTTTATAAATCTGATGTTTGATTCTAAAGTAAACTAGTCGACAATATAACGGACTACTAGTCCAGCTGAGATGATGAGACCATTAAACACACAGCTGGTTGGATCCTTTACTCTTTCTATAATTGTTTAATACTTTAACTACAGGTATCATCTCCTGATGATACTTACAGACTTTCACTGAAAGAACATTTTTACTGCAGGACTATAACTTTGTAACGGAGTATGTTTCCAGTGTGGTATTAGTACTTTTACTGCAGTAAAGGGTCTGGATACTACTTCCGACAGCGGCGTGATATTTCAGCGAGGTGTGTGTGCAGGTGCTGCAGTGCGGTGTTTGTATCGCCGACTGTTATTAATGGAAGCGGTCGCAACAACGGGGGCTTCTGGGCAACAGATGAGTACTCTCCGTCGCCTCATTACTGCAATTACCACCGTAATTAGCTGATTGGCCGATGGGCTGGCTGGCAGGCGGGCTCCATTTCTTTCTTTTTTTTTTTTCCTCCTCTCTTTTTCATTCCAGGAAAACAACCAACGTTGACAAATTCTGTTGTACTTTTGGTTCAGAGTCCAGCTGTGTGTGTGTGTGTGTGTGTGTGTGTGTGTGTGTGTGTGTGTGTGTGTGTGTGTGTGTGTGTGTGTGTGTGTGTGTGTGTGTGTGTGTGTGTGTGTGTGTGTGTGTGTGTGTGTGTGTAACAAATAATGAGGATATTTCTCTGTTGTTTTTTTTTTTTTTTGCATGTTTACCCAAAAGCATATGTTGCATATGCCTTTATGAATATTTTGATTGTGTATTAGCATGCAGATTAAAAAGAGAGATACTCACAGCTAATTACTCTGACTACCCCCCCCACACACATACACACACACAAACACACACACACACATTCCACTCTCTGCTGTGGCTTTGTCTGTATCCATGTAAATTCGCCCTAAAGCTCCACGCTGGATAACAAACAGTTTATTTGGTCTGCCTGAGATCAGGACGAGAGAGGACATGTGTGTGTGTGTGTGTGTGTGTGTGTGTGTGTGTGTGTGTGTGTGTGTGTGTGTGTGTGTGTGTGTGTGTGTGTCAGTTGGTGCAAAAGAAAATGTCATAAACACACATGTGGAAATGGGAAAGTGTTGCTGTACACAGAGGCTACATCTATACTACTATTTACAGTACAATTCAAAAGTTTGGACACGCTTTTGTGTGTGTGACTAGCTGTTTGAGTCGTTCCCTCTTGATGAATGGAGACAGTAGCTTGCTGTTGTAAAGGGCCGTTCCCCCCCCTCCCGGGGGGGCATTTTGGTGGGGAAACTAACTTTCTCTCCTCCTCCCCACTGAGTCCTTTCCTCTCCTCTCAATCCATTATCGCCTCCTCTGCTTTCTTCTGTCTCTCTCTCTCTCCTCCCATCTTTCACCGTAGTTTCTTACTTTCTCTTCCACATCAGCACACTCTCTCTCTCTCCTTTAACTGCAGATGAGCTTGCAACACAAGCATTTTTTTCTGCACATGCAACAATTATTCCCCCCCCCCGCCTTTTATCTTCCACATTTTCTTTTTGACGGGCTTTAAAACCCACAGCCATCACTGTGTTCTTTATTCACTTTCATTAGCCATAGAAACAGCTTAGTGTCTGAGTACAGCTTATTGTCTTTTTCTTCTTCCCTCACGCTCTCTCGCTCTCTCTCTCTCTCTCCCTCCATCCTTTAACTGCAGATAAGCTTGCAACACGAGCATTGTTTCTGCACGTGCAACAATTATTTCCCCCCTTTATCTTCTGCACTTTCTTTTTGACGGGCTTTAAACCCACAGCCATCACTGTGTTCTTTCTCTCGTTCAATTTGCTGTGCAGCAGGGTTCCAAATCAACATCCACCACATTCACTAAAACAGCTAGTGAATGTTCAAATCTTACTCAGCCACTCAATAGATTAGCATTGTTTTTTTTTGCGGGGGGGGGGCTGGTGAGTGAAGCAAATCTACCAGCCACGTGCATATTTTTTTACCAGCATTTTGGCTGGCGGGTGGTGCTTATTTTTGGACCCTGCTCTGCAGTCTAGCTGGTATGTATTTTAATTCTGATTCTCTCGGCTGTCCTCTTTAATAAAAGTGTCTGTTTTTTTCAACTGCCTCTCTCTGCCTTCCTGCTTTTTAAAGACAGAGAGAGAGACAGAAAGAGAGAGAGACAGTCTAAAGAGGGAGAGGTAAGGAGTGAAGCTGTAGCTCCATCGCTGTTAGCTGGCAGGGCAGCAGTGGAAAACTGGTATTAAGAGAGCACACAGAGACACACACACACACACACACACACACAGAGAGACACACACACACACAGAGACACACACACACACACACACCAGAACATATGAGTCACCGTAGCTGTACGCTAGCATGCCGCGATGGGTTTCCTGGCACCGGGTCGGCGGTGGCCATGTTGCTATGTAATTAAACATGCAGCCGGCAAGGCTTTTGGTTCATCCGTCCCAAATTATACGCTCCCATAAAATCCATTCATAATGTGGCGTTTTCTCAGCTCCTAGCTCCTGAAACTGTCTGTCCATGTACACGGCTTATCCTGCTGGACCGTAACTAAGTCCATGTACTCCTGTTTACTCTCTTACACACTTTTACTTCAGTAACATTTCACTTGTAACAGAGTGTGTTTACAGTGTGGTATTAGTACTTTTACTGCAGTAAAGGATCGGAAAATACTTCTTCCCCCGCTGGTGTTTGGTCACCGTGATGCCTTCATGTCAGGGTTGGATTTCAGGGCGTCATTTCCATTTGACCTTTAGCACACATAATTACTGCCAAACAGCCACTGTTGGACTGAGATAGATAGAGAGACACACACACACACACAGAGAGAGACAGAGACGCACACACACACACACACACACACACACACACACACACACACACACAGAGACAGAGACAGAGACACACACACACACACACACACAGACAGAGATGCACACACACACAGACACACACACACACACACACAGAGACACACACACACGCTCAGAGACGCACACAGAGACACACACACACGCTCAGAGACGCACACAGAGACACACACACACGCTCAGAGACGCACACAGAGACACACATACACACACAATTTTTCGGCGTGTGTTCACTGTTCACCAGAAAAGCATCCTGATGTTGTTAGGCTGTGTTCTGTTGTTGCCGAGCAACCATAGGATTTTTGGACTGGCCGGTATCCTCCATACGTGTCAAACTTAAGGCCCGACGGCCAAATCCCGGCCCCTTGCAAATTTAGATCCGGCCCGCATATCAATTAAAGTTCGCAATAAAATTTTGGCCTGCCAGTTTTCCTTGCTTTTTTTCCCAACGTTTTTGTGCATTTGTTTTCGATGCTTTAGGCGCTTTTTTAAAAGTTTTTGACACTTTTTCTGCATGAATACAGTTAACCTATCGATCTGATCCAGCTTGGTTACCACCCAAAAGGGGGAAGTGGAGTTGCAGCGCGGCGTTTCATTGGTTTCCCCTGCGCTGAGAGCCGAGCCATATTTGGCGTGTGAAGGTTACAGTAGCAGATTATATTTAGACTCTGCACGCTGTGATTACAGATCACACACACACACAGACACAGACACACACACACACACAAACACACACACACACACACACACACACACACACACACACACACTGCCTATTAGGGCAGTTTGACACAGAGCAGTTAGTTATTCATCACTGCTGTAAAGAGGAAACCATGCACTAGACCTGCTCCAACTAGAACGGGTCCTGACATAACTTCTTCTATAAATAATCACTATTAGAGATTAGAGAGACCATTTATTACTGCCCGATACCAAGTACTGATCTCACGTGTGTGTGTGTGTGTGTGTGTGTGTGTGTGTGTGTGTGTGTGTGTGTGTGTGTGTGTGTGTGTGTGTGTGTGTGTGTGTGTGTGTGTGTGTGTGTGTGTGTGTGTGTGTGTGTGTGTGTGGTTGTGTGTGTGTGTGTGTGTGTCTGTCCTTGTTTTACTATATTCGTGGGTCCAAAAAACAGGGAATACAGTATACTTGTGGGGCCCAAAATTCTGGACCCCCCAAGTTTAAAGGGCTGTTTGAGGGTTAAGACTTGGTTTTAGGTTTAGGGTTAGAATTAGGTTATGGTGAGGGTAAGGGTTAAGGTTAGGCATTTAGTTGTGATGGTTAAGGTTAGGGTAAGGGGCTAGGGAATGCATTATGTCAATGACGGGTCCCCACAAAACTAGTGAAACAAACATTGTGTGTGTGTGTGTGTGTGTGTGTGTGTGTGTTTGTGTTTTAACAGCTGTTCTACGATCCCTGTATGGGTGTGATATGATTTATCTCTTTGTGAAAACATGAACAAACCCAAACAATGAACTTTCTTTTATTATCCAGTTTGACCGTCAGTCATAACAGAAAAATAACATAAATAAACAACTTTAAAGTTGATTTTCTTGGGAGCTAAAGAACACATGGGATCGGTGCATAAACTCCAGTACTCTCTGATACCGATACCACTATTTTAGGCTTTTTGTGATGCTTTCAACATGTTTTTGGCGCTTTTTTATGTTTCCGTTGCTGTCTTTCTTTCTTTGTTTTTTGGACAATGTTATGGACAGTTTAGTTACCTGATGGAGTCATTTCTTTCTTTCCTTCTTTCTTTTAGCACTTTTTTTTTTTTGACAGAGATGTTTCCACCTTATATTATACCGAAAATAGCAACCAAACCCCCCAGAAGACCAATGACTCGTCTCTGTGTTTGGGAGAGGACAGATTGGAACAGAGATGCATCACTTGGAGAAATTAATTCTTAAGAAAAGAGATTGTGTTTGTGTCGGCACACCCTGGTAATCAGGCTGAGATTCCCCTCCACAGCAAACGTGTGTGTGTGTGTGTGTGTGTGTGTGTGTGTGTGTGTGTGTGTGTGTGTGTGTGTGTGTGTGTGTGTGTGTGTGTGTGTGTGTGTGTGTGTGTGTGTGTGTGTGTGTGTGTGTGTGTGTGTGTGTGTGTGTGTGTGTCTGCAGCATTAGTCAGAGCTGAAGCTGGGGGGGAATCTGTGGCAGAAAAACGTACCACACGCTGAGACGGAGATAACACACACACACTCAGTGTTTTTGTTCCAAGCAACGTTAAAAAAGCTACAAAAACATCAAAAAAGGCAAAAGCCTACAAAACTGTTTAGAAAAGTGACAACAAAGCAGCTTTTTCTGGGGTCGTTGAAATATACAAGTGTGTGTGTGTGTATGTGTGTGTGTGTGTGTCTTTTGACACCCCCCGGCGTGCAGCGTAGCCAGTGAGGTAGCGTTGTGTTTGCCGAGCCAACACTGCTCCTGGGCCGACTGCTGCAGAGGCCTTCTGGTGTCCTTGTCATAACAACACACACACACACACACACACACACACACACACACCTTTCTCTTCACACACACACACAGACACACACACGCATGCGCACACACAGACACCTTTCTCTTCACACACACACAAACACACACAACTTTCTCTTCACATACACAGACACACACACACACACATACAAAGACACACACCCAGAAACGTTTCTCTTCACACACACACACAGACACACATACAGACACACACAGAAACCTTTCTCTTCACACACAAAGACACTCACACACACAGACACACACTTTTCTCTTCACACACAATTCCACCAGTGAAGCGTCGATGTGTACAGCATGTAGTTCCATAGATATGTGTAATATTGTCTCTATCATAAGCACATGAGAACTATCTGCGTGACTAAGGAAAGGGGCGGGTGTGATTCTGTAGTTTGGGTGAGCGGAGCCTTTCATTGGAGCGCTGACGGCGTGCCGCTTTTAAAGGAATGTTGTAGTTGTGTTGTGTTGTGTGTAATTGTTGGGAAGTGTGGCTGACGCTGCAGAGTTCATGTACATTTACATGAATCAAAAAGTCATTTCCAAAATCTGCAAAGTTTTCCTTTTTTTTTTTTCAAACGCCCGGTTGTTTGTTTGACTCTCCAGAGCCGTCTCATGTGTCTCCTGTTGCCGTTCCTAGATTGCACCGTTAAGGAGTGTGAATGTGGCTGCTGTGGCCCGGGGCCACGGATGAATTTTTAACGGGAGAAAATGGGCTTCAAGATGGATTTCCCCCTCGTAAACATCCGCCTGCCTGTTGGCCACCCAACGGCTCCCCACACCCTCTCTTCTATCCATCCCTCCATCCTCCTAAACACATATTTTCCACTGGAAACACGGACCGTGCCAGCGATTCCCTCTCTCTTTCTCTCTCTCTCTTTCTCTCTCTCGGCATGTAACCTCTGCGGCCCGATTCGATTCCACACTCCAAATTTGAATATACGGTTTGAGTTAAACAGCCCTACCATCCATGCTCCCTCTGTTTTCCTTCTTCCCATTCCTTCACCACGCCTAAAGTCATCCTATCACAGCGGCCCGGGCTCCTCCTTCAAAATAAGAGTCTTATCTGTCGAGCTGTCAGCCGTCTCCCCGGTAACAATGCTCTCCTTTCTCCGTCTTCTCCTCTTTCCGCAACAATGAGCAGCTTTCTTTCCCGGCACGCCTCCTCGTAATATCTCTACGTTTAGGCCGTCTCTCGCTTGACCTGTCTCTTTCTTTCTCTCTCTCTCTCTCTCTCTCTCTCTCTCTCTCTCCGTCTCTACTTCTGTCTCCCCCCTCTATCTGACTGTCTTTCTCTCCTCAGAGGAGCTCTGTGATTGCACGTCTCTAGGGATAATAACGACGTATGTGTTTGTGGAGGTGTACATAGTAAAGTGCTGTATGACTAAGTCCTGATGAGTGCATGACAGACAGGCATACAGACAGACAGACATACAGACAGACAGAGACAGCCATGCAGACAGACAGACATGCAATTTGCAATTTGGCGCAATTTAGAGCTGCAACGATTAGCCCATTCATTGATTAGGAAAATAATCTCCTAACTATTTTCCTAATCGATTGATCGTTAAAGTAAATTTTTAATGCAAAAATGGCAGAAAATGCTGTTTTTCTGACTCTCAAAGAGAGCAGATTTCCTGCTCTCTTTCTCTTTTGTATCATTAAACTGAACACCTTTTGTGTTTTGGACAAAACAAGACATGAACTTGGACTTTGAGAAACATTTGTTTCACCATTTTCTGACATTTTATAAACCAAACAACTAATCGATTAATCAACTAGTAATTGTTAGTTGAAGGTAATAAACATGTGTTGTATGGTTTTGGTTGAGATCCTAAACCATATAGATTGTTGTTCCCATCAGTCACTTAGACACAAAAACATATGAAAATAGGGTCCAAAAAACTAACAACCTGAAATTGAACACTTCTTAGCAATGTGGTTCTGTGTTTCTTTGTTGCTTTCCTTTCACTTCCGAAGTGGCGTCTTCAAGCCTCTCTGCCGGAGTACTGTAATCTGAGCAGAACAGCTGAGGAGGCAGAGGCAGCGAGAGCAGCGATGCAGAGTGAAATAAGCATGATGCCGGGTGATGTGCGATAACGTCCGCCAGTGTTTCGTGCCCGTCGCTCATACTCCAGACTTCAAATACCCGGCGTTTGTTGCACCACGGCGCCCAATCGCTGGAGCTTACGGCGCGGATAGTCACGGCGGCTTTGCGGCTGACGCGTGTCAGTGAGCGAGAAAAAGATGATCAAACAAGCCCCTGGACTTTGATGAGATTATCACTGACTTGGCTTTAATTAACAGTCTTTTAAGTCGGGCAGAGTTGAAGGGGGCTAAAGGGACTCACACTGTACTTTTAGTGTATAGAGCCAGACTCCATGTAAATAATCAGGACTTTTAGCATGTATAGAGCCAGCATATCTCCACCAGACTCCATGTAAATAATCAGGACTTTTAGCGTGTATAGAGCCGGCATATCTCCACCAGACTCCATGTAAATAATCAGGACTTTTAGCGTGTATAGAGCCAGCATATCTCCACCAGACTCCATGTAAATAATCAGGACTTTTAGTGTGTATAGAGCCAGCATATCTCCACCAGACTCCATGTAAATAATCAGGACTTTTAGCGTGTATAGAGCCAGCATATCTCCACATGTAAATGGGTGAATTAAGGGTTTATTTCAACCAAACCAGAGTGGTGATTGTTGGAACAGTGGAAAGATGAACCAAGACGGCTTTTGGTAGTTTTATTTAGTTTCTGTCCACTTTGAATGAAGTGTGTTTTACGATGCTAAAAGTCCTGATTATTAACATAGAGTCTGGTGGAGTTTGGTGATGGGGATTTCGGGGCTGTTTCATGTTAAACTAAAAGGATCTTGCTCTTCTTAGGTCTATCTCTGTAGGGATCCTTTCAAGAAATGACATCGCAATAAGCAAAAATACCAATGTAGGCACTGCAGAGTGGTTGTTGCTTCTATATGTTGTGTCTGCGCCCTAAGTTGCCCTTGCCACCACCTTTTTTAAAAGCTTCCCTCCGTGCTTCTCCACATCTCTCCAATCTTCCAAAACGCATATTTCTCCGTGGCTGTTTTGAGCAGGGCTTACTCTCTAACCTTGCCAGTGGTGTGTGTGTTGTTGTTGTTCTTTTGGCGGGGGGGGCGGTGAGGCGTCTGCGAGAGCACAACATCACCTTTAGGGCCAAACAACAAGCTCTCTCGCTCTGAAGCCTTGTGCCAGGCAAAAGATACGACATATGTTTCTTGACATTTTGGAGGATTTAGATGTATTTTTCATGTTCTTTTAGGGAGGCAGGCAGCTACACACTCTGTGCTGTGTTCACGGAGGAGTTTGAAAGGCACTTTGTGTTTTTGGGTTTGAACACAGTGACTTGGAGAAAACATTGCTTTTTTGGTCTGTAGCTTTTGGGGGATTTACTGACCCATAACAGTCGCCGTGTTCAGTTCAGGATGAAGACTCGGTGTAAACCTGCAAAGATTTCTCCATTAGTCGTCAACTATTCAATTAACCGCCAACTATTTTGATCATCGATTCATCGGTTTGAGTCATTTTTTTTATGAAAGAATGTCAAACTTGTGTGATGTCAGCTTGTTAAATGTGAATATTGTTCTAGTTTCTTCTCTCCTCTGGGACAGGAAGCTGAAGATCTTTGAGTTGTGGACTAAACAGGACATTTGAGGACGTCATCTTGGGAGTTTTTGGGGAAACACTGATCCACAATTTTTCACCATTTTAGAGACCAAGCAACTGATCCATTCAACCACACATTAATCCACACATTAATCCACAATGAAAAATAATCATTAGTTGCAGCCTTAATGTCCACTAAGCCCTACTACTTGCAGACAGACAGACAGACAGACAGACAGACAGACAGACAGACAGACAGACAGACAGACAGACAGACAGACAGACAGACAGACCTACACGCACGCACACACGCACGCACACACAGACACGCACGCACGCACACACACACACACGCACACACAGACACGCACGCACACACAGACACACACGCACGCACACACAGACACACACGCACGCACACACAGACACACATGCACGCATACACAGACACACACGCACGCACGCACACACAGACACACATGCACGCATACACAGACACACACACACACAGAACACACAGACACACACGCACACACACACACACACACACACAGAACACACAGACACACACGCACACACGCACACACACACACAAAGACACACACAGACACACAGACACACACACACTCATAAGCAGTGCTCTGAATTGTAATTTAAACACGACTAAAATTAAAATAACTTAGCCAATTATACGAGTGGGGCCGTCCCCGTGGCAGGAGGCTGATGGAGAGAAATGGATCACAGGGGAGTGAAGATGCATCCCCACACACAACTCCAAAAACAAGACCAAATACATCCTGCGCTCCTCAGCCCCCACCAGTTAATTCTGCGGCTAATAAATCCTGCTTGATAAATTATGTAGAGGCAGTGTTCCCTCGACACATCATTAATGCTCTAACCAGCACACAGGCAGCACCGGGGAGGGGGGGGGGGAAACAATACACGCATGCACGCGGAGAAACACGCACACACACGCACGCGCACACACACAGACACACACCAATCACAAACGGACACACGCGCACGCACGCACACACACCAAGCGCACAAACAGACACGCACACACACCAAGCACACACACAGACACGCATGTACACAAACACGCACACACACAGAAATGCACACACAGAAGCGCACACGCTTTTTAGAAAAAGGCTACACATAGAACCGCCACTGCCCTTTAGTAACTAGACGATCAACGATCAGTCGACCAATGGATTAGTCGATAGACGGGAAAAAGATCAGCAACTATTTTGACTATCGATTAGACGTATGAAGGAAGTTTTTACTTTGCCAATAACCGCAGAAAAGGCTGTTTACAGCCTCTCAAATATTGAGGTCTCCTGCACTTTTCTGTTTTATTATCATATTAAACCGAAAAGCTTTGGGTTTTGGACTGCCAAGCCATTTAAAGACTTCATCTTGGACTTTGAGAAACTGGGATGGACATTTTTCACCACTTTCTGACGTTTTATAGAGCAACGGATTAATCGAGAAAATAATCAGCCAATTAATTGACAATGAAAGTTGTTAGTTGCGGCTCTAGAAATGAGCTATTTCGGTGATTTTTATTCTCCTGCTTTTCTTTTGTGCCTCTTGTTCTCATGTTTAATCATCCCTCTCTCCTTCCTTCCCCCCACCGTCTTTTCTTCTGACACCTCGCCCTCCTCTGTGTCCCCGCTTCCCTTTTCTGCTGTCATTATTTCAAAATGTCATTATCTAAATCTGACACTCCTTTTCATTTGGTAGATAAAAGCTAATTTCTGAGGCGGTCGTGTGGGAAGATGTCATGATTCTTGGCAGAGATTATGAAAACCAAACTTGAAAAACTTATCACAGAAAGAAACGCAAACATTATTTCCAATCCACCTAGATAATGGTAGATGGCAGGAAAAAAAACAGGAATTTCAGCATAACACTAAAGTGCTGATGATATAAATGTAAAATAAAAACAACTTGTTGTCCTTCTGGGTCAAAATGGAAAATGAGTGGGGCCGGTTAGCTCATTTGGTAGAGCGGGCGCACATATGTAGAGGGTTATTCCTCGATGCAGAAGGTCCAGGGTTGGTGTCCGACCTGTGACGGTTTTCCTGCAAAAAAAATTGAAAATGAAAATGAGGGGCGCCTTGATAGCTCACCTGGTAGAGCGTGCGCCCCATGTACAAAGGCTCAGTCCTTGTTGCATGCGGCCGCAGGTTTGACTCCGACCTGCGGCCTTTTCATGTATGTCGTTCCCCCTCTCTCTCTCTCTCCCTTTTCACATCTTCAGCTGTCCTATATAATAAAGGCCTAAAATGCCCAAAAAAAATAATTTTTGAAAATTAACTTTTTTTTGCTGCTTTGTTCCCAACATTTTTGGCACTTTTGTCAATGCATTTTTTTTTAATTCATGTTCAATAAACCTTATTTATATGACATTATACTTAATTTTTTAGTTGAAATAAGCAGATATTATGAATGATTTTGACTAATAGTTAAGATCAGAAGATGTTCCCAGACTAGTTTATGTCAAAGTTTAGTCAGGAGACTGTTTTGGAAACTTTTTTTTACAAATGCTCTAAAATTTAATATAGCACCCAAAATTTTATGGAAGTAATCATTAATTTTACCTGTGAAGAACGTTGTATCCATATAACGTACACCCATGCATCCGTGTTATTTTTGGGGCAATTTGGTTGAAAGAAACCCTTATTTCTGATATAAAAAACTTACAAAACTGCTTGCTCTTGAGGGAATTACTGTAATTGCTGGAATTGTTGGGGCTTTGTAAATTATAGAGTGTGGTCTTGACCTACTCTATCTGTAAAGTGTCTCAAAATAACTCTTGTTATGATTTGATACTATAAATAAAATTGAATTGAACTGAATTGAAAAACGGGTCAAATTTGACCCGAGGACAACACAAGGTTAGAGGTATGCTCCTCGAGCAATGTTGGATTTAATTTGTCGCAGAGTTGCACCGCCTCCAAACTTCAAAGCCATCGCCTCTCGACATGACATCGCAAATTAAATCACAAAGACACGGTGAAGGACAAGTGAGTCGCCGGGTAGAAATCTCATAATAACTGTCATAATTGCACTGTAAAAATTACTAAAATTGGATGATCGCTTCCTTATTTGCTGCCAATTAAATATGGGAAATGGGGAACAAAAAAAAGGTGACACCTTATTTAATTTTTCAGGTACTTTTGGTCAGAAGGTGAAAATATCACAAGATGTACTTAACTAGGGCTGCAACAAACTTTTATATTTTTTTGATTTTACCTTTATTTATACAGGTAATCTCATTGAGACACAGGGTCTCATTCTCAAGAGGGACTTGTTTGGGACAATACACAGCATATAGTTCTAGTTCTAGTTTGTCCTGGGTACTTCGGAAAGCTTTCTGTGTGTGAGGCCCTTAATTTCCCTTTTTGTCAATCACAGTTTTCTTTCTTTAAACTATTTCCTTGTCGATCAGACAGAATGAGCATTATTTTTTTAAATGTTTCTTATAGATAGATAGATCTCGCACATATACCTTCATTCCATATCAATATTCATGTGTTAAGCCATCAAATCAAATAAACCCCCTTTGTGATTATCTTGAAGTCATTGGTGATTAATCGTCTCTCCCAGGATGTATATTGAAACTAAAGATGTTCCAATACAATTATTTCCTTCCCGGTACCGATACTGATACCTGGACTTGACTATCGGCCGATACGAGCACAGACCGAAAAGTGTTAAAAAAAGAAATATATATATTTATAATATTTACAGCTGTATACTACTCTCCCTGTATGGATGTGATATAATTGCTATCATTGTTGTACGTTCTGGCTCAGGTTAAACTTTTTGTGAAACATGAACAAATACAGAGATTACAGAGAACAAATGCCAGATAACTCTTTTTGTATCTACTTTGACAGTCAGTCTCAACAGATAAAGAACATAAATAAACTCATTTTAAAGTAGATTGTTTTTCAGGGCTAAATTATTTGGTGTCAGATCTGTGCATAGATTCACAAACTCGCCGATACCAGCATTCTAGGCAGTATCGGAGGCATTTCCGATACTGGTATCGGAACAATTTTAATTGAAACATCTGTTTTGTTTGTCCTTCAGATCACAGAGATGGGTAAGGACTCGCTTCCCGCCTGGCTGCACTGGGACGCCAGCAGCCGAGTCCTGCAGGGTCTACCTCTGGAGGAGGACAAAGGTGTCCATTACATCTCGGCATCCATCTCCAACCACACAAAGTCTTCATCTTCCTCGGAGGTGTTTTCCATCGAGGTTCACCCTGAAGATCATCTGGACGCAGACTCGGCCCAGCTCGCATCCAACCAAGCCTCGGCGGATGACGACGCCCATCCGTTCGCCTGTAGCAACGAGGAACCCGTCACGGTGCTGACGGTGATCCTGGACGCCGATTTGACCAAGATGAGTTCAGAACAGAGAGTGGCACTCCTGGATGACATGCAGAGCTTCTCCAGGGTCGGGCTCCAGCACATGAAGATCCTCCCGGTGGTCAACAACCGGCTGTTCGACATGTCTGCGTTCATGGCCGGGCCGGGGAACGCCAAAAAGGTAAAGATTGTGTGTAAATGATAAATTAGAATCAGTGCTGTATAAAGTACATTAAAGCGTTACTTGAGTAAAAGTATAAGTATCTTACCAAATTACTTGGGTAGAAGTTAAAGTCACCTTTTAGAAAGAATGAATGTAGGAAAACACAATAGATGTTTGGCGTTACTTTTGGTATTTCTGGCGGGGGTTCACGGCCTGTACAATTATAGGAGAAACTGGAGTGAGTTAATGAAGAGCCCATTTGTATGTGGCTCAAGTAAATATTTGCTCGTCCGTGAATAATTCAACATATATAAGTAGATGGAAAATTCAATTAACAATTCCTCAATGTCTCCCCAGGTGGTGGAGAATGGCGCTCTGTTGTCCTGGAAGCTCGGCTGCTCACTGGACCAGAGCACAGTCCCAAATATCAACAGTGTCCAGGGTCCTGCAAAAGAAGGCACAATGTCAGCCAAGCTGGGCTACCCTGTGGTGGGATGGCACATCGCCAACAAGAAACCCCACGTCCCAAAGCGGGTGAGGCGCCAATTAAACAACACCCCAACACCTGTTCTGGCAGTGCTTCCTCCAACAACCGTAGTGGAGCCTCCGGTGAGGATTATTCCAACCCTCTCCTCTCCCTCTATTGCTGCACCAACTGAAAGCTCTGCTCCCCCTGTAAGAGGCCCCGTTCCCCTCCCAGGCAAGCCTACAATTAGAGTTCGTGACCCCATTGCCCATACCCCAACCCTGGGACCCCCTCAACCAACAAGGGTAATGGAAACCACCAGCACCGTTCCAATCCAGCCAACCATGACCAGGCCGACTTTTGTGGAGGCCACTGCTACACCACCTGCACCTACGAGAAGACCTACCAAGAAACCCAAGAGACCCAAAACCACACCAGTGCCAAGAGAGACAAAGACCTCCACAGCCAGGCCGTCCAGGCGCACAACACCATCCCCGGCCGTCGTCCCGGACCCATACAACGAGAAACCTGTCCTGCGTAACCCAATCGACCAGGTCAATGCGTTGGTGGGCACCTATTTCGAAGTAAAGATCCCATCGGATACATTCTTTGATAAAGAGGACGGGACAACTGACAAGCTGCGATTAACTTTGAGACAAAACCACAATGAAGTGGTTGGAGAGGGCTCGTGGATCCAGTTCAACACCACCAGCCAACTTCTCTACGGCCTGCCCAATGCCCAGCATGTGGGAAAACACGAATACTTCATGCAGGCAACCGACAAAAGTGGCCTGAATGCGATTGACGCTTTTGAGGTCCGCGTGAACCGCTGGCCCTCCAATGACAAGACCCCTGTGATCTTTACGGCCCGATTTGAAGGGGAGCCGCGTTCAATTACAAACGACATCCACAAGAAGATCCTTCTGGTGAAGAAGCTGGCATACGCACTTGGGGACCGCAACAGCAGTACAGTCAGTCTACGAAACATCACCAAAGGGTCGATTGTGGTGGAGTGGACTAACACTAGCCTCCCACATCACCCTTGTCCAAAGGAACAGCTCGCAGCGATGAGCAAGACGCTCGCCAGTGCTGATGGAAAACCCTCGCCGACCTTCAGGTACTCCATGGAGCCTGAATTCAGACCGTTGGATGTCAAGATCAAGGGAAAGGCAAGCTGCAGAACGTATTCTTTCATCCCGCCTGGAGAGATTGAAATACCAGAACCTCCAGCAGTCACTCCAGCTCTAGGAACCGGCCGGCAGAGCACAGATGACGTCTATCTCCACACGGTCATTCCTGCCGTGGTAGTGGCGGCGATCTTGTTGATAGCGGGCATCATTGCGATGATCTGCTACAGGAAGAAACGAAAGGGCAAGCTGACCATCGAGGACCAGGCTACCTTCATCAAAAAAGGTGTGCCGATCATCTTCGCCGATGAGCTTGATGACTCTAAGCCGCCTCCATCTTCCAGTATGCCCTTGATTCTGCAGGAAGAGAAGCCCCCACTTCCGCCGCCTGAGTACCCCAACCTGGCCACGCCAGAGACCACGCCCCTGAACCAGGAGCTGCTCGGGGAGTATACAGCTCTGCGGGACGAGGACCCCAACGCGCCTCCCTACCAGCCACCGCCTCCCTTCACCACTCCCATGGAGGGCAAGGGTTCCCGTCCCAAGAACATGACCCCCTACAGATCGCCACCCCCCTACGTGCCACCTTAAGACTTGTTTAACCCTCCTCTGATCGGGTGGAGGGAACGGATGCCTGAGGAACAGTGACGGTTTCCATTCTGGTGTTTGTCTGTCTGGACATTTACAGGGAGAGATGACAAGAGGTGCTAAAGTACAAAACAGCTACAGGGGACTTTGGTTTTGGGGGGGGAAGGGGGGGTGTAATGAGTCAAGGTTTTTTTTTACAGTAAACGGATGGGATGATTGGTTGAAACAGCTGGGAGGAACTACTGTTTTAGTGGTAGCCCAGCTACTACAGTGGCCTAAGACAAACAATTTGTCGTCACATTGGCTTTTTGGAACGACCAGTTGGTCAGAAGCAACGATGGAGATTGGGAGACATGCTCTCCTTTCCTAGCCTTTCATTTGTTTCTCTGTTCATTTAAAATGTTTTTTTCATCATTATCCCATTATAATTCTTTCTTTTCTGGACTGAATCGTTTGCCTAACAACTCGTCTTTTTGTCTTGCTTTTTAAATAAAACGCGAGAAGACGGTGAACTGCCATCAGAGCACTGCAGGCGACAACTTTCGTTGTTTTTAAATAACGAGAGGGAGATTCTCTGAATATGAAAAAGCTCTCACAAGGATCTCAGATCAGCCCTGCAGACAACACAAGAGAATGGGAGGCCGAGGTGTGTGTGTGTGTGTGTGTGTGTGTGTGTGTGTGTGTGTGTGTGTGAGTGAATGAGTGTGTGTGTGTTTATTCAGATTCAATACGGTTTGCCTTTTAACACTAGTTGTCTGTTTCTATCCTTATTCACAATGTCTATTAAAGATGAATGAATAACAAGGTAGCCTAAAAAAAGATTTAGAGATGAATAATAATAAGTAATTTGTTTTGTTTTATTGGTTTTAAATTTCAATGTATATCTGGAAGATGTTCTGATAGATTGTGTTATATTTTCTTGGTGGTGGGAGAAAGGGACTGCTTGGCTAAAATAACCTGCAGAGTTCTTTTATTCCTGTTTTTGGTAGAGCGGTTACAGTCCATTTAGATGAAAATCTTACCTTCCTCTCGGTTTCCCTCGTCCCCTCGGCGGATCTAACTTCTGCTGTAAGAAAGCTGGGTGGGATGAGGTTAATGTGAGAAAACATGTACTGTTTTTGTCACGAAAGAGATGATCTAACTTGTAAATGCAGAGTTTTGATGTGGATTTGGATGCAAATGTAATTTGATGTCAGTTTGGCGACCGTGTTACCGGAGGTTAAAAAAACTCCAGTAAAAGTGTCTAGAGCTGCAAAGATTTATCAATTAGTTGTCAACCATTACATTAAATTGCCAACTATTTTAATAACCATTGAATCAGTTTGAGTCATTTAATGAAACTAAAGTCAAACTTCTCAGATGTCACGTCCCAAAGGGCCAACCCAGTCTGATCGGACAAATATGACATGCGGAGTTCCCCAAGGCTCCATTCTGGGGCCTCTACTGTTTAATCGGTTTGAGTCATTTTTAAATACTTTGATGTCAGCTTGTTAAATGTGAATATTTTCTAGTTTCTCTTCTTCTCATCTGTGACAGTAAACTGAATATCTTTGAGTTGTGGACAAAACAAGACATTTGAGGACGTCATCTTGGGCTTTGGGAAACACTGATCCAGGTGTTTTTTTTCCCACCAATTTCTGACATTTTATAAACCAAAAAACTAATCCAATAATCCAGAAAATAATCAACAAGATTAATCGAGAATGAACATAATCGTTAGTTGCAGCTCTAGACATGTCTAACCTTTTCTACATTCATACAGTACCTTTACAAACAGGAAAAGGACCCCTTCAGTTTATTTTGGACCAGGGATAATTATTTTTTTATGTAATGAGGCAGTTCTTCTCCCCGCTGTCAGAGGAGAAACTTTGCGTGCCATGGAGACCATCCCAGATGGGATTGTACAGACACATTTTAGAGGAGATGATTGAGATTCAGAAGGAAGAAAGAACCTTGAATTTCCACAATTTTGCTCGCTGAAAAAAAAAAACGGTCGACAAAAAAATCTCCTAATTTTTTTACCAAGTTTTTGATACAGCCTCAAATTGTTTGATTTATTAAAAAGAAAAAAACATGATTAATAATGATTAATCTTCTGTGATTTGTAAAATCTTAGCCTAGAAGTTCGACTATGATTCAATTATGTACACGTTCTGTTTCTTTTTCTTTTGTGTCACGGGTCACATATTTCAAGTGTTCTATTTCATTTTGTGTGTGTGTGTGTGTGTGTGTGTTTGCATATCGAAATGTATCTCCCCTATACAAAGATGGAATGACCCATATTTTATGTAATCACAAAATTTATTTTTATGTCCTTTGTTTGCTAATGAGTTTCAACTGAAAGTGACCCTTTGCAATAATAATGTAAGGCGCAGTCCACTCAGCGACTGGCCGTTGCAGGCTCGAGCGACTGACTAGTATTGTCATAATATTGTTGGTTTTTGCAGAATGCCAAGGCTTTTTTGCTTATCAAGTGTGCATTGTATAATAAAACCAACTGGTACGATAAAAACAAACCCACCTTATTCATTCATCTGATTGAACTTATCTTTTTGCTGGTTCTGTTGGGAGTTTTTTTTAAAGATTTATTCATATATATATATATATATATATATATATAGTACAGGCCAAAAGTTTGGACACACTTTCTCATTCAATGCGTTTCCTTTTTATTTTCGTGACTATTTACATTGTAGATTCTCACTGAAGGCATCAAAACTATGAATGAACACATATGGAATTATGTACTTAACAAAAAGTGTGAAATAACTGAAAACATGTCTTATATTTTAGATTCTTCAAAGTAGCCACCCTTTGCTTTTTTATTAATAAGGGAAAAATTTGCACTTATTAACCCTGACAAAGCACACCTGTGAAGGTAAAACCATTTCAGGTGACTACCTCATGAAGCTCATTGAGAGAACACCAAGGGTTTGCAGAGTTATCAAAAAAAGCAAAGGGTGGCTACTTTGAAGAATCTAAAATATAAGACATGTTTTCAGTTATTTCACACTTTTTTGTTAAGTACATAATTCCATATGTGTTCATTCGTAGTTTTGATGCCTTTAGTGAGAATCTACAATGTAAATAGTCATGAAAATAAAGAAACACATTGAATGAGAAGGTGTGTCCAAACTTTTGGCCTGTACTCTATCTATCTATCTATCTATCTATCTATCAGGGCTCTTCCCTCAAGAAAATGTGACCTTTTGGAATAAAAAGCATGCAATTTTGGACCATTGTTGTTACCAGATGTGTCTAAAACGTTGGAAAAGCTTGAGGAGATAATGAATAAATAACACTCAGAAAGCTTAAAGACAAAACTGTGGACCAACTACAATAATCAGTCTCTGCTGATTGGCCTGTTCAGTTCAGTTTAGGCACAAAAACCACTCATTAAGTTTAGGAAAAAGATCGTGGTTTTGGATTAAAACACTCGAGATGCGAACACACGTTTCTTGGGTGAAAGTATAAGGGCCCTATTTTAAGGATCTAAGCGCACAGCGTGAAGCTCCTGGAGCAGGTGTGTCCAAATCCACTTCTGCTAGTTTGACAGCGGAAAAAATGGTCCGTGCGCCGGGCGCATGGGTTTAAAGCGTTGTACTTAGTGGCTTCATTAATCAGAGGGGTGTTTTGGGCGTGGACTGCCGTATGGGTTGAGCAGAGGCTGCACAGTTTGACCAGCG
>CM046790.1:40571012-40843512 GCA_025617405.1 Perca schrenkii | reverse complement strand
TATTGTTTACTTTTGGTGGTATCGGTACCCACTACTAGTTTTTTGCTATCGTGACATCCCTAATATGACAAGGTCCTAAATCAGTGATACGCTCGATTCAGAGTTAAAGAGAGTTGATTCACCTCTCAAGCTTTATAAAAACGGATTACGAGTGTAAAGGAAAAGGTTTTATATATTTAATGTTTTATATTCATGACATTTGGCCTTCACCCTGTCAACTAGTACTCTGCAACTTAGCGTACACATCTGTGTTTCCCCTCGGTTTGTAAAAGACGTAAACGGGTTCTAATGCCTCTTGCGGACAGGTGCGGTCTGGTCAGTCGTACTTATCGGTCAAAATGGTCAGGGCAGCATCAGAGAAATCAAAGAACGGACTTCTTCTCTTCTCTTCTGTAGCCATCATTGTAAGTCATTGTAAGCGATTATTTGGAAATTCCGTGGTTTTTATTCTTCACGCCACCGGTGTGTAACATAATCAGTGGTGTAGTCTAGTTTTTTGTAGTGAGTATACTGTCATTTTTTCCCCTCTGAGCATTAGACTCGCCCGTCCCAGAGCAACAACCCAGTTGTAGTTTTTTTGTAATGTTACCGCGTAAAGCATCAGCCTGATCTGGCTCATTTTCGGTAGTTTCTATACATTAATTTTAGGATTGCAAACCTACCGCAAACGTTCTGAAAATCTGATTACGGATTCTGGGAGATTACAGATGTGCTGAGGTTGCATTTTACAGGGCCTAATCAGTCGCCTTCAAAGCACCAGACACGCTCAATCAATCACAGAGAAGTTCCTAAAATGATTTGTAGTGCCGCTTTGTCTGCACCCTGCAGGAGTTAAAGTGGAGAGTACTAATAGTCAAGCTCTCGTGAGTCCTGTTATGTTCTTTGCACACAATTAACGATGACAGCTGTTTGTTACAATTTACAATGGCTTGATTAGAATTGCAGCGTTTATGTAAAGCACTTGTGAACAAGGGTCCAGGGTCAGTACTTTATAAAGCCTCTCATTTTAGCAGAACTGTACTACATTATAAATCCAAGAGTACTTCTCAGAATAGATCAGTTCCTAGACTGCATGGCTGCACACTCAACATGGACTCCATGTTCCCTGGATACCCAGTTCTCTGTGTTCCTTTTCTGGGATACAACATGAATATAGACCTGAATTCTGACGGGGAAGCAGTGTAAAGTCAAATGTCTAAATTGACATTAGAGATGGGCTATGAATTGGCATGCACAATACTCAATTTTGACTCAGAGGATTATGTTGGAGTGCAGGGGCGTTTATAGGACTTCAGTAGATTCAGGGCTTAGCCTGGACCCATTTACATAAACTGAATGCAGTGCAAAACAGCAATTGGGTTGCCCAGCTTGGTAATAGCGAGTGTATGTTCATTTCAGCTGGCCAGTTTGTAGATGTAATTTTAGATGGCACCAACATTTGGTCAATCATAATTGGCCTGGCAACCCAAAGGCCTTTTGTTTCCAGATCTGTGTGGTGATTTATGATGGGGTGGGGGGTCTGGGGGTCCTTTCCTGCATTCAGGTGAATTTTTATGCACCTGTTTCTACCTTTTTCTGAATCAATTTATGCTGGAAATATAGGGGACAATCCAAATATAAAAACATAATGGAATATATTGCAGTAAGGCTCTCAGGCATTCTGTATCGCTTTCAACTATTTATTCTCCTTTGCACACATGTAGCCTATAGGCATCATTTACTCCTCCCTCCTCTTTTGTGTCTTTTGTTGAGGAAGTAACCTCCTTAAATGTGCACATGACAATTATTCACCTCAATGATACATTAAATCATTTTAATGAAACAAAAATAAACCCCTGGACTGTAATATTTCAGATGTGTTTGAGCAAGATTTCTGCTTGTGTCCAAAACGTTGTGCACATTCAAAATATAACTCATCCCATCTGTGTTCTCTGAGATTTGGAGGAGTCGTGGATGAGTACTTCAACTTATGTTGTCCTTTCACCTTATACTCAAAACGTATTACGGTGTTAGATTCCCCTTTACACTTTCTGGCATGTAACAACCAGAAGCACCAGCACATTAGATTCATCTCCAGAACATGTAGGCTAAGCAGTGCAATGCAAGGTTAATAGAGCTGAGTCCTTATAGTTGCAATTTACAAGTTGAACCACTTTAACTTGAATATAGCCTAATGGTAGAGCGCTTCTTGGCTTCAGCTTGAAAAGTTACACTTTCAACATAGTCTAACCATCGTTGATAAGCGTCCGGTATGAATGGCCAGGCGATCAGGCACGTATCTACGGCGGGTGCCCGGTGTGTTTTCACTGTTATACAGTAGCAACACCCTGCTACGCCCTGGGCAGTGCTAAGTTCGGCAGTTATCCAGGCTTCCGGTTTCATATTTGTCAGTCAACTTTTCAAAATACATTCGGGGCTACACTAAAAACATTTGGCTGACGCCGCCCCTGTTGGAGTGCAAATTTTGCGTCTGTCCTCCCTGAAAAACGCTCCCATAGGTCGTTTGTTTAAGCAATTACTACTCACATTAACATGTGATATCCCAGGGTATGGTCCCATTTTAAAATAAAAGTAAACCTTAAACCAGAAGTGAGATAACGTCTGATTTTATCCCAAACCGCAATCTTTCACATTAACTAATTCGTTTTATGTGCCTAAACGTATCCAAACTGCGATCGTTTCACAACGTTAACGTGTTTAAAACCGCATCCATGGGGCGCCCTGGTAGCTCATCTGGTTGAGCGTGCCCCATGTACAGGGGCTCAGTCTGTGGCTCGGGTTTGGGTCCGACCCAAGGTTTGCTGCATGGCAGTACTTTTAGTGTGTATAGAGCAAGCATATTTCCACCAGACTCCATGTAAATAATCAGGACTTTTAGCGTGTATAGAGCCAGCCTATTTCAGAATCAGAATCAGAATCAGAAAGGGTTTTATTGCCAAGTACGTTTTTTGACACATACAAGGAATTTGTTTTGGTGTTGTTGGTGCACATCACACATTCTCTAAATGTAATATTAAACAATATAAGTATAGGTATAAACAATATAAGTATATGTACACAGTATGTATTAAATTAAAAATAAAGATAGAAATAAAATAAAATAGATAAATAAAGAGCAAAGAGCATTAGAGCAGAGAGAACAGTGGCATGAAGAGCCAGGTGGAGAGTCACGGTGGTTTCCGGGCCTTGTTAATAAGGCTAGTGGCGGAGGGGAAAAAGCTGTTCATGTGGCGTGAGGTTTTGGTCCTGATGGACCTCAGCCTCCTGCCAGAGGGGAGTGGCTCAAAGAGTTTGTGTCCGGGGTGGGAGGGGTCAGCCACAATCTTTCCAGCACGCTTCAGAGTCCTGGTGGCGTAAAGGTCCTGGAGCGGCGGCAGATTGCAGCCAATCACCTTCTCAGCTGACCGAATGACACGCTGCAGTCTGCCCTTGTCCTTGGCAGTGGCAGCAGCGTACCAGATGGTGATGGAGGATGTGAGGATGGACTCAATGATGGCTGTGTAGAAGTGCACCATCATTGTCTTTGGCAGGTTGAATTTCTTCAGCTGCCGCAGGAAGTACATCCTCTGTTGTGCTTTCTTGACGAGGGAGCTGATGTTCAGCTCCCACTTGAGGTCCTGGGAGATTGTAGTTCCCAGGAAGCGGAAAGACTCCACAGTGTCAATTGTGGAGCCACAGAGGGTGATGGGGGCAGGTGGGGCTGGGTTCTTCCTGAAGTCCACAACCATCTCCACTGTCTTTAGAGCGTTGAGATCTAAATTGTTTTGGTTGCACCACTTCACCAGGTGGTCAGCCTCCGACCTGTAAGCGGACTCGTCTCCATCAGAGATGAGTCCGATGAGGGAGGTGTCGTCCGCGAACTTCAGAAGCTTGACGGACTGATGACTGGAGGTGCAGTTGTTGGTGTAGAGGGAGAAGAGCAGAGGCGAAAGAACACAGCCCTGAGGGGATCCAGTGCTGATGGTCTGTGAGTTGGAGACGTGTTTCCCCAGCTTGACATGCTGCTTCCTGTCAGACAGGAAGTCAGTGATCCACCTGCAGGTGGAGTCAGGCACACCAAGCTGGGAGAGCTTCTCCTGAAGCAGAGCCGGGATGATGGTGTTGAAGGCAGAGCTGAAGTCCAAAAACAGGATCCTGGCGTAGGTTCCTGCAGAGTCCAGGTGCCGGAGGATGTAGTGGAGGGCCAGGTTGACTGCATCATCTACAGACCTATTGGCTCTGTAGGCAAACTGCAGGGGGGTCCAGGAGGGTGTCGGTAATGGCTTTGAGGTGTGAAAGCACAAGGCGCTCAAAGGACTTCATAACCACAGAGGTCAGGGCGACGGGTCTGAAGTCATTAAGTCCTGTGGTCCTTGGCTTCTTGGGGACAGGGATGATGGTTGAGGTCTTGAAGCAGGCTGGCACGTGACATGTCTCCAGTGAGGTGTTAAAAATGTCTGTGAACACTGGAGACAGCTGGTCAGCACAGTGCTTCAAGCTTGATGGGGAGACAGCATCTGGTCCAGCAGCTTTCCTGGGATTCTGTCTCCTAAAGAGTCTGTTGACGTCCCTCTCGTGGATGGAGAGAGTCGTCACTGAGGTGGGTAGGGGGGGTGGAGGTGGAGACCTTTAAGGAGGGCATTGGTGGGGGGGCCCAGGGCCCTGCTGAGGTGGGTGAGGTGGAGGTGATGCACAGTGGCTGTAGCTGTAGGGAGGTGTCGTGGGGGATGGTGTCAGGACTGACCTTTTGTCTTTCAAATCGACAGTAGAACTCGTTCAGGTCGTTGGCTAGGTGTCGGTCATCGAAGGAGGAGGGGGGTTTTAGGCTTGTAGTTGGTGATCTGCCTAAGTCCTTTCCAGACAGTTGCAGAGTCATTAGCTGAGAACTGGTTTTGGAGTTTCTCAGAGTATCGTCGTTTAGCCTCCTTCACCGCCTTGCTAAACTTGTACTTTGACTCTTTAAATCTGTCTTTGTCCCCACTCCTGAACGAGTCTTCCTTAGCCAGCCTTAACCTTCTGAGTTTGGCTGTGAACCAGGGTTTGTCATTGTTGTAACTCACCCTGGTGCATGATGGAACACAGCAGTCCTCACAGAAGCTGATGTATGACGTCACAGCCTCTGTGTACTCATCCAGACTGTTGGTAGCAGTCCTGAACACATCCCAGTCAGTAGAATCCAAACACGACTGGAGATCCTCCACAGCCTCACTGGTCCACTTCCTTGATGTCCTCACAACAGGTTTGCAGAGCTTTAGTTTCTGCCTGTAGGTGGGGATCAGGTGGACCATGACATGGTCAGAGTGTCCCAGTGCAGCACGGGGGACGGCGTGATAAGAATCCCTGACTGTGGTGTAACAGTGATCCAGAATGTTCTCCTCTCTGGTCGGGCATTTAATATGCTGTCTATATTTAGGGAGTTCGTGAGTGAGGTTCCCTTTATTAAAGTCACCAAGGACAATAACTAGGGACTCCGGGTTGGTCCGCTCCACGCGTCCTGCACGTTGGCCTGCGGTGAGATGTAAACACCGACCAGGATGAATGACGCAAACTCACGGGGTGAATAAAAAGGCTTACAGTTTATAATGAAATATTCCAGGTTAGGAGAACAATGCTGCTGGATCACTGTCACGTCGTTGCACCAACCGCTATTGATGTAGAAACCGATTCCTCCACCTTTAGTTTTGCCGGAGAGGTCCGTGTCTCTGTCCGCTCTGTAGAGTTGGAAGCCTGCCAGCTGCAGCGCAGAGTCCGGTATTAATCCACAGAGCCACGTCTCCGTGAAGCACAAAACAGCAGATGAGAAAAAGTCCCTGTTTCTGACCAACAGCAGTTGTAGTTCCTCCAGTTTGTTGGGCAGTGAGCGCACGTTAGAGAGGAATATTCCCGGTAATGGTGTGCGTAATCCTCGCTGGCGGAGACGCACAAGCACACCGGCCCGTTTCCCTCTCCTCCGGCGTTCGCTGCATGAGCAAAGGTGAGCGCACCTTTGACCAGAATGTCCAAAATTTCCAGTGAAGGGAGAAGAAAAGTGGGAAATAAGTCCGATGGTATTGTTCCCCTGAAGTTCACGAGCTCTTCACTGGTGAATGAGATACGGGTACCATCGCAAGAAACATAGTTAAAACACAAAACAAAATAAAACAGAGCGCACCAACACACCGTGTCACCATTCTGCGGCGCCATCAGTAGCATGTTGTCCACCAGACTCCATGTAAATAATCAGGACGTTTAGCGTGTATAGAGCCAGCATATTTCCACCAGACTCCATGTAAATAATCAGGACTTTTAGTGTGTATAGAGCCAGCATATCTCCACCAGACTCCATGTAAATAATCAGGACGTTTAGCGTGTATAGAGCCAGCATATTTCCACCAGACTCCATGTAAATAATCAGGACTTTTAGCGTGTATAGAGCCAGTATATCTCCACCAGACTCCATGTAAATAATCAGGACTTTTAGCGTGTATAGAGCCAGCATATCTCCACATGTAAATGGGTGAATTAAGGGTTTATTTCAACCAAACCAGAGTGGTGATTGTTGGAACAGTGGAAAGATGAACCAATACGGCTTTTCATAGTTTTATTTAGTTTCTGTCCACTTTGAATGAAGTGTGTTTAACGATGATAAAAGTCCTGATTATTTACATGGAGTCTGGTGGAGTTTGGTGATGGTGATTTCGGGGCTGTTTCATGTTAAACTAAAAGGTCTATCTCTGTAGGGATCCTTTCCATAATGTTGTCAGACACTTAAAATAATAATCTGAGTCTGTCAGCGGTAAAAACAGAACTTTTTGTGCATGGAAATTGAAGATGCGCAATTTTCCATTTACGTTACTTTGTAGTTTATTTCAGTGTTGTTTAATACCGGACCAATGTCAAAGATTGTTGTTCCCATCAGTCACTCAGACACAGAAACATGGGAAAATAGGGTCCAGGTTGATAAAAACCAAAGGTACCCTATAATAAAGCATTTACAAGTTGTTTTTAGTTGGTCTCATGAAAAAGGTCTGATCTTTTTCTATGGCTTCAATCCTGTCAAATCCTCCTTTGCATACATATGAAACAATAAGAGTAAAGAGACTCTGCAGCTGTGATAAGTGTGCCATTCATTATTCCTCCGTGTGGAGTTTGTACTTCTTCCTCACCACCAAGTTTCAATTCACAAGGAACTTATTCTGAATTTTAGAGACAGTTTAATAACCGGCCTTGGTTTTATACTATTGGTTTGACAGGAAACCTTAAATAACACAGAGCAGATTTCCCACAGTGAAAACCATGTTACAAAGTATTTTAGAAAAATGAAACAAAGGAAATGTTCCTTGAGTCAGCCCCTCTGATAGATGATTACTTCTCTCCGGAGTTGTGACAGACTTTATGAGATGTAATTTCAGCCGACTGAGTCTCTCTTTTTTCCCCAGTAATTGAACAATCTTGTGCAAGGTACAAGATTGTACCTGTGCAGTGTTCATTGTTTGAGGCGTGCTGTCACAAACGCTTCCCTGCTCCGATTCTTTCTGCGGGGAAGCTTGATGGAAACCCTCGGGTGTCCACACGGACTGCAGTCGGGGCTGTATTAAAAGAGACGACCCCATGGAGCTGTGCAGTCGAGGATCCAAGCTGTAAATTGAAAATAAATCAACTATCCATCCCATGGAAAAGTCGTTCAGAAAACAATTCAGCCCGGCTATTATCCATCCAATCATGAGGACTTTCAACACTGTCCACACCGATAAACTCCATCATTACAGCCGTTTATTCTACTCATGTGCAGTGACGTCTACAGAGCCTGTCCTCCCGGAAAAAAAAACGCTCCCATAGGTCATTTGTTCATGCAGCAATTTTGACCTATATTTACGTTTCTAGTGGCCGTAGTAGTTATGATGGGAGCAAACAGATTTGTTGTTGGGATGTACATCATTCCGAAAAAAAACTATCTGAAACATGTGTGATGTTTTGAACGTGTTTTCAGCAGGCCGGGGTCTGTGGCCGGGCGGCGAGGCAGCAACACAGGCAGCACCGGCCGCTGAACTCCGACACACAGTCTTACCAAATTTGCAATTAGCCATCCATTTTTGTAAAACGGCCCATATTTGAGCTTTATATAGTTGATTTCTCGCATAAAACAGTCTCAGAAGTGAATTTTGTAAGGAAACATTGCAGTGTCTGGAATATGAGATTTTGTCGCGTTTCTAATGTGTGTGTACGGGGATAAGGCTCAACCAAGCAGCGCGCAGCTCATCTAAATATTCATGAGCATACCATATTTGGAAGAAAAGCTCTTGTTACAAATAGGGCCAAAAAACAGGGATGCATAAGGGCCAATAAAATATCAACCAGACCATTTTCAGCCCAACTAATGTTACATACCCCATTAGGAGACCATAAGGAACAGTGTGAAATACCCTATATAATCATTCTATCACCCCTTTAACGTACACAAGGGAAAGACAAAAATCATGAAGATGAAGTGGGGAGCCAATAACACTCGAAGATACACAACTGGAAGAAGTGGAGTCCTTTACCTACTTGGGCAGCATTATCAAAAAAGAGGGAGGGACAGATACAGATGTCAAAGCCAGAATAGGAAAAGCAAGGGCAGTCTTCCTACAACTGAAGAATATATGGCACTCACAGGAGGTACAACAACAAACCAAAATAAGAATCTTCAAGTCAAACGTCAAATCAGTCCTGTTTTATGGAGCCGAGACCTGGAGAACAACAAATTCCACAACCAGCAAAGTACAAACCTTCATGAACGGATGCATGAGAAGAATTCTGAAAATCCATTGGCCAGACAAGATCTCAAATGAAGACCTGTGGACGAGGACAAAGTAAACACCAGCTAGAGACGAAATCGGACAAAGAAGATGGAGATGGATTGGGCACACCCTTCGTAAACCAATGTCGAATACCACCAGACAGGCTCTGACGTGGAACCCCCCAGGGGAAGAGAAAGAGAGGTCGGCCTAGAAACACCTGGCAGAGGAGTTTCAGATAGACATCAAAAAGATGGGACACAGTTCTCTGGAGGTCCTTTGTCGACGGCCTATACCCCTCAAGGGGTGTCAGGCAAAGTTACATAAATAAAGACATTGGAACCACACCTTGATGCAGAAAAAAACATACATTGTTGCATAAACATTCACCAGAATGCAGAAAATGTTGTGTTTGACGCTTGAAATTTAGTGAGGAACGACCCCCTTGGATATAATGTGCCCCCCCCGGTTGTCCGTCTACTGATCCAGATCTGTCTATCGTCCTGCGATGTGCGGGAAAGACACACTTGAAGGCGCCACACTTGTCTGATTCCCAGCAATTTTACTGGAACAGATTCTGCTTGAAACTCCTCTCCAATCACTCGCCTCGTCACGGTGAGTGTTCTCGACCTTGTGTCCTCCAGCAGACGTGTGAATAGAGTCTCTTTCCCACCTCTCTTTCTCCATCTCTTACTTTTGTTTTGCCCCTCTCGTCCCCAGCCACCCCCCATCCCTTTTGTAAACCACATAATCAGTTCTTG
Organism: Perca schrenkii; assembly: GCA_025617405.1. NCBI lineage: Eukaryota > Metazoa > Chordata > Actinopteri > Perciformes > Percidae > Perca > Perca schrenkii. The sequence continues at coordinate 40,834,016 of CM046790.1, read as the reverse complement.
TCTGTTTTTTACTAGAAATGCTTCTTTTTCTCTCCTCTTATTTGGTCTAAAACGCTGCAGCTATTCACACATCTGAAGAGCAGCTGAAGCGGGAAAAATTAGAGGACTTGATAAGTTTTTGTTGTGAAGGAAAAAGTGTGTTTTTAACGGTTTTTCGTTCCACTTTCCACTGACGTCTAGGAGGGCAGAGCTTCTGAGGGCTCCATGTCCGAGGAAGTAAAACGTGTGGTCGAAATATAAACGTTAACTGGCCGAGTGTCAGGGTTGCGACAAAAGCATGCCCGATTGGTTGGGGTTAAGCATCGACCTCGAGTGGTTAAGGTTAGGATAGCTGACTGGTCAGGGGATAGGACCTGAACACATCGGGTTCCGTTACCTTGCGTAGGCATGGATACCTGGCCAATAGCAGCGTGTGAATGCTGCTGAAGGGCGGGTCTTGCCTAGAAGTTGCGTGGGTTCCATAACAACGCCGGAGATTAGGGTTACTTGCGTCATTCTTCCCATTCTTCCCCGCCCATGTATATGGGATATATACAAATAATTCTGCATTAATGTGTTGATCACTTTAACGTTGCAGCTGGTAAAGGTGGAGCTCACGGATCAATAAAGTTGTATCTTAGCGATAACAATACATCATAATTTATTTGTTGACTATATGTTGTATGATCAATCTGATTTGCAAAGAAGCTAAAGTTATCACTACATGAAGTGCAGTGAAAATTACAATAATTACCTCTGAGATATAGTAGAGTAGACGGAGTCTAAAAAGTAGCCTAGCAGAAAATGCAAATAGCCTACAATAGGCTACTCAAGTAAGGTACTTTTTATAAATACATTATTATAGGTTATAGATAGATAGATAGATAGATAGATAGATAGATAGATAGATAGATAGATAGATAGATAGATAGATAGACAGACAAGCGGATAGACAGATAGATAGATAGATAGATATAGATAGACAAGCAGATAGATAGATAGACAGACAAGCGGATAGATAGATAGATAGATAGATAGACAAGCAGATAGATAGATAGACAGACAAGCGGATAGACAGATAGATAGATAGATAGATAGATAGATAGATGGACAGACAGACAGACAGACAGACAGGTAGGTAGACAGATAGACAGACAGACAGACAGGTAGGTAGGTAGGTAGGTAGGTAAGTAGGTAGGTGGGTGGGTGGATGGGTGGATAGATAGATAGATAGACAGACAGACAGACAGACAGACAGACAGGTAGATAGATAGATAGATAGATAGATAGACAGATAGATAGATAGATAGATAGATAGATTTATTGATCCCAAAATGGGAAATGACGGTGCTACAGCAGCAAAATATCAGACACACAGCACACATAGAGAATATGTACATGAAATAATAGGATACAATATACATGAATAATAGGATAGAATACTAGAACAAATAGGCCTATTCAAAAAATGAAGATAAAAAAAAAGTGAAAAAAAGAGAATATACAAACGTATACAAGTTGGGAATAAAAAATGTACAACTACTTAAAGCTAGTGTTTAGTTTCTGTCTCCACTCAGTTACTAGTAGCCAAGGAGGACATGGAGGAAAGTGTCCGGAACGTCACAATCTTCTAAACATAGTCACACTGAGAGATCCAGAGAGAGTTGTGTGGAGCTGAGAGTCTTAATTAGCTTTGTAGCAACTCATTTGGCAATGGCTTGAATGTAACGGACGTTCAAATATCAAAAAGTTAGCACTAAATCTTTAAATAGTATTTATAAAATGTAAGTGAAACCTATGTTTTTGCAAATTGCACTTAGTGCATTATTGCGAAGTATGCTGTATGAGTCATATCTAACACTCAGTCAGCGATGAAGTGTTAAAAAGTTGTAGCCTACTGCCAGTGGTAGGAATGATTTCTTGTAGCGGGCAGTGCGACACTGAAGCTGTCGGAGCCTAGGTCAAATATTTTTGATGTTACTTTGTATTATAATAGGTACGAGTAACGACAGGTGTAACAGGGAGAATGGTGTCTCTGTCGTTCTCGCGCTACTTTGCTGAGCAGGTGGTTTCTGGGGAAGTGCGCGACGCTGTAGCGTACAGCAGCTAAACCGCTGCTGAGTTTGGTCAACGTGGATGATATTTTATGGACAAAACTGTTCTCTGTTTCTTTGGAGCGCTGCCTCGACTCTCGCTGATTTACGGAGTTTCCCTGATGGACAGAAAATCTTGAGGCTACTTGTTGCTAAAGTAACTAACTGTAGCTGGCTGCTTACGTTGGCTAGCTCAAGTAAGCCGCGGTGCCAGAACTGGGAGCGCCGAGCACCGGGGCAAGCGTGAGTGTTGACACCGCAGGAACAGGAGCTTTGGACGGCTGGAGCCTGGGGCAGAGAGGCCGAGTGGACTGGTTACACTGGGGCAGAGAGGCCGAGTGGACTGGTTACACTGGGGCAGAGAGGCAGAGTGGACTGGTGGACTGGTAACACTGGGGCAGAGAGGCCGAGTGGACTGGTAACACTGGGGAAGAGAGGCCGAGTGGACTGGTGGACTGGTAACACTGGGGCAGAGAGGCCGAGTGGACTGGTGGACTGGTAACACTGGGGCAGAGAGGCCGAGTGGACTGGTGGACTGGTAACACTGGGGCAGAGAGGCCGAGTGGACTGGTGGACTGGTTACACTGGGGCAGAGAGGCCGAGTGGACTGGTTACACTGGGGCAGAGAGGCCGAGTGGACTGGTGGACTGGTAACACTGGGGCAGAGAGGCCGAGTGGACTGGTAACACTGGGGCAGAGAGGCCGAGTGGACTGGTGGACTGGTAACACTGGGGCAGAGAGGCCGAGGACTGGTTATATAATATGCACTGAATGAAGAGCAGAGAAGTGCATACTGAGAAAAAAAGACTTTGCGGGGCACATGCCGTTCAAACCGGTAAGTAGGCTACTAAATAACAGTTTTCTAAAGATCTTTTGTAGGTTTAGCTTTAAGTGGGCCATGGTTTTACATTTGTATTCGCCACTTGAGGCCTTGTTCATTGGAATTCCATTGCTAGGCAACAGTTTGGCCCCATGTTAACTTTCAGTCATATGTCATTCACATACACCATAGACATAGGCTACACCATAGACATAGGCCTAGGTATATATACCTAGGCCTATGTCTATGGGCTACACTGCAACAGGAAATTTTGGGCCATTTAAAATGTTTGTTTATGTAGTAGGTTGAAAAGGCTATATGTTTAGTTTTGTTTAAACAGACACCCCCCAATTTTATTTTAATATTTGAACCATTGTAACTAATCCTTACACTTATTGAAGCTATTACGCTTCCACGTCAGTAGATGGCGCTATGACGCTGCTGTGGATCCATTAGGGAGACCGTAGCTCTTAGCTCTGCTCATGCGCAGCTCAGAAATAAACGAGCTTTGCCGTGAGCAACACGCTAACATTGTGCTCTCTGTTGATTCACAGGTACTGAAAAACTCACTTTTTTATATTGGCATTGTATATTGTATTTTCATACTGCGTGTATCAGCATATTATCTGAATGTTTTGGTAATCGTTGTGTGTTGTGGTGAGAGGATTTTGAGGTACGTGTTAAGGGTGAAAGGGTTTAGCTTTGAAGCTAGCATTGTAACGACCAGTGTCAGCATGCTGGGTGGTTAGTTCTTTTTATGAACTTCGGTTTTGCAACATAGTTTTACACAGTGGTTTATAAGCTTAGGTTACTGATATTAGCATTACGTAGCATAAGAGAACGTGTGCTCTATTTTGTTCGGAGTGTTAGCCAGGCAGTAGTGATCGAATGGTGATGAGTAAATACTGTTTGAGCTTAGCTCTGCTAGTTTTACATGTCGTTATCGACGCCATATTGTCAAGCACTACTGTTAAATGCAGATATATAAGAATGCAATAGTAAGAGTTTGTTTATCTTATGCTAATGTTAAAATTATTGTTAACAGGTCAGTATATGTTATATGTGAAAGACTGTTAGTTGTCAAAGTGAATGTGAAGTGAAGTTATATTATTTTGGTACATTTTAGTATTTTGAGTTGAGCTAAGTTTGGTATTTGTAGTTTGTTAAATCACTTGCATTTATGTGTATTTATTTTCCAACAGACTGTTTCATATTATTTATCATCAGTTTGGTTACACCATGTATTTAATTTTTAAACGTTTTATTATCATTTTAACATGCACTTTGATCAGAGTTAATGCAGTAGAGACAATGTGAATGTATGGGAATTGCAATTGTTTCGAGAAATAAACGAGCTTTGCCGTGAGCAACACGCTAACATTGTGCTCTCTGTTGATTCACAGTAATCACAGTTTCCTTGAGCTACACAGTGCTTCCTGGCCTGTGTGGCCATTGCTGCCGGTCCAGATTCCCCCTAGGTCTGGTGCCGGTAACATTTACAACTGTGTAAAGGTCTTTATGGTAGGCTACATTATTTCCTGTGTAGGCTATATATTTTGAATAGTCTTGTATTCTATCCTATTTATTGCCTCTTGTATATCCTGTGTGCTGTGTGTGTTATACAGTATTTGCTGCTGTAGCACTGAAAGGCGGCAGAGGAGAAGCAGTGGCAGCCAAAACTGTCCTGTCCTGTTAGAAGTGTCCTGTGGAGTGTCCCGGGACAGTCAGACACTGTCCTGTGACTCCCAGACACTGTCCTGTGACTGTGTGGGAGACCGAGACATTCAGACACTGTCCCGGTCTCCCACACAGTCCCACTGTCCTCACGACACTACTAACAGGACAGGACAGTTTTTGCTGCCACTGCTGCTGTGGCAGAGGGGAAGCGGTTTTATTCCCCACCAGAGGCTCACCATGCTGAACTTCTGGCAGATTCAGTCTTTGTTTCAGTCTTTGATTCAGCAGGCTATCGTATCGTGATAAAACTTGTGATTTGCACCCTTAAGTAAATTGACTTGTTAATGCACTTTATTTTGTAGCCTACGTCCTTTGTTTAAAGGAACACGCCGACTTATTGGGAATTTAGCTTATTCACCGTAACCCCCAGAGTAAGACAAGTCGATACTAGAGGTGGGCGATATATCGTTAAAACGCTGGTATCGGTATCGGGAAGTACTGGAGTTAATGCACTGATCCGATACCACGTAATAAAGCCCTAAAGACAATCTACGTTAAAGTAGTTTATTTATGTTATTTTTACGTTATAACTGACTGTCAAACTGGAGAATAAAACAAAGTTCTGGGGCGTTCATGGTTTGTGTTTGTTCATGTTTCACAAAGAGTTTAACTTGAGCCTGACAGACAACAAAGATAGAAATCATATCACATCCATACAGCGATAGTAGCATACAGCTGTTAAAACATAATGAAATATATGACACACTGGTATCGGATCGGTACTCGGTATCGGCCGATACACAAGTTCAGGTATCGGAATCGGTATCGGGAAGCAAAAAAATGGTATTGGACCATCTCTAGTCTGGACGATATGCAAAATTGGGATATCGAATATTTCATAATTTGTACAATCCGACCCCCCAAACATGAAAAGAGCTGAAGGCAGTTAAAGAGAAAACAAATAACGCACACTATAACCTTCTAAACAATTATATGTAGCGATTTTAATACTGTAGGGGTTTGTTTGACTGTATTTTTTTGTACTAAATCACGATCGTCCCGCACGAGAGTAAGCTGCTACTAGTTCTTACCTTGCGCGTTATGACGTTCACTCATGTCAACAAAGATGGCGATGCGCGATCGTGCAGCGGCTCTCCTGTCGGTGTATATTTATACAAGTACGTACAGCCACACTGAACTAATCAATACAGGACTACGATACAACACAGCCGTAACGAGAGCCTTCCAGGCGGCTCATAACATCCCGGAGGAAATAGCCTGACCGAGCCCTCCAGGTTGTTGTCGGCGCTAGCACGCCGAGCTAGCTATCTACCGGCAGAATGAGAAAATAACTCCGGCATGACTAGAGGCGGAGGACTGCATTTTTGTGCACAATGAATGGAATACCAACTGCAGGATCGTTGCCCTGCACGGCTCACCTGACCTGGAGCCCTGTCGGTAATATACTGTACATTTTATTTACTACGAAAACAGCACACTGCCGTCTACATAGCCCCCGATGCTAACGTTAGCAAAAGTTTGGTTCACTGCTAACCATAGGGAACAAACTGCAGCGCGATCACCTGGATACGGGATACAGGGGACTTTAACAAGGCGTCCTTAAAGTCTGTTCCCCTCCAGCTTTCTCCCAGCATGTAGATTGTGTTACTAGAGGGAAGAACACACTAGACCATGTATACTCTGACATCAAAAAAGCACACAGAACTGCACCTCTCCGTCACCTGGGCCAGTCAGATCACATCCAACTCCTGATCCCAGCATAAATCCCGGTCAGAAGGACTATACAGCCAAGTAGAAGGACTATCAGAACCTAGTCTGACCCGGCCCTGTCCCAGCTCCAGGACTGCTTCCAATAAGGACATGGTTGTGTACAATATGTTACAGAACAGAGCCCTTTGTTTATTGTTATGATTTCATCTTGCTTGTACATTTTCCCAAGAGAACCACTGAAATAGCCTCCGAACAGGGCTTCTTTTAACTTCTAGAAGGATTTCAAAAATATCGTCTAAATATCGATATCGAGATATTGAAAAAAAATATCGAGATATTAATTTTTGTCAATATCTCCCACCCCTAGTCGATACAAACCCTTCTCATCTCCGCGCGTGCTGTAACGCTGTCTGACGGCTCCAGCATTAGCTTAGCCCAGCACAGATCCTGCAGGTAACTGGTTCCAACTAGCCTACTGCTCCGAATTGTGACAAAAGTGACAAAATAACGCCAACATGTTCCTATTTACATGTTGTGATTTGTATAGTCACAGCGTGTACAAAAAACAACGTAACATGAGACACAGCCGTATTCTAACTGTAAACAAACCGGGAACTATATTCTCAGACAGGCTTGCTGCGAGCATATCACTCCGCCCAAGTACTATATTCTTCCGCCTGAGAATATAGTTCCCAGTTTGTTTACAGTTAGAAGACGGCTGTGTCTCATGTTACGTTGTTTTTTGTACACGCTGTGACTCTACAAATCACAACATGTAAATAGGAACATGTTGGTGTTATTTTGTCACTTATTCGGAGCAGTAGGATTGCTGGAACCATTCACCTGCATGTTCTGTGCTGGCCTGATGCCGCTGGAGCCGTCAGACAGCGTTACAGCACGCACGGAGATGAGAAGGGTATGTATCGACTTGTTTAACTCTGGAGGTTACGGTGAATAAGCTAAATTCCCAATAAGTCGGCGTGTTCCTTTAAATACAGTTAGGTCTATCAAACTAATTCTTAACCCCCTCCAAAATGCAACAACAGTACGTCATATTTAACTAACCTTTTTTTTTACATTACTTTAAAGTATCAATGCTTGAGTAAAGTATTGCAGTATACTGTCTCCATCCCTATAATTGTCACACACAGAGAGACCCTCTTTGCAAACCCTTTTGCAGACATGTGGAGGGCTAAACTTTTCAGTCAGTGTGCATCGTGCAATAACAAGTTGAAGGTATTTTTTAACCTTTGGAACCAGACATTTTTTGGGGGTAAAAAAAAGATCAACAGTAGCTACATTAATTTGTCCGTCACCTTTTTTGGAAATGCAGAGGGAGAAAAGAAGAAACAATTAAATTTAGACATAATTTATCTTGGTCTCGGCTCACAATATCTATCCATCTATCTATCTATCTATCTATCTATCTATCTATCTATCTATCTATCTGTTTTATCTCATGTTCACTTAGTCCTGTTTTCCCATCATGGTAATCAGACTGACATCTCTTTTACATATGCTTTCATGACGTTATTTTGGGGTATTGCTCATCATACATACAACAGAATATAAGCTATATACCAGTGTTTCCCCTCGCTTTGAGGAAGACTTACCCTACATTTTGTGTCTCTTTGTCGCTTGTGTTTTCTATTGACATCTCCGTGGTCATTTAGCGTCTCTTTTAGTCGGTTTGTGTCTCTTTGTGGTAGTTTTGCGTCGCTTTTTAAAAAACAAAACTTAAAGCTAAAGAAGTCCTACAATCATTAGATCTGAGAAAAGTCTTTAGGTTACTTTCATTTGGCTTAGGTGCTGCACCTAAACGGCCCGGATACTGCGCCTAAACCTTCTAATGGCCTGAAAACCCTGCAAACACACAGAGCACATACATGGGGGAAGTAGACGAGAGATGCAGAGCTCCGTCTCTTCATATCCCACTGCGTCCTGGATATGTATAAGCTGCATTTCTTTGCAATCAAATGACTTGAGATGCATTGTATGAAATCTCCAACACTTTGCATATTGATGGGAAAATAGTCTGTACAAACACACACATAGTACACAGACAAACAGGCCTATATATGAAGTGTGCAATAGAAAAGAATGAATCACATATTGATACCTGTGTAAGAGCTCAAGCATATTGCAACATCAATATCTAATCTGTTTCATGGGTTGCTCAGGGATTCAGATGTGACGCAGCGACGGCGTCTGGGGATCGTTGTCTGTCCGAGCTCGTACTACAATCATCCTAACTAACATCAATCGATTAACTTTCACACATCTGACCTTCACAGCAAATCAATGAATAAATGTTATTACTTCCTCCTTAGTCCCCCCACCACACACATACACACACACACACACACTCTTCCTTTCTTCATTGACGACTTAAGTCTGCCCCTCATCATATCCGCCCTGCGATGGAAGAATATTGACAACAAAAGATTTTAGAGAGCAAAAAACAACTGCAGTAAAAATGTTCCTTCAGTAAAAGTGTGTATCATCAGGAGAATATAGTTAAAGTATTAAAACATTGTAGAAAGAGTAAAGGATCCAACCAGTTGTGTGTTTAATGGTCTCATCATCTCAGCGTGACTTGTAGTCCGTTATATTGTCGGCTAGTTTACTTTAGAATCAAACATCAGATTTTATAAACTACATGTGTTTAGTGTGCAGGAATCTTAATGTGTAAAGTAACTAGTAACTAAAGCTGGAACAGATGAATGTAGTGGAGTAACTAAAGTAACTAGTAACTAAATCTGTAACAGATGAATGTAGTGGAGTAACTAAAGTAACTAGTAACTAAAGCTGTAACAGATGAATGTAGTGGAGTAACTAAAGTAACTAGTAACTAAATCTGTAACAGATGAATGTAGAGGAATAAAAAGTCCAATATTTCTCTGAAATGTAGCGGAGTAGAAGTAGAAAGTACCTCAACATTTGGACTGAAGTACAGTACTGGAGTACATGTACTTAATTACATTCCAACACTGAAAAATTCTGACTGTACACAAGAGGAAAAGTCAGCTTTTGAATGTTTTGCTCCTCTGTGAAGAACGATTGGTGGCCGTATAATCATTTAGAGCAGCGGCCAACAAATTCATAAAAATGAATAACGGCTTAGTTTTCATTTATCCTTGTTGTAGGCCTAAAGTGATTGTTACATTCTCCATTTAGGCTACATAACATTTCAGTCAACTAAAATATAGAGTTTGGTCTAGACCACACTCTTATCATTTACAAAGACCCAACAATTCCCCCCATGAACAAGAATTTGGTGCGACATTGGCGAGGAAAAACTTCCTTTTAGGCAGAAACCTTGGACAGACCCGGGCTCTCGGTGGGCGGCATCTGTAGCATATCCCTTGTGTTGTCTTCAAATTTGACCCGTTTTCTAAATGTCTATATCAGAAACATGGGTTTCTTTTTAACTACTTAATTTTGATTGCCCAAAAATAACACTGATGATTCCATACAAAGTGCTTCACAAGTACAACAAAAGATCAGAACTCTACTGCATTTTGGGTGTTTTACAAAAAATTTTAGAAGTTGAATTTAATTTTTTTTAAATGTTTCGAAACAGTATCCTGACTGAACGTTGACATATACCCTTCTGTGATTATCCTTCCTTTTAATATTAGTCTAAATAATTCATAATTTCTGCTTTTTTAACTAAAGAATTAGATATGATTTCCTATAAATTAGGATTATTATTGACCATGAATTCCAAAAATAATTTTAAAAATAGTGGTAATAAGTTGGTGTTAGTGGTGTTTATACATGGTAGTGAAAAGAAGCATTAAATGCAAAAAAAAAGTTATATTGACAAAAGTGTCAAAAGGGAGGACGACGCATGGTCGAATGGAAGACAACACAAGGGTTAAATAAGGTGAATAGAATTGGTCCAAGCACCGCGCCTTGTGGAACACCATGCATAACTTTAGAGTGTCTGGAGGATTTATCGTTAATGTGAACAAACTGAGATCGATCTGATAGATAGGATTCAAACCAGCTTAGTGCGGTACCTTTAACCCTTCTGTTGTCTTCCCGTCTACCACGAACTTGATGTCCTTCTGGGTCATAATTGAAAAATGAGGGGCGCCTGGATAGCCTGTACCCCGTGTACAAAGGCTCAGTCCTTGTTCATGAAATTCACGGTCAATAAACCTTATTTACATGACATTAGTTGAAATAAGCAGAAATGATGAATGATTATGACTAATAGTTAAGATCAGAGGATGTTGAGTGGATCCCAGACTGGTTTATGTCAAAGTTTAGTCAGGAGACTGTTTGGAAACTTGTTTTTCAAATGCTCTAAAACTGAATAAAGCATTGGAAGTAATCAGGTCTACGAAGAACGTTGTATCCATATAACGTACATCCATGCATCCATGTTATTTCTGGGCAATGTGGTTGAAAGAAACCCATATTTCTGATATAAAAAAACTTTAAAAACGGACAACACAAGGGTTAGTGCCATTTAAAGGTTCCAGTCTCTGTAACAGGATGCTAAATAGTGTCGAATGCAGCATTAAGATCTGATAAGACGAGTATGGAGACAAGTCCTTTGTCTGAAGCAGTTAAGTCATTTGTAATTTTCCAGACAAACATCACTATATTAATAAATGCTTATTAGTAATATTAATCAGGGATGGACCAATTATCGGCCCTGGATAATAAGTTTAGAACGCCAACACAAAGAAAGAGCACATTTGGCCAAATCTGCAGATCGTTAGCTCTGCAAGATGTATGCTGGATTGTCTATTTTACAAACATCAGGGCTCGACATTAAGGCTTGTCCGCTTGTCCGGGACGAGTGGATTTTTTATGCAAGGGCAAGTGGAAGAGAAATTTACTTGCCCCACTGGACAAGTTAAAACTCAAACAAAATAAAATACCATGTTACTTCACGTTACGTGCCACTCATTATGTCTATTTTACAGATTTGAAAAATATACATTTGTTTTCCCCACAATCCGTCGAACCAGCGTCCAACTCAGAATGCTTTGATTGGCCAATCAGGAGTTGGTCCAAGTAATAATCGCCCGCAGTTTAAACATACATGTTGACCTGCCTCAGAAGAACAGTGGTGGAGACTGGAGTGGAGAGTGATGTTCCTTCAGGCTCCGCAGCCAGGCCAAGTGCCAGGGAAAGCACCAAGAATAATTAACCTTACAACAACAGCACCATACCAGTTAAAAAGGGAAAGAAATTTGTGAACAACTGGAGAGATGAATTTTGACTGGGTGCGTTATGAAGGAGGAGTAATGTTCTGCGGCGTCTGCCGGTGGGCAACGCAACTTGGCTGACAAGTAAGTTACGTTAGCTAGCGTCAGCAGCTGTGTACCTAGCAAGCATTAGCAGCATTTGTATCGGTTATGTAGTTAAAAAGCAGCTAATATTCAACTGTAAAGTAGCTAGGATCAGGAAATCAGCTCACCAGTCTCCTGCCGACTGCTAGCCAGCTGGCCGCTCAAGTTTTCAAAAGTAAACGGCGTAAACACTGAGGAAAAGCTGAAGAACATAAGCTCAAGCTAGCATGGTAGCTCGCTTTAGATGATTAACAAGAAGAAAAATGATTTGCTGAAAGACTACATTGTATATGAATGAGAGTGTTTGTGGTGTTAAAGTCACACAGGTAACAATGCAACTGGTGTGATTTCGTCAAAGGCAGGTAGTTTGCTTTGCTGCTCTATTTCAAGTGTTAGGATTAGGGTTATTAATATGTGCTGAGTTTATTCTGAAGTCTCAGGACTGCAGATAAGATAAATAAATACTGCTGAGCCCTTTTCTGATTATTCTTCTTTCATATTCAGCCACATTGACTCTGCAGGCAACAAACTTCAACATCACACACATCGCAAACATACACAGCAAGGTGCACGCATATATACGCACGCACACACACCCAGACACACGCACGCAAGCACACCCGCTTGCATGCCTGCACGCATACACACACAGACAGGGGAACACATAATTCAAAGTCACAGCCATTGTCCTCAACCCGGTCTCACGCCAGGTCGTGTAATAGTTACGTTATTGTAATCTATTAAGTCGTGGACAGGTTACGATTTTGACGTTTTTTTCGTGTATATGCAACGACTTTTGAACGGGGAAATGCGGCGCCACACGCCGGCCAAAACAACGGCACTCGCGGGCCGCCACTCGCAGGACACGGGAAATGAAACGCCACAATAACGAGACGGTTGGGGTTAGGAAAAAAAAAGAACTGGGCAAGGAACCGTCACACGCGGGACACGCCGACAAAGGAACTGCAACATGCGGGACAAAGGTACTGCCACACGCGGGGCGCGAACCCCGGTCTCCGGCGTGAAAGTCCTGTGTTTTATGACCCAACCACCACCCCGACCAACCTCCATACGCGGACTTTCGCCTTATCAACTACTCGCTACTCGCTTTCGTTCTGGAATCACGAAATATGCTTCCCATTAAAATGCATTGCTTTCAATTTCGTAATCGCCACACGAAAAAAAACGGCATTTACGTAACCTGTCCACGACTTAATAGATTTCAATAACGTGACTATATAACGACCTGGCATGAGACTGGGCTGCTATCATCTGAGCCGTGGTTAGTATTCTGTCAGAGCGCCCAGTATCGTATGAAGCACAGCTCATTTGTATGTTGATAAAATGTGATCTCCCAGCTGCCTGGCTGAATTTGTGAACACTATCCTTCTGACATTTGCAGAATCCCAAGCAACGTGTGTGTGTGTGTCTCACGTTTACATGCACAGCAGTAACCGGGGTATCTCAGTCTTACCCCGGTTAAGTGAATACCTGGGTTCTGCCAGTTCTCCCCCGTATACCAATGGGGAGAATGACAGGAGTAACTCTACCTCCGGTACAGTAGGTGGCGCTCTGCCAACGCACAACGCTTTTTCTTCCGCTTGACCTATATCAACATTACACAGACCAATCGCTAAACTAGTCAAATTTAACAACTCAGTGTTTAATTTACACATTATTATTTCATCGTAGGACAGCGCAGTGCTCTCACCAGATAACTGACCACTTGTTTGGCTCATTAGAACAGTATCTGTAACCTCTGTTAACCAGGTTATTAGAACTCCGATTGTAACCGGGGTAAGGTGTTTCCATGGCGTTTGACATATCGAGGTATGGCCTTAACCCGAATATAATTGTTTTTTTAAACTGCATGTTAACGCACTGAGTGTGTGCATGTGTTGGGATGTAACGATGCATCGGGAAGCGGTTTAAGATGGATATTAAATGTTTGAAGATTACAACCGGTTGAGATGAAAAATGAATCGCAAAGCGTGGCCGCTAATTTTATGGCCTTTCAAATCTTTTAAACCAGAGCTAAACTCCTGCACAGATTGCGGATAATTTCTATTCGAATATATCATTTGATGCCTGTGGTTGTTTATGTTCTGCTTTATCAGTTTGGAGAGGCTTATGATATGTGACAGTGATGGTAGGCCAACTTATTGTTTGGTTTGTGTAGTGAAGCGGCTCTGTTCTAATGACAATAATAATAATATATTATATTGCAGCGAACACTGTCCGAGTAACCACACTTGCAACCCCTTTACCGGCATTGCCGTAAACTTACGGTGACTTAAGCCCTGTTTGCATAGGACTAGTCATTTGTTATAATGACGGAGGTTGTCTGTGATCTTGTGCTGCGTTCCAGACACAATTTTTAGCCCATAACTTACGACTTCAAGTCACGACTCACGACTTGGTAGTGTTCCAGGCAAAGTCACGCATGTCATCGTGCAGATAAACTGTGATTGAATGAAAGTCGGTTTAGTTATGTCTATGTACAGCAGATTTGTGCGTCTGATGATAAAAATAATGATATTCGGCACACCGTCAAAGGGGGGGAGGCTACGCACGGCAGTAAGCATGATCGATCCGCGTACAGTAAAGGCAATGAGTCTGTTATTTGACAGATATCTATAAGCATTTGCCTCTCATTTCTGACAAATTGATGAACAAAAATGTCTATTATGCTTCTGATAATGAAACCCTCAATCAACAAAACTGCTTAAAGAATAATATTAATATCTTAATACCACCGATAAAACCACCGGGAGAGTCCGGTACAGCCTGACTCTGGACGGTAAAACTGACATAAGGGGCCCTATCTTGCACCCAGCGCAGTGTCTTTGCTATTTTAAGACCGTTCGGCGCCCGCGTTGTTTAAATAGCAAATGCACCTGCCCCCATCTGATGAGCGTGCTGGTCTTACAGGGAGGTGTGTTCAGGTGCATTCTGGGTGTAATGCTATCTTGAGGCAGCGGGAAGTGATCGCACCATTGACCAACAAAAACCTGGTCTAAAGTCAATAACGCAGCATTTCATTGTTATTTTAACAGAGCATTAGTAAAATGCTCCTAGGCTTGTGCACAGCGCGCGCACACTATGCTTGTTACACACACAGGGACGCACAGCAGAACACACACATGCAGAAGATTACAAATACAAATATTACGGTGTGAAATAGTATTATATGATATGATCTCTCCTTCCTGCTTAGCAAATCCTCCATCATAACAGCAATGCTCCAAGGTCCAAACGCGCCTGGCTTTTAAAGGGAATGGGAGATGATCTCTGATTGGTTTATTGCATGTTACAATTAAAACACACCTCTGATTAATGAAGACACTAAGTACAACCCTTTAGAACCAGGCGCCCGGCGCACGCACCCTTTTTTCCACCGTCAAACTAGCAACAGTGGATTTGGACACGCCCTAAACACACCTTCGCCAGGTGCTTCACGCCGTGCACTTAGATGGTTAAAATAGGGCCCATGACCTCTTATTGAAGTTCATGTTCTGCTTTTTCAACTGTTTTGGTGAATTGCACAGTCAAAGAGGATCTGAAGTGCTATTTTTAAATCAGTTCTTATTATTTTGGCAGTTGGCTAAAATGTCTTTGGGGGGCCGCCAACAATTCATCTATGTAGGAAAACCCTCTGAACCATACCTGCCAAAATTTGGTTTTCAAAATCTGGTAGATTTGTGCGGGGCATGGTGGTGCGTTGGTGGGCGAGAGGGGGTACTGTAAGTGTTAAAGGAACACGCCGACTTATTGGGAATTTAGCTTATTCACCGTAACCCCCAGAGTTAGACAAGTCGATACATACCCTTCTCATCTCCGTGCGTGCTGTAATGCTGTCTGACGGCTCCAGCGGCATCAGGCCAGCACAGAACATGCAGGTAACTGGTTCCAGTAATCATACTGCTCTGAATAAGTGACAAAATAACGCCAACATGTTCCTATTTACATGTTGTGATTTATAGAGTCACAGCTTGTACAAAAAACAACGTAACATGAGACACAGCCGTCTTCTAACTGTAAACAAACCGGGAACTATATTCTCAGGCGGAAGAATATAGTACTTGGGCGGAGTGATATGCTCGCAGCAAGCCTGTCTGAGAATATAGTTCCCGGTTTGTTTACTGTTAGAAAATGGCTGTGTCTCATGTTACGTTGTTTTTTGTACACGCTGTGACTATACAAATCACAACATGTAATTAAAGCTGCGAGCAGCGATGAACGGGCCCTCGCGCCTCTGCGCGCGTCGGGGTTACCGGCGGACGCCACTCCTTGCGACCGTGCATTCGCGCGGCGCTCAGACGCCGCAAACCGTCACCAATGAAAAGGGAACTCCCCGCCGAGTTCAACGATACCTCACACAAGACTCTACGTCATACGGTTCATTAGCTGTGAAAGGGGGCGTCGCTAAAGCATAGGGGGCGGGTCAAACCATCACCAAATAAAAACGAAGCCTCTGCTGAGATGAATGATACCTTACACAAGACTTTACCTTAAATGGGTCAGCATGTATGAAAGGGGGCGTGGCTTAAACATAGGGGACGGGCCAAACCATCACCGATGAAGAAGGAAGTCTCTGCTGAGTTCAATGATACCTCACACAAGTGTTTACATCAATCGGGCCATTAGTAATAAAAGGGGGCGTGGCTTGAACATAGGGGGCGGGCCAAACCATCACAAATAAAGAAGGAAGTCTCTGCTGAGTTCAATGACACCTCAAACAAGACTCTACTTTAAACGGTTCAAATGTTATGAAAGGGGGCGTGGCCTGAGTAAGTGAGCGTGGTCATATTATAGAGGGCGGCTCAGTATCACATGTAGACCACACATTCTGAGTTTCATGCAAATCGGATGATGTTTGTGATATAAGGCAGATTTCCTGTGGCCAGGGGGGGGCACTATGACCAAAAGTCAATGTTGGCCTGTAGGTGTCCTCAGGCCTGGACCCTTGTCAATTGTGAGAAATTTCGGGCAGACACGACAACGTACACTCAAATTACAACAACTTCTTTGTTCATCGCTAAACACTCAAAATGGCCGCCACGCCACGCCCACACCGTCTGACGAAAAGTTTTTCTTTTAATAACTTTTCATCGTTAAGGTGTTGGGATGGTACAGACCAAGTTTGAAGTCCATCGGATGAAATCTCTAGAAGGAGTTTGTTAAAGTATAGCACCTTGACTTTTAGGCCTACTTCCTGTTGCCACTAGGGGGCGCTATGACTTAAATATCGGCCTTTATTTGTCCTCAGGGTTGGACTCTTATGAATCCTGAAAAGTTTCGAGGTAATCGGACAACGTACACTCGAGTTACACCCACTTCCTGTTTCGCGGCGAAACGCACAAAATGGCCGACCCGCCACGGCCACGCCCTATGACGAAAAGTTTTTCTTTTAACAACTTTTCATCTTTAACATCTTAAGATGGCACAGACCGAGTTTGAAGTTGATCGGATGAAATCTCTAGGAGGAGTTCGTTAAAGTACGACATGTGGAAATGGTCAAAATCGCACTAATTTCGAACTTTGAAATCAAAATGGCGGACTTCCTGTTGGGTTTAGGGTATGGCTCTAATGAAGTTTTCTGTACATCTTGACATGTTACATATGTGTACCAAGTTTCGTGAGTCTACGTTAAACGCACTGCAGGGGCTCAATTTTCTTAACTTTCTAGGGGGCGCTAGCGAGCCATTTTTGTGCGCCTATTCCCGAAAGCCTTAAAATACGTAAATTTTCACCAGACTTGATGGGGCCGCCAAATTTGGTGAGTTTTTGAATATGTTAAGCCCCTCAAAAAGGCAATTCATTTGACGGGAAAAACAATAATTAAAGCTGCGAGCAGCGATGGACGGGCCCTCGCGCCTCGGTGCGCGTCAGGGGTTACCGGCGGACGCCGCTCCCTTGCGACCGTGCATTCGCGCGGCACTCAGACGCCGCAAATCGTCACCAATGAAAGGGAACTCCCCGCCGAGTTCAACGATACCTCACACAAGACTCTACGTCATACGGTTCATTAGCTGTGAAAAGGGGGCGTGGCTAAAGCATAGGGGGCGGGTCAAACCATCATCAATTAAAAAGGAAGTCTCTGCTGAGTTCAATGACACCTCACACAAGACTCTACCTTAAATGGGTCAGCATGTTATGAAAGGGGGCGTGGCTTAAACATAGGGGGCGGGCCAAACCATCACCAATGAAGAAGGAAGTCTCTGCTGAGTTCAATGATACCTCACACAAGAGTCTACCTTAGATCGGGTCAGCATGTATGAAAGGGGGCGTGGCTTGAACATAGGGGGCGGGCCAAACCATCACCAAATAAAGAAGGAAGTCTCTGCTGAGTTCAATGACACCTCACACAAGACTCTACCTTTAAACGGTTCAAATGTTAGGAAAGGGGACGTGGCCTGAGTAAGTGGGCGTGGTCATATTATAGAGGGCGGCTCAGTATCACATGTAGACCACACATTCTGAGTTTCATGCAAATCGGATGATGTTTGTCATATAAGGCAGATTTCCTGTTGCCAGCGGGGGGGGCACTATGACCAAAAAGTCAATGTTTGGCCTGTAGGTGTCCTCAGGCCTGGACCCTTGTCAATTGTGAGAAATTTCGGGCAGATACGACAACGTACACTCAAAGTTACAACAACTTCTTTGTTCATCGCTAAACACTCAAAATGGCCGCCACGCCACGCCCACACCGTCTGACGAAAAGTTTTTCTTTTAATAACTTTTCATCGTTAAGGTGTTGGGATGGTACAGACCAAGTTTGAAGTCCATCGGATGAAATCTCTAGAAGGAGTTTGTTAAAGTATAGCACCTTGACTTTTAGGCCTACTTCCTGTTGCCACTAGGGGGCGCTATGACTTAAATATCGGCCTTTATTTGTCCTCAGGGTTGGACTCTTATGAATCCTGAAAAGTTTCGAGGTAATCGGACAACGTACACTCGAGTTACACCCACTTCCTGTTTCGGCGGCGAAACGCACAAAATGGCCGCCCCGCCACGGCCACGCCCTATGACGAAAAGTTTTTCTTTTAACAACTTTTCATCTTTAACATCTTAAGATGGCACAGACCGAGTTTGAAGTTGATCGGATGAAATCTCTAGGAGGAGTTCATTAAAGTACGACATGTGGAAATGGTCAAAATCGCACTAATTTCGAACTTTGAAATCAAAATGGCGGACTTCCTGTTGGGTTTAGGGTATGGCTCTAATGAAGTTTTCTGTACATCTTGACATGTTACATATGTTTACCAAGTTTCGTGAGTCTACGTTAAACGCACTGCAGGGGGCTCAATTTTCTTAACTTTCTAGGGGGGCGCTAGCGAGCCATTTTTGTGCGCCTATTCCCGAAAGCCTTAAAATACGTAAATTTTCACCAGACTTGATGGGGCCGCCAAATTTGGTGAGTTTTTGAATATGTTAAGCCCCTCAAAAAGGCAATTCATTTGACGGGAAAAACAATAATTAAAGCTGCGAGCAGCGATGGACGGGCCCTCGCGCCTCGGTGCGCGTCAGGGTTACCGGCGGACGGCGCTCCTTGCGACCGTGCATTCGCGCGGCATTCAGACGCCGCAAATCGTCACCAATGAAAAGGGAACTCCCCGCCGAGTTCAACGATACCTCACACAAGACTCTACGTCATACGGTTCATTAGCTGTGAAAAGGGGCGTGGCTAAAGAATAGGGGGCGGGACAAACCATCACCAATTAAAAAGGAAGTCTCTGCTGAGTTCATTGATACCTCACACAAGGGTATACCTTAAACGGTTGAAACGTTATGAAAGGGGAGTGGCTTAAGCATAGGGGGTGGGCCAAACCATCACCAATTAAAAAGGAACTCTGCTGAGTTCAACGATACCTCACACAAGACTCTACCTTAGATGGGTCAGCATGTATGAAAGGGGGCGTGGCTTGAACATAGGGGGCGGGCCAAACAATCACCAATGAAGAAGGAAGTCTCTGCTGATTTCAATGATACCTCACACAAGGGTATACCTTAAACGGTTGAAACGTTATGAAAGGGGGAATGGCTTAAGCATAGGGGGCGGTCCAAACCATCACCAATGAATAAGGCAGTCTTTGCTGAGTTCAATGACACCTCACACAAGGGTATACCTTAAACGGTTCAAATGTTATGAAAGGGGGGGCGTGGCTTATGCATAGGGGGCGGGCCAAACCATCACCAATAAAGAAGGAACTCTCTGCTGAGTTCAATGACAGCTCACACAAGACTCTACCTTAAACGGTTCAAATGTTATGAAAGGGGACGTGGCCTGAGTAAGTGGGCGTGGTCATATTATAGGGGGGCGGCTCAGTATCACATGTAGACCACACATTCTGAGTTTCATGCAAATCGGATGATTTTTGTCATATAAGGCAGATTTGCTGTTGCCAGCGGGGGGCGCTATGACCAAAAATCAATTTTGGCCTGTAAGTGTCCTCAGGCCTGGACCCTTGTCCATCGTGAGAAATTTCGGGCAGATACGACAACGTACACTCAAGTTACAGCAACTTCTTTGTTCATCGCTAAACACTCAAAATGGCCGCCACGCCACGCCCACACCGTCTGACGAAAAGTTTTTCTTTTAATAACTTTTCATCGGTAAGGTGTTGGGATGGTACAGACCAAGTTTGAAGTCCATCGTAGTATGGTAAAGATGAAATCTCTAGGAGGAGTTCGTTAAAGTATAGCACCTTGACTTTTAGGCCTACTTCCTGTTGCCACTAGGGGGGCGCTATGACTTAAATATCGGCCTTTATTTGTCCTCAGGGATGGACTCTTATGAATCCTGAAAAGTTTCGAGGTAATCGGACAACGTACACTCGAGTTACACCCACTTCCTGTTTCGGCGGCGAAACGCACAAAATGGCCGCCCTGCCACGGCCACGCCCTATGACGAAAAGTTTTTCTTTTAACAACTTTTCATCTTTTACTTCTTAAGATGGCACAGACCGAGTTTGAAGTTGATCGGATGAAATCTCTAGGAGGAGTTCGTTAAAGTACGACGTGGAAATGGCCAAAATCGCACTAATTTCGAACTTTGAAATCAAAATGGCGGACTTCCTGTTGGGTTTAGGGTATGGCTCTAATGAAGTTTTCTGTACATTTCGACATGTTACATATGTGTACCAAGTTTCGTGAGTCTACGTTAAACGCACTGCAGGGGCTCAATTTTCTTAACATTCTAGGGGGCGCTAGCGAGCCATTTTTGTTCGCCTATTCCCGAAACCCTTAAAATACATACATTTTCACCAGACTTGATGCGACCGCCAAATTTGGTGAGTTTTTGAATATGGTAAGGCCCTCAAAAAGCCAATTCATTTGACGGAAGAAAGAAAGAAAGATTAATTCCTTCAGTTTCAATAGGGCCTTCGCCGCTGTCGGCGCTCGGGCCCTAAATAGGAACATGTTGGCGTTATTTTGTCACTTTTGTCACAATTTGGAGCAGTAGGCTAGTTGGAACCAGTTACCTGCAGGATCTGTGCTAGACTAAGCTAATGCTGGAACCGTCAGACAGCGTTACAGCATGCACGGAGATGAGAAGGGTATGTACTGCCTTGTCTTACTCTGGGGGTTACGGTGAATAAGCTAAATTCCCAATAAGTCGGCGTGTTCCTTTAAGTATTATTTACATTGCAATATAAATGGAAAACTATACTTAATTTATTAATATTTATTTATATTTTTGTATGTGTATTTGTGTTGCAGAAACACTGCACTGCAGTTTTTAACACTGGTACAAACCCATTTAACACTGTGGTGTTAATACCCATAAATGAAAACATAACTTTAAATGCACACTTTTGTTTTTGCCCCCATTTTTCATGAGCTGAACTCAAAGATCTAAGACTTTTTCTGCATACACAAAAGGCCTATTTCTCTCAAATATTGTTCACAAATCTGTCTAAATCTGTGTTAGTGAGCACTTCTCCTTTGCCGAGATAATCCATCCACCTCACAGGTGTGGCATATCAAGATGCTGATTGGACAGCAGCATTATTGCACAGGTGTGCCTTAGGGGTAGGGTCAGGGCTCATCCATGAAGAGAACACCTCTCCAAAGTGAGAGAGAGAGAGAGAGAGAGAGAGAGAGAGACCATAACACCAGATACTGACTGGAGAATTCTTCATTTTCGAGGAATGCTCTGGCCTCAGCTCCAATGAAGAGATCCTCATTAGTCAGCTGGGGCTCTTGTCTGCAGGATACCTCACTGACAGGAGTATCGACAATCAATCTAGCTGGAACAATGTAGCCCAAGTATCTCTTGACCAGTCTTGTCATCTCACTATGTAGCTTATGGACTGTCACACCCTCTGCCTATTGGTAGAATATGGGTAAAAATTAAATTTTACACTTTTCGTAATGTCTCCGCCTTTCATCCTACCTACCTGGAAGGCAGTGTTGAATGCAACCAATAGCTTAAAAGCGTCACTCAATAGAATTTTATCTCCGGATCATCAAGGTAGCCCGCCAGGTTCCTGATTTTAGCACTCCTCTCATCCTCATGACTGTTGAAGTAAGCCTGCGGAGCAGCCCATTGATTGAGCAGTCTTTGAATGCAGGTGTGGAGGCTGAGCCACCGTGTACTGTGGTATCTGAGCAGCTTCAGTTTATCTGTGTCTGTAAACTCAACAAACTCTTTATAGAGCTCACATCTCTTTGCACTGTACAAGGAAACACAAACACACAATGACAAGTAAATCCTCGACTTGGGCCTTGATGGCCTTGATGCCACAGCCTGTGGCAAGTTGGGCAAGGTGGCATGCAACCCACATCCTGGACATAAGGTTGACTAGCTTTTAATTTTGTGATGACTGAATGGTGCTTTCCTTTCATTACACTGCACCTCAAGTCCTCAGTACTCATCATGTCAATACACTCCCCTCAATGAGGTTGCCAGCTTCTCATACAGACTGCTGTGCCCACATTGCAGACTGGCATGTCAATAAATTTGGTGACCAACCTCAAGATTATTCTCATCATACACTTGCAAGTATGACAAGTTCATTTTGGGAAATTAACAGTGGCTGGTGGATGCCCAATTTTACCAGCCACTTATATTTTTTACCAGCCACTTTTTCCGGAATTCAAATTTATTTAAATATTTTTTATTATTAATACATATTTTAACTTTACCGATTGCATAGAGCAGATAGCCTTTATTGCCCCACTCTGCTCCTGGGGTCCCATCTTTGCCAGCTGTATGGCAATGCATTTGATATGAGACTTGCGTCACGACTAGTGCTGAAAACCAATCAAATGAGTTACGACAAAAGTGCATTATTGTTACTTAGCAACAGCATTCTTTGACAAAAGCTTTCAACCCCGCCACTTTGAAAAAGTACCTGCCATTGGCTGGTGGCAGGTGCTAATCCCCCACCCTGAAGGCTAACGTTACCACATTGTAAATCTAGCATTACTAATCCAATGAATTTACCCTTGATGAGCTGGTTTTGGTCCTTCCAGGGGAATATTTCCTGGCGATGGCAGAATCAGGGAACATGCCTGCCACACTCGCAGTGATGTCGTCACAAAACGCAAAAAGAAAAAAAAAAAAAATTGTGCTACCAACATTGCCATCTTGAGTTCAGCTTGCATCACATTTTCTGCCTCTGTCTGCCCTTTCATGATGAAGGATGAAATCGCCCGTGTGCCCTTATGTGCCTCTTCTGCACGATGGTGCCTCTGTGTTTTAATGTGCTGGGTGATGTCATTTTTCCCGCTGGGAACGCCTCGGGATCCCCCAGTCGGAGCTGGTTAATGTTGCTCGGGAAAGGGAAGTTTGGGGCCCCCTGCTGGAGCTGCTCCCCCCGCGACCCAACACCGGATAAGCGGACGAAGATGGATGGATGGATGGATGGCGCTACATTAAAATCAATGCGACAAACCTTACGAAAAGCGTGGAGGTTGTCGATATGACTAGGTAAGATGCATGTCAATTGTTGCGCCCAACCTAATTGAAATGTACAGCTATATTTGGATTTCTTTGCGGGAACACCACCTTCACCTGCCATCTTTATTGGCTCGCTTTCGGGTCTGAACTTTCCGCGAACCTTGCAAGATCAACTGCACAACTGGGTTATAGGTTGCCAGGTTGAGGATTATAGGTTGCCAGGTTAAGGTCACAAACGGGTTGAAAATTGTAGGTGTGTGGATTGTGTGAATAGGATGCGGCAACTGGTCAACATTAGACAAACATATTGGTCCGATTATTTATAAAGGAGTTTGGGCCGTGCAAATTATGGGAGTTTCCCGGGAGAAATAACAAACCGGGAGGGGTCCGGGAGATAGGGCTAAAAAACGGGAATGTTGGCAGCTATGCGCTGGACTCCAGAGATGTAGGTCGGTCTCATGTATCTGTTGTTTTAACAGCATGGAGGCCGTGTGTCCACACGGTGAAATATAGTGATTGAAAAGCTTTCGAAGCAGTGATTACAGCGGTTCCAGTGGCATGTTTTATGTGTGTGTGATAACACATCTGAGATATCTTCCTGTGTCAAGGAGAGAAGTGTTGCTCTGACTTTGACTGAGGTCACTCCGCTCGCTTGCGTCACGGAAACTAAATGTGTTATCAGTGAACAGCGACCTTTTAGAAAACGTGTCCGGTTTGTAATTCACCTGACTGATGTAACTGTCGCTACCCTCTCATCGTTCTGCACGTCTCCACCCGAAAAGCACTGACTGATGGTTTACTCTGCTGTCACGCGGCAACAACACACTTGAGCTGAAGCGCTGTGATGCTGTTTTAACCCCTGTTGTCTTGGGGTCAAATTTGACCCATTTTCAAAAAGTCTCTGTATCAAAAATGTGGGTTTCTTTCAACAAATTGTCCAAAAACAATACCGTGGATGGTTCCATACAACGTTCTTTAGTGTAAAATAAATGATCAGTTCACTACTTTCATTGAATGTGGGTGTTTTATAAAATTTTATATCATTTGAAAGTGTCAAAAATTCCGGAAAAAGCTTGAGAAACGTAGCGAAAAAAATCTACCCTGACAAAAATGTCCTTTTTCGACATTACAGATGTCGACAAAGAACAACTAAAATGTTGACCCAGAAAAACTAAAAGTTGCATGGTCGAACAGGAAGACAATACAAGGGTTAAACATTGATAGTAGGGTTAGACTGACTATCAGGCTGTTTTTTGGCAGTTTGCAGATTATCTGTGTTGGCGTAGATAAAGCACTGTGATACTGTTTTAAACATGGATAGGTTTTTTATCTGTGTCGGCGTTTTATTTGCCTGATAACCGATAAAGGGTAGTGTTGTCTTCCCGTCAACCTTGAACTTGTTTTTTCTTTGGTTGCCGTTGGGTGACGTTTTTGTCACTTTTTTCGATGCTTTGGATGCTTTTTTGAAACGTTTTTTTTTCTTTTTTTTTAATGCTTTTTAAAATTCATGGTCAATAAACCTAATATATATGACATTGTACATCATTTTTTGAATAAAAGAAAAAGCAGACCTTATGAATGATTTTGACTAATAGTTAAGATGAGAGGATGTTGAGTGGATCACAGACTGGTTTATGTCAAAGTTTAATAAGGAGACTGTTTGGAAACCATTTAAAAAAAAAAAAAATGAAAATGCTATAAAATTAAATAAAACACCAAAATTCAAAATTTTATGAAAGTAATCAATTTGACCTGCGAAGAATGTTGCATGGGTTCCATACAACATACATCCATGTTATGTTTGGGGCAGCTTGGTTGAAAGAAACCCATATTTCTGATATAAAAAAAACTTTTTATTAGCAGGTCAGATTTGACCCGTGGATAACAGAGGGTTAAAAAGTGTTTCTACTTTGGCTCGGCTCCAGCTCTGTGTCTGTCCCTCTGCTCCGGTTTCACTCCCCACTGAGTCTGACTTAATGCCCCCCCCCCCTAACAACACTATCTGACTCTCTGTTACTGGGGATTATGGTCAGAGTTTCTCATTTATTTAATAATTGCTTAAAGCTTTTGAACAAAGTTTGGTGTTGGAGTTTGTAACATTCAAAAATCTTAATTTTGACTTCAAAAGTAGTTTTAGTCGTGCAACAGAAAAATCAGTCCCCATAAATCCACCAGAGTTTAGAATGCCAACACAAAGAAA
Source organism: Perca schrenkii (assembly GCA_025617405.1). Lineage (NCBI taxonomy): Eukaryota > Metazoa > Chordata > Actinopteri > Perciformes > Percidae > Perca > Perca schrenkii. The sequence continues at coordinate 40,808,296 of CM046790.1, read as the reverse complement.
GAGGAAGGGGACGGACATCCGGCCAAAAAGAGGGATTAGCGGCAGAATTTCCGTCGGCAACATAGAAATCCCAGAAGTGGAACTTCGTGGATATATAGACTACTTTTAAGGTCTGGCAATGCGAGACTAGTAATCAATAAAACCAGATTTATTTGGCAGGTTTTTAATGCACTAACAACACACATAGATTAAAATCCAAGTAAATTTTAAATCGGTAATGTTTCTAAATCTGAATAAAATAAGAATTTAAGCCTATAAGCCAAGCGTAAAGCTCCAGTAGGAAGTATACCAGTTATTTTGTTCCTCAGACAGCGAGTTTTTTTGGCTTCTGCTCTGAACACATATTGCCACTTGAAGCGGAGTGACCTATGTGTCATGTCGCTTCATTTCTCGCCTCGGGCACCGAGATACAGAGACCAAGTCATCTGATTCAAAGACAGTGGTGTTTAAAGTATCAGTAGGGTAGTAGTCTGGGTACACTTGTTCCTGTCTAACCGAGACGAGAAGATATCAAAGGATGAGTTAAACCCACCCCTCGCGGCTTCGGGATCAGAGGGGTCGAGCCAGGAAGAGGCCAAATGAGCGGAAGAGGAGAGAAGAGAGGAGGGAAGTGGAGGGGAGAACTTATTTTGGGGTTGGGGAAGATTTGCCATATTGTAGCGGGGCAGATGAAAGGATAAAAAGGAAGGGGAAGAGAAAAAGAGGGGAAATAACGTCTTAGGTCCTTAACCCTCCTGTTGTCCTCGGCTCAAATTTGACCCATTTTTAAAAAGTCTATATAGAAAATGTGGGTTTCTTTCAACAAATTGTCCAAAAACAATAGCGTGGATGATTCCATACGACCTTCTTTAGTGTAAAATAAATGATCAGTTCACTACTTTCAACTAATTTGGGTATTTTAGGGTCCGTTCGGTATTTATGGAATGCACCACCGGAGGAAAATAGGGGAGGGTCATGTCTTTTTATTCTTTGTTGAGGGGAGGGTCATGCAACAGTTTTTTAGTCCAGAGGGTGGGCGGGGGGTTACCCAAATTTTGTATTCATAGAAACAGCAAAATTTCAAAGTAGCTTGTTTGGTGCATATTTTTCCATGTAGCTCTCAGTCTCGGCCCTCCTTCGCTACCAGATGGGTCTGACCCATGAGTTTGCTGGGGGGCACGGGGAGCACTGCCCCCTGGTGGCTGAACAAGTAATTCCATTGTTTAAAAAATGAGTGGAATAATTACATCTGGCATGACCAGATATTTTATAACTATCTTAGCTAAATAACACAAAACAACTAAATGGTGGTAGGTAATATATCTGATTTCATATACTGCTTTAGTAAAAAAAATATTTCGATGGGAGCAGCAGGACGTAAAAAACGAAGGAAGGAAGGATAATCACAGAGTCAACGTTCAGTCGGGATACTGTTTTTTTTCAAATGCAAAAAAATTGAATAAAATACCCCAAAATTGAATGAAAATAGAGATCTAAAGTTCCCTTATGCAGGAAAAACCCTGTCTCTGAATCCTCGCTCATAGCTCCTCAGAGATCCATCCTCCATCCTAGCTCCCCGAGCCAGGAATAAGAGCATTGAGACGGCCTTCATGAAACAGGAGCCAGAACAACGAGGAGCGTAAGAATAGATACAGAAGAGAGAGAAAAAGCAAAGTTGGGACTGTGGAGGACAAATGTACAGTAAAGAAGTGTTAACGACCACAGTGGACGCCAGCCAAGGAAGAAAAGAACGTAAAGCTGTCTCCTGACAAGGTCTTTTATCCGTCCTTCTCCATCACGGGTCAGGACGTGACAGAAGAGGAGGAAGAAGATGAAAAAAAGAAGACTGACTCATCCCTCTGACTGTACTCGGGAGGGATGAGATGAAAAACATCAAACTAGCTTCAGAGAAACAAATCTATGATTATACTAAATATGATTACATAACAAAATATGGCTATTTATGCACTCAGGAGTGTCTTGAAATCCTTGCTTTAAGCTCGGTTTTACAATTAATATAAATCTGATAAGGGTGAATCGATTGCTTGTCAACTAATGAATTAATGTGCAACAATTTTTTATCTAACGTTAGCACCTCTCACTCTCTATCTCTGTTCTTTCTCTAGCTCGCTCCACCCTGACAGAAAGTTGTATCTTTTCAGAGTTCTGCGCCCTCTTTCAACACACACCCCATCGCTGCAGCTGACTGAAAACCGAGAATATACTGTACAGACATTTCATACACCATTTGAACAATTTGTGTCTTTATCTGATAGTCAATGACCTCATTATCTTGACCATAACTTATTAAAATAAGCCAGCAGCTTTGTGCTTCAAAATGTTGACACAAAACAAAAGCTTCCAATGCTTCTCCAGAGTAACTTTGGTAATTGCTAAATCTCCAAAAGCACGAGCTGCTAATAGAAAACTAATGGACGAGTTAAAGATGCAGGGCTCCTCCCAATGAAGCTAAATATAACAATTATATCTGTATGCAATGTATAGAATAGGAAACTAACAGCTTTGGGAGTAGATAAAGTGACGATAGAGAGCAGAAACTGCAGCGGAGTCCATTAGCCATTAAGAATCCCGATCTGCCTCCATTCTCCTTGAACTGTATTGGACAGCAGAGACTGTATCTCAGCGTTCAGTTGGTCACTGTCAGCTCACTGTGAGCTAGACTGTCCAACTGAAATCAGGATGGGGCTCAATATAAATGGATTCCTATTGGTTTCTGCTGGCCAGACAAACGACATTGGAGAGGTGAAGAAAATGGCTTATTGATGTCTGAAACTGTGCTGGCTCTCAGGGTGGGAAGCCGGCTCGCTCTCTTTCTTTCTCTCTCTCACACACACAGTTTTGGAACTTAGAGAACATTTTATTGACTTATTGCACGCGTAATGTATGCAGAGCGGATGTTCCAAACTACGCTTCTACCATTATCAATGAAACTGGCGACACCGGACACGAGCAGCGGAGTGTTGCGTCTTCTCCATGGAGATTCACTCCACAAGCGTAAAAATAAGACAATCTTCTATTTATATATTTTACGTGAGGTGTGTGTGGCCTTTTTACACAGAAACAGATTATAACGTGTCTTTATTTCTTTTAAATTAAACTACCGATACACAGGAAGCGTTAATGACTGTCAGTGAGCGTATTGGCAGTTTGGTTTTGAGAGTTTCTGGTTTTAGTTCTTGTTTCCCTGATAAGAGCTGACCGTAGATTGATGTTTGACAGCTCCCAGAGGGAAAGCTCACCGTGTCTCCTGTGACTCGCACAAACCTACGCTGTGTGTGCGCTGCAGGTGGAGACGGTTAAAGGAAACATTCAGCGGCAAAATCAGCTCCGCGAACGGTCGGCATACGTTACACCTTCAATGTAGCCAAAGTGTGAGATAAATAGCCTGACAAGCCAGACCCGACATCCAGATGTTGGGTCTGGGAACTTCCCATTGGCAGGGCTCACTCCGAGGGGAGGGATAAACGGTTGTCTTTCAAATTCCCTCTGCACGCAATAGGATAGCGCTACAACCAGGCAGAGCAACGCTAGTTGATAGATTCAACTTTAAACTCTGAACACATCTTCCTTTTTTAAGAATGACTTCAGTACCGTTCTTTGTTCTTTTCTCAAAGAAAAGCTGAACTCCAAGTCTTCCAGAGTCGTGGCCAAAGCCGATTCCAAAGACCGCTGTTCGCCAGCAGCAGCAGCCATCTTCTTTGTTTTCAAGTAGCAGGGAATTCACGCCGAACTGTTGCAACTCTACCGTCATTATGTTAAGCCCCGCACACCGACTCTATACACAATGTGATTGGCCTGACTAGAGTTTGGTTTTTCCAGCTCTAAGATCATTTGGCAAAACAGTCTTACAGTTGGCACAACACTATAGCTCACTTGCAAAAGCTCATATCTCTCCCAAAACTGTTCACTCATGCTTCAAAACTAAATTTCTTTCCCATATAAAGACTCAGTTCCACTATAATGGCAAAGATCCTTCGCAATTGCTTTGGCATGTTTGGCTTGAAAGAGACCGGACGTTCTCAACGCTCTTGGTGCTTTTGCCAAAATAACCTGGATGGTTCAGCACAACACCATGGTTCACCTGCAAAAGCTCATATCTCTCCCAAAACAGTTCACTCATGTGTCAAAACTAAATTTCTTTCTCATTCAAATAGTCAGTGCCCCCAAAATGCTTCGTCCCTTTGGCATTGTGTAAGCACTGCAAGTCAAAATGTTTAGATGTTTTGTCACTATGGCAGAGGACCATTGAAATATCCCTCATGTCCACCTTTCAGTCTTAGCCCTTGTCTAGCTAACAGAATACAATTGTGTATATAACTGAGAGAAAAAAAATAAGATTTGAGGGTAAGAGTAGCCTCCAAGGTTTGACATCACACATTGCACTCAAACTGCCAAGGAAATTGTAACTATTTTTATTCACACAGTTATAATGAAAAAAGGTTATAATGATGGACAGCCAGTAACTGACTTACATGTACATACTGGTACAGCAGCTCTTTCACTCTATCAGAGTTCCTCTCAAATGGTACCGTGTAAATTTGCTTCATTGTCATCTGATGCTTGTTCAATATCCGGTCTGTTGTGGAGATGCTTATAGAGTTGACATTTTGGAATATGGCATTGTCTTGTAGGATTGCAGCGTGGATCAGTCTCAATGTGATTGCATTATTTGCATTCACCATGTTACAGATCTCTTGTTCTTGTTGTTCATTGAGAAGTTTTCCTCTGCCACCTGTGCAAGGCTGTCGTCCTATCCTAGACATAGAATTCAAAGGACAACACTCCATTCGTAATGTATACCTTATGTATTCCTTACAGAATGAGTTACCAATGTAATTGTATTGTTTTACTTACAGTAACTTTACCACAATTCTAATGCATGACTGGAATACTACTGTAAACTGTATCATCAATACTGTAGAAAATAAACTATTCCATAGTTTATTTTCTACAGTATTTTTCTTGTCATTTTTAGTATCATAACATCCCATTGAGGTAAGATATTACTGTAGGCCTATCACACACACACACACACACACACACACACACACACACACACACACACACACACACACACACACACACTAAATGAATAGGTAAATGAGTAAATAAATATATTTCTTGCTCTATGCACAGTGTCCTGTCCTATACAACATCTAATTCCATCATTGACAGACTACATACCTGTTTTCCCTGTGAAAGGTTTGGATGATGGAGGAGACTGGAGAGCGAGGCACATCAGGCTGCACTCGGCGACCTGCCTCCGCCATTGTGAGGCCATGGTTGATGACATGGTCTATAATTGTGGCCCGAATTTCATCCGGGACAGCATGGTGTCTTCGTGCTCCTCGGCCTCTTCCCCCTATTCCACCACCACGCACCCTTACTCGTCCTCCTCTTCTTCTTCCTCTTCCTCTTCCTTGAGCAGGCAGATGCCTTTGTTCATTTACTTGGACAGGTGCCTCCATGTTCAGAAATTGTACTGGTCCTGCATGGTCAAGCTCTATATATATACATGTTTGGCAGCATTCACAATCATGGACAGCACCTGTCAGGTAACTGAACATACGGTTTGATTGGTCCTCTGAGATGTGTGAAACTCCTCTTTTGTTAGTCAAGTTCTAGTTTCACCTGACTGTCAATTGCTGGCAATTTTTCAATATTCTAAGGTCAATATTATGTTCTTGACTAATTTTGACAATTGAACAGACTATTGTGCATGTGATGACTTATACAATGAAATGACGCTGACACGTTTTGGAGAGAACAACCATTAGACTGAGAATCAACAATCAGTTTAGATCAACAAGATCTATTCACTTGGAAATTGTGCTAAATGTAGGCTACCTTTACTTAATCATTTGCAAAGATGTACTGAGACATTGACACATGTACTAAGACATTTGCAATTTGATGAAATTAATGAGAATTTCAATTCTATATAAAAGAGACTTCAGATACAGTATTAGGGGACCACTAAGGCCTACATAAAAGAGACTTCAGATACAGTATTAGGGGACCACTAAGGTCTATATAAAAGAGACTTCAGATACAGTATTAGGGGACCACTAAGGTCTATATAAAAGAGACTTCAGATACAGTATTAGGGGACCACTAAGGTCTATATAAAAGAGACTTCAGATACAGTATTAGGGGACCACTAAGGTCTATATAAAAGAGACTTCAGATACAGTATTAGGGGACCACTAAGGTCTATATAAGAGAGACTTCAGATACAGTATTAAGGGACCACTAAGGTCTATATAACAGCATCCAAAGAGCACCATGTCATGGGACCTTTAAATGATTAGTAAAAATGTAATAACAATAACTTTTAACAATAATTAGTTCTTTCACCAGTAAATTGCTGTTAAAACACAAAAACAGATGAGAAAAGGGTATTTTACAATAATTTTAACCGCACCACGAGGTTTACTTGTTTTAAGTAAATGCAACATTTAGTCCCGTCTGTGTTGTTGTTTCTCCGACAACACATTTCAATTTTCTAATTCCTCTGCTCTTCCCCAGCCTCAGTTTCTCCATCATCATCCTCTGTTTCTATGGGGAACAGTAAAGCGTGCTCGCATAAACAAACAGCACTGGCCTGTGGCGTGTTGAATAAAACATGTGGATGCTGAAAGTCTGTGCAATCCCCCTTTAAATATATTTGTAATTCCATGCTAATTTGTTATCCTAAAGCGGCCGCCTTGTTTCTGACTGTGAGTGTCAGAAACATAGTGCCTGTGCGTGTGTTTGTGTTTGTCTCTGTTTGTGTGTGTGTGCGCGCGCGCGTCTGTGTGTGTGTGTGTATGTGTGTGTGTGTGTGTGTGTGTTTCTGTGTGTCTGTGTGTGTGTCTCTGTGTGTGCCTCTGTGTGTGTTTGTTCATTGATACATATGTAGCTGTTCTTGGGTGTGTTAAATATTATGTGCTTCATATGAGCCTATAAGATTTAATAAAATCTGCGTGTGTGGTTCACGAATTTCAATAACCGGCTTAAGAACACATTCATGCTACATGAGGATGGGGATACAGACGGTTAGATGTGTCTCTGTGGAGCTATAAGAGGTTTAATATGATTTCAAGGTGCGACACGGATACAAAAAAATGCAGTTATCTTAATATATTGGTATCATGTTATCATACAGACCTGCTCTCAAAGCCTGGGATAACAAAACACTCCACAGGGTACGTTCAACAGCGTATATAAATCATTTAAATGTCGTAATTAAATTTTACACGTGTGTGTGATTAAAAAGCAATTGTTGTAACTTTACCGTTTACATTCTATGCTCCACAAAGGTTCCCCATCCAAGAAAGCATATGGGCAAACAGTGTTTCCCCTACCATTGTTTAGACGTTTTTTTTAATACTCCGTGTCCTCCTTGGCTGCTAGCAACTGTGTGGAGGAGAGGGGGGGGCGACAGAAACTATGAACTATAAAAGCTCAATTCATTTTAACTTTAGTTGCGCAACCTTGCCCCTATTTTCACCTCTTGCTGAGTAACGTACGTTAACATCCCATAGTCTGGTGAATGTAGCATAGCTGGAGCAAGCTCCTTTGTAATAACTGGCGATAGAAAATGTTGAAGAGGAGTGCAGTCTTTTGTCGTCGTACAACAACTTTTTTCTATAGCGACAAATGTAAATAACACAAAAAATATTTTAAAAAAGTCAAAAAATAAATGTCATAAAAGGGAGGAAAATAAAAAAGGTACAAAAACTCTTAAAAAAGCAACATTTTATAAAAAATCGACAAAAAAGCGACAAAAATACAATACATTTTAATTTAATATCATAAGAAATTAACTAACATAAAAAGAGGTTTTGTCAAACTCAACAAAAATGCTAAAAAACCCAAAAAGAAATCAATAAGTGTCAAAAGCACTGACAAAAAAAGGTCCAGAAAAGTTAACAAAAAGCATTTAAAAAGTTTCCTTAATGAAAAATAACTTATTAAAACAAACATTCAAAAAGCATCAAAAAAAACATCTAAAAGAACTTATGTTAAATATATGCAAAATATTTACCAAAAAGTGTCACAAAAAAAAACTAAAATAAAGCCCCAAAAAGCATAATAAAAAGCAAAAAAATATTTTTATAAAAAGTGAACTTCTTGGGGTAGAGTTACCACCCCCGCCTGCAGGGGAAACACTAGGGGTGCCTCTTTTGCTTCCTGTGCGATTGTTCACTCTCCGTTAATCCGTCCTGCACCAAAACACTAAAATACAACTGACAGTGAAATGTGAGCTTTGAAATGAGCCGATTATTGTTTGTCTTGTCTTACACACAAGGCAGCGGCCTTTGAACACAAAAGACACTTATTTCTTATGAACTGCACTAACAGAATAAAAAATATAAAGATCAAACGGTAGGACTCCGTATATGATATTCTGTTTATGAACGATGAAAGGGAAATTCCCCCTTTTGAAATGATGGTCATGTACATGCTATAGGTTTCGGTTGAATTGCCGTATTGCTCTCTGGTGTTTCTGTATGAAGGAGACCACAGAGTGTCTTTTTGAGCCATGTGAACACAACAGTAGATCTATATAGGGTTGCACGATATTGACAAAATGTGATATTGCGATATTGATTCGTGACATCACGTGATTGGGATATGACGGCAGTATTTTTGTGGGCTCGGGATGGGATGTGAGTGACAATTGATTCCTGTGTCACCCTCTAATGCACACACATCACGTGGCGGTACGCTCCATAGGGTTTGTCACGTAGTGGACCCGTGGTACGCTCCATAGGGTTTGTCACGTAGTGGACCCGTGGTACGCTCCATAGGGTTTGTCACGTAGTGGACCCGTGGTACGCTCCATAGGGTTTGTCACGTAGTGGACCCGTGGTACGCTCCATAGGGTTTGTCACGTAGTGGACCCGTGGTACGCTCCATAGGGTTTGTCACGTAGTGGACCCGTGGTACGCTCCATAGGGTTTGTCACGTAGTGGACCCGTGAGTACGCTCCATAGGGTTTGTCAGGTAGTGGACCCGTGTGGTACGCTCCATAGGGTTTGTCACGTAGTGGACCCGTGGTACGCTCCATAGGGTTTGTCACGTAGTGGACCCGTGGTACGCTCCATAGGGTTTGTCACGTAGTGGACCCGTGTGGTACGCTCCATAGGGTTTGTCACGTAGTGGACCCGTGGTACGCTCCATAGGGTTTGTCACGTAGTGGACCCGTGGTACGCTCCATAGGGTTTGTCACGTAGTGGACCCGTGGTACGCTCCATAGGGTTTGTCACGTAGTGGACCCGTGGTACGCTCCATAGGGTTTGTCACGTAGTGGACCCGTGTGGTACGCTCCATAGGGTTTGTCACGTAGTGGACCCGTGGTACGCTCCATAGGGTTTGTCACGTAGTGGACCCGTGTGGTACGCTCCATAGGGTTTGTCACGTAGTGGACCCGTGGTACGCTCCATAGGGTTTGTCACGTAGTGGACCCGTGTGGTACGCTCCATAGGGTTTGTCACGTAGTGGACCCGTGTGGTACGCTCCATAGGGTTTGTCACGTAGTGGACCCGTGGTACGCTCCATAGGGTTTGTCACGTATTGGACCCGTGGTACGCTCCATAGGGTTTGTCACGTATTGGACCCGTGCGCTGACCTGCACTAACGTGTGCACGTGGCACGGTAACTGGACCAATGAAACATGATCATTACAGCGTTTCAAGCGAGCTCTAAATCAAACACAACTAAGCCACACAGCCAACAGACGGGATGCAGCGCTCCACAAAATAAACTAAATATTGCATGCTTATCAAGACACTTTCAATATAATATTGCGTGATATCGTGATAACGATATTGAGTCGATATATCATGCACCCCTAGACCTATATTATGGCTGCACCTAAAGATTATTTTCATAGTAAATCTGCAGATTATTTTCTACATTAATCTAAAAAATATAAAGGGAACATTGTCAAGTAAAGTAGCAATGTAAATGTAGCCTTAAAGGTGCTCTAAGTGATGTTGGGTGACGTCACGACATTCAAAGTATCGTCAAACAAAACGGAGGCTAGCTCGCCCCTCCCTCCTCCTCATCCCATCCCCTCCCTGCCGGCGGAGTTCTCGCCACCTTTCGAGGGCTTTTCCAAGGACTTTGTGCTTTCCTTCTCCTTTTCCCTCTTCTTTGCTATTTGTTCATCGGAACGTCATCTCTTTGTCGTGTGTTGGCCATATCAGAATTCAAGAGAATATAATTCTAACGTTAGTTGTTGTCTAGGACAGCTCTCCTCCAGCTAACTTCTCTTCATGCTTCTCTCTCCTCCACTCCCCACACCCCCCTTCATGTACATGCGCAATAATCCCCTAACCCCCACCCCCAAATCCTCCTTGTCGGTTATTGGCTAGAACGCTGGAACACGGTTTATGTTTGGTGGTGCAGGTTGGCGCGGTTTTGTTTTTCTTGCTGTTTATGGAGCCTGGGCTGTCTACAGAGACTGCGGCTAGCAGATAGTGAGGAGATGTTTTTTACAGTGTGTTCAGGGGATAGGCAGCTAGCAGATAGTGAGGAGATGTTTTTTACAGTGTGTTCAGGGGATAGGCAGCTAGCAGATAGTGAGGAGATGTTTTTTACAGTGTGTTCAGGGGACAGACAGCTAGCAGATAGATAGAGGAGATGTTTGCTGTATGTGACAAAAAATGTTGTAGCCTAAAAAATGCTTAGAACAGTGTTTCTCAAATGGGGGTATGTGTACCCCTAGGGGTACTTTGGAGGACTGCAGGGGGTACGTGAGATATTTAACTAAATGTTTAATAGTTAAAAGGCTGTTTCCCAGAACATTGTTCCTCTTCATGTAGACTTTTTTTTTCTTCCAAAAACGTGACATTTGTGTCTCCTCCTTTGGACCTAATCTATCCTCCCTTCCTTCTACTTTTTACAAGTTTCTCGCTTTTTTCTTCTTATGTCACGGTTTTTGAAGTTTCTGATACTATTTTGATCTATTCTTGCCTTACTTCCTCCCTTCTTTCTACCGTCTTTCCAAGTTTTTGTCTTTTTTTACAGTTTTTGTCTTTTTTTACAGTTTTTGTCTCCTTTTCTCATCAGCATTTAAATGTTTTTTCAGTTACAAAGCTGTTGTTTAGTAAATCTATCACTGACAGCGCTGTACTGTTCCTGTTTGTATACACTTTTTTTTGTACCAAAAATGAAATGAAAAAATTAGTGCTGGTCATGGGGTACTTGGCTTAAAGAAACAATTCAAAAGGGGTACATTATTGAAAAAAGTTTGAGAACCACTGACTTAAAGCACCGTTTAAAGCAAACTTTCCAAATCACTTCCTGTTGTTGCCAAAAGTTATTTTCATATCATGCTGCCACCGTTTCAGTAGCAACGTGAATATAACTCTTATTTTGCCGTAGTGTATGATTCAGTCCAGGCCATTCTCTCCTCCTCATTACAGTCATTCAGAAGGTCAGTCGGGCCCTCCAGAACAATATGGAGACAGAAAGACAGATGGGGAGAGACAGACGATGACTCAAATAGACAGAGAGAGAGCTGTGTCAAAACCAAAAAGCTGCAGCTTTGCCATCCCGGCAAGAGGAACTATAAATGGGCCTCTTAATTAAGGTCCCTTAGTCCCACACATGTCGCCAAAGGCTGCTGCTGCTACTCACATCCAACTAATGTGGTTTTTATAAGGGCCTGGAGGAGGAAAGTGAGGGGCGAGAGAGCGACAGAAGACAGAGAGAGAGAGAAAGAGACGAAGAGAGGGGCGAGCAACATTGAGAACACTTCAGAATAACCCTCTTATAATGATATACAAGCGAGCAATTCAATTTCTGGACAGGAAGCCGATAGGATCACATCATGGCCCATGTTCATGATAAATGAAATATGTGTTGATCCCGGGTTTTTCCTGATGTAGAATGGGGATTGGGGGGGGGGTGACAACGCTCGACAGTAAGCATGATCGGTCCACGTGTGAAGGCAATGAGTCTGTGTCACCTTATTTGACAGAAATCGATGCATTTGCCTGTTATTTCTGACAATTTGATAAACTAAAATGTATATTAAGCTTGAGGAAATGAAACCCCCATCAACTAAACTGCCTAAAAAAAATTATAGGGAGAGACTAAAGAGAGAGAGAGAGACAGACTAAAGAGAGGGGACATGGAGAGAGAGAGAGAAAGAGGGAGAGAGACAGAGGGAAAGAGAGCGAGAGACAGAGGGAGAGACAAACAGACTAAAGAAAGGGGACAGAGAGAGAGTAAGACAGAGGGTGGGAGAGACTAAAGATAAAGAGAGAGAGAGACAGACTAAAGAGAGGGAACATGGAGAGAGCGAGAAAGAGAGAGAGACAGTGAGATAGAGAGACGTGCTGTCAGCTTTAGACGAGCCATTGTCACTCCTAATAAACCATGGCAGCCTGGTGACTAATTAGCCATAATTCTACTCGTCGGGGCTTTGAGAAATGTTTGGAAATCTCGCCCGAGTCCCAGTCTTGTTCTGCCAGGAGGAATGTCAGTGCCAGGCTGGGGCTAAGCGATGCTGGCACGGCATCAAGAGATGCTGGCATGTGTCGAAGAAAAACTCTCCGAATGGCCTCTAGCTCTGGAAGAACTCGAACAACTGTTGGAGAGAAAACTTCAGCGAGAGAGTGGCTTTGACTTCGGCTGCAAGTTTCTCCCCTCCTCTGACCTTGATGGGTATGAGAGGCTTGCTCTCTCGCAGGATGTTTCGGGGACTGACAGGCAGAACTCCAGGGTTTTTCTGGGTCAGAATGGGCCTTTGGGGGGGACACATATCAAGCAGGGCTCTGGGGGTGAGTGTCAAACATCTCCTGCATTCGGACACATTTTAATGCATCAATTTATGTTAGAAACGTCTTTATTTATGTGAAGGAAAACACAAAATTCAGACTGCAGTTGCCAATTCAAAGTTTGGAGTTATGGCTGCACGATAAGATAACGTTTAATATCACAGTAACATTATTACTTTCGATCAACAGATATTAAAGTGTTCTCAGTTCTGTTGCTTTCAGTATATATACAACAAATTGTCGGTTGAACAAAAACAAATGAAAGGAAATCATTTCCAGCTTTTTTATTGAACATTGTATTGAATATAAATCAGTCCCTCCAGGATTTCGCGATGTTGCGATTGCGCCAATTCATGCAAATTCAACCAATCACCGCGACTTTGGTGCGACTCCCAATTTTGACCAATCACTGCAACTTTTCCGCAAATTTGACCAATAACCGGAGTTTCCTGCAACTTCAACCAATCCCAGCAGTCCCAAGTGCCAGACATTGTATCAGTATGTGACTCTGAGAGCCACTGACCAAGCGTGAGTGAGAACGGGTCGCCAAATTAATTTCCTTGTAAGACCAGACTGTGTAACTCGAACATCTCACATTTACCAACAAAATGTACAGCGAAAGACCATTCAGACCGTCCTGCCAACATCAATGTACGCTGTAACGTTTTTTCACTATAAAGTTGCTGAAGCGGCTGCTGTTTCCTGTTGGCTCTCTGCAGCGGGCGGGGCTGCTGCTCGGTTCCCGCCGCGACTGACACACAAACACACGGTGGATGGAGGAAAAACCGGGGATGAGACGTACACGATTACCTAAATTGAGGACAGCTACGCTCGTTATTGTAAGTGCAATGATAAGTTAAAATCCAATAAGTACTTTATCAAACCGTATAAATGTGAGTCCCAGGCCAGGTTAGGAAATTAACTAACAATGTAAAGATCAACAAGCCACTGGATTCGTTCAATAAATTATTTTTTGTCTTAAATCCACCAGCCATTTTCATATTATACCAACATTTGCAGCATCCTGAGCCTTTTTGGTTACTAATAAAACTCAGACTAGAGTAGTTTTATTCTCCCCAAAATAAGATTCCTTTTAATTTTTAAAGAACTATACAAAAAAATATATATATATCGCAAAAGCTCCCGCAAAATCAGGCATTTTTGGCCGCAACAAAGTAAAAAAATGGCCGCAAAATCCTGGAGGGACTGATAAAAGGCAGCACTAAAAAAGAACGACATTTTAAAGCGTAGTTTTCTGTTGATATTTTCTTTCACCTATCACACAAAAATCTAAGATGTCTTTCGCAATGTGTTTTTTGCACTAGTTGATGTCGGGGATAAAATAACGATTTATTGTGCAGCTACCAGTATGAATACAATGCAGTAAGTGGCTATTACATCAGGGGTCTGGGCCCAGATAAGAGAAGGTTACCCAAAGTGTAGTTTGTTTGATTAGTTTGAACACTGCGCACCATACCCAGTGTAGAATATTCATAGTTAAAATTGTTTTTGTGCTCATGGCAAAAGAGCTGCGTGCAGTCATTGAGTAAGAGGAAGTTAGTGTAGGCCTCATATGGCATAACAGTGCATTGTGTACTATGACAGACAAGCAGAAAAACAGGAAAGACAGTTAAAAGTTACGAGATCGAGATCTTGGTGGACCGAGCTCTGACTTGATGTCTGTTGCTAGGGAAACTTAGTCTCTGTTGTGTGAACTCTTATGCCGGACTCAGTAAACTTGGCTGACTGAACTCATCGTCTCTGATTGATCCTTGTGTATGGTGAACGTAAGTCCAATAAAAAAAGGCGCGGGAATTAAATAACAGGAGTCAGATTAGTCCGGCCTTAGGTTTAAGGACCGAAACCACTAGTCAATTTCAAAAAAAGAATGTTGGCCAGATTAATGTTTTGGGTGAAAGTCTTGTGTTTTCTCCTTAACTTCTTCAGGACATGAACTCTGCTCCCCCCTTGAAAGCCCTGTGTTTTCGGAGCCAAACATCCCCCCCAATATCCTCCCTACAAGGATCTTTATGCTCTTATACAACAGCATTCGATGTGCCTCTGACAGTAATAAATACGTGGAATACATACAGATTACAGTGCTTTAGTTTTCGTAGCTATATGTATGAAAGCTTCATGAGAACAGGCTGACTGATGCCACTACATCAGTGTGGATGAGAGGGGAGTTGACTGTTGCAAGTCAAAGATATTTTGGCGCTGGCTTAAACCTCTTTGGGGGAGGGGGCCGAAACTTCCTTAATGCAGGAAAAATCCAGAACTCCTTTTAGAAAATGGCCATTTAGGAATGCAAAGGTTATCACTTTGCAGCACACAAGCCGTGTACGTCAGTTACATCTTTGGAAATCAGCGGGAGAAGATAATGAAGTGCATCTGTGTAAGCACTCTAAATTACAAAACAAACCAATTTTGCAGATTGTTTCCACAGTTTTGTGCTTGGTGGTCTATAAATATGCCTGTTTTGCAATCAAAATATCTTTGACAGCGGTTGTGAAATGCAGTTTAAGATAAGGTTGTAAATAAGCATTTTGAGGCTCCGTTTGCTGCAGCTTAAACTCAATATCTCTGGAGAACAGAACTGATTTTGGAAATGGCAAGATAATATTTATGGAGTGATTGTATATGTCTCCAGGCAGTTTAAATGTCACTGATGTCCTTAATGAGTTAGTGCGGTTGCCTCAATCAAGGACTCCAACTTTAGTTTTCAACTTTGTAGCACTTCTCTCAATACATGTATGCGACATCTTTCAAGTGCTCAGTAATAAAAAGCAATGTTTAAAAAAGTTTGACACTTCCTGGGTGAAAGTCTTGTGTTTTCTCCTTAACTTCTTCAGGACATGAACACCTGTTTAATGGGTGAAAGTCTTGTGTTTTCTCCTTAACTTCTTCAGGACATGAACACCTGTTTCCTGGGTGAAAGTCTTGTGTTTTCTCCTTAACTTCTTCAGGACATGAACACCTGTTTCCTGGGTGAAAGTCTTGTGTTTTCTCCTTAACTTCTCCAGGATATGAACACCTGTTTCCTGGGTGAAAGTCTTGTGTTTTCTCCTTAACTTCTTCAGGATATGAACACCTGTTTCCTGGGTGAAAGTCTTGTGTTTTCTCCTTAACTTCTTCAGGACATGAATACCTGTTTCCTGGGTGAAAGTCTTGTGTTTTCTCCTTAACTTCTTCAGGACATGAACACCTGTTTCCTGGGTGAAAGTCTTGTGTTTTCTCCTTAACTTCTTCCGGGACATGAACTCTGCTCCCCCTCTTGAAAGCCCTGTGTTTTAGGAGCCAAACATCCCCCCGACCTCCTCTAGTCAATGAGCTGCTGACAGTCATAATTACGTGGAATACATACGAATCACGGTGTGTTACTTTTCTTACCTTTATGTACGAATGCTTCATGAGAACAGGCTGCATTTGGCGATAGAAAGTGACTTAGTGACTAACCTTTTATTTTTGAAGTGTTATGCCAAAATGGAGTGATCTTGACTCATTATCTACTACAATCCCCCACTGTGTTCGGTATTTAAGTTAAACGCTGCCTGCAGCACGACATCATGTAATTAGAGTCACAGGTGAGGAGACGTTGTGCAAGCCTAGCAAGACTTTGCCTAATTAAAATCTGGAGTTTCCCCCAATTAAGAAGAACAAAGAGCCAGTCTCGCAACTCCCCCCCCCCCCAGAGTCACCGAAATTCAGAAATTCAGATACATGGCTTCATTTAGGTTATTCGATTTTAAACGCTCATTAAATGCTGAAGTAGAAAAATATTTGAAAGAAAAATAGATTAAATTCCTGTAATTTCAAACCTGAGAAATGATACGCCTCTAAAACTCATCAGCTCGATGGAGTCTTTCTCTCTCTCCGTTGGATTGAGTCACTTTTTTTTGGCACTGTTCCCGATTTTTTTTTTAACCAATGTTTTTGTTGCTTTCTACTTTGATGGCTAAGTTACTTTTTTGGGGCTTGATGTCGACCAAACTGTAAGTGAGAAGGCTGTATGAGACATGCAATAATATCTTTGAATATTATTCACATTGAACAAGCTGACATCAACTAATTGATGAATCGTTGCAGCTCTAGCACAAAGGGCTTTACAGTCTGTGCAGCATGTGTCACCCTCTTTCTTTTGGCCCTTAATTTGAAGAAGAAAGAAGAAGAGTGATGCAAGAGATGGGAGCGAGCTGCATCACTTGACGTCACCTTGTTCCACCTTGGTCCGTTGGGGGATCAGGTCTTCAAAGATCTTCTAACCTTAAAGATATAATTTATAACGTAATAATGTAAAAAATAATACTGTTACAGTTGATGCAACTCTCTCTCTCGCTCTCTCTCTGTCTCTCTCTCTAACCTCACACATAAATCACATCTGTTGAATTCTGTTGCTTGCCAAGATTAACATTTCCAAGCAGCTGCTTACTGCTACTATTTCCCAAGTGCTAACTGTAGGACTTGTAATTTAAATTTATTTTTTGCTCATGGGTTCATACTTGTATTTTGAGGTTGTACCAGAATAGCTTTACATGGTTTAAGTTTAAAAAAACACCATATTTTAGTTGTACTGCACATTGCTGCAGCTCCTCTTTTCACCCTGTGTGTTGAGCTCTCTGTTTTAGCTACAGAGTTTTAACCTTTATTTATCCAGTTAAGTCGATTTGAGAACAACTTCTCATTTACAATGACGACCTGTCACATTCACACAGTTACACATTCATACCTAACGCTTAGCACAGTTTCACAGATGCGGGGGCATTGGTCTGGTTGTGATCGCTCATCACCGCCCGCTACCAGCCTACCTGGAAACCTTGCCGTAGGCCTACCGCTTGGATCGTGGAGTCAGTTCACTATATACTCCAAAGTTCTGGCTGATGGACGATCTCGATACAGGCAGTGTGAACAATGTGGGCAGAAAAACACCCAGGTACCAACAAAACGGGGATATTCCATCGTCTGCACCATCGTATTGCTTTGTGGAGACGTCCATCTACACCCCGGGACCATCGGACTCACGGCAACGACATGTGGATGTTTGGCAAACAGCTGATTCCCAGAGACTCGTTACTCGACCCACAAACTATCCTGGTGATGTTTTCCCAGCTGGATTACGAGGTAACAATCCTCCGACAATCTCGGTGTTTGAACACGATATTGGTCAGATGCTGATAACATCTGCCCCACGTACACCTATGAAGACAAATGACACCACAACAGCAAATGAAACGGTTTCAGACCGTAAACCACACGTGCATTCTAAAAACAAACCGAAAGGCATCTTAGATCTAAATATACGTAAGCGTCATTTCAAAGACTGAACAAATTGAACATTTACTAACAAACTCAAATATTGACTACCTGTGTCTCACGGAAACGTGGCTGACTCCCACAACCCATTCATCTATATTTAATATACCGGGTTATAATGTGCGTAGATGAGACCGAAGTAAAGGGAAAGGGGGCGGGGTTCTGATTTATGTGAAAGAAAGCATTCAAAGCAAACAACTTGATATTAATGAAAACACCTTGGAGTGCGTAGGGGTTACTATCACCCTATGCCCTGAAATGTCTTTTGTTGTGCTTGCAGTTTATCGACCTCCCTCTGCTACTAGTGTTTCCTTTGACTGTTTATCTGTAATTCTCAAACAATACCAAGGAAAAGAAGTTAAACTTATGGGTGACTTCAACCTAAATTGGCTTGACAAAACGCGCAGGAAAAAACTCAAGAACGTTACCAAAACGGCTCAGATGATACAAATGATAAATATACCCACAAGAATAACGAAAACCTCTCAAACTCAGCTAGATTTAATCTCTTCTAATAAACTGGAAAGGATAACCAAAATGTAAAACTTGATCACTGGTTTATCGGACCATAATCTTAAACTGGCAGGTAGGAAAATCATCAAAACACGATTTAAAAAAAAAACAAATCCAATGAGCAACATCGCCAACTTTTCCTTTATGCCAAAGAAAGATTCGGCACTCATTGAGAATGAAATAAAGCATACAAACTGGAAAAATATTACTGAAAATAAAACCTGTGATCAATCATGCAATGATCCAGTAACTGCATTCAAAGCTGACTTGTTGAAATATACAAAATCAAAGGCCACGAAATCAAATACAAAACATACTCTGCCTTGGTTCACTAGTGCTCTCTGGGACCTAATGAGAAAAAGAACTGCTTCTCCAAAGAAGTTTCTTAAATCAAGACTGACCACTGATCATTTTATTTTTAAAAGTCTGAGAAACAAAGTTACACAGCATCTCAGAAAAGCAAGAGCAAACTTCTTCCTGGATATTATCAGAGATGCCAAAGGGAATAGTAAAAGACTTTGGAAAAGAATTGATAAATTGCTTGGAAAGGAAAAACCCAAATGTGAAAATATACAGCTCCAAATCAGTGGTGTAACTCAAACTGATTGCCTTGTTGTTGCAACACATTTTAATGATTATTTTGTAAATTAAAATAAATAAGTTTGAGTTTTCCAAAAACCCACCTCCCTGCCACACAGGTTAGTGGCGATTCTGCCCTAAATATGACACCTACAAATGAGGCAGTCGTTGGACAAACACTCTCATCCCTGTCTAACAGCAAAGCAAAATATGTATGTGGACTTGATACTGCATTTTTAAAACAGCATAGAGATTTTATTACCTGTCCTTTAACTATTTTAATAAACAAGTCAATAAAGTAGCCTGACATTTGCCATAGTTACCCCTGTACATAAATCTGGGGACTCTCAGGAGGTCAGCATCCTTCCAGCCATCTCAAAGGTGATGGAAAAAAATAGTGTCAGGACAACTAATTACTCACCTGGAATCCAAGGCTTTTCTACATCCTATGCAATTTGGTTTCAGGAAAAAACCTTCTACTGAAACAGCCTGCTGCTACTTCCTTGAAGTAATCAAAACAAACCTAGAGTGGTGGGAGCAGTTTTCTTTGATTTACGGAAGGCTTGTGACACTGTCAATCATGAAATACTGTTAAACAAACTGGCCAGCTACGACCTCTCCATAAACACTAAAAACTGGATTGAATCATATCTGAGTGCCCGACACCAGTGTGTGAGGGTGAATAACACTGTCACTGAGCTAGGTAAGGACTGCTAGCCAGTCAGAAGCAGAGTATGAGGGCGTGCCCTGACAGTACCTAGGTAAGGACTGCTAGCCAGTCAGAAGCAGAGTATGAGGGCGTGCCCTGACAGTACCTAGGTAAGGACTACTAGCCAGTCAGAAGCAGAGTATGAGGGCGTGCCCTGACAGTACCTAGGTAAGGACTACTAGCCAGTCAGAAGCAAAACCTATAACATGCACAAAAAAGATATATAACACAATAAAGGGTAGGGAAAAAGCCAAAAAGCATAATATGAGCACTTTAACCTAACCATAACCATATAATGCTACAACATCAGAAGGGATGTTACATCTGAAACCTTCTGTTACACTTTCTGCTTTGCATACACTCTGGCGTCCATGTGGAAATGTTACTTCATGCCACAGTTAAACCGATTACCGCCAATGATATGCATTACACGACTCTTTCCAAGTTTTCTGTTTGTTTTTTCCAATGACCGTGTGTGTGTGTGTCTGTGTGTGCTCTTTGCTCTGAGTTTATAGGGTGTTTATCACCCTGGTTTATGCACCACCCACAGAGATCATTTACGTGCTTTGCTCTCTCAACGTCAGACACATTTCAGATTTATTTTCTTGCCTAATCAGGCAGCATGGAAGTGGCAAAACTGTTGTTTTTCAGGAAATAAAAAAGTCTGGTTTGAAAAGGTTTTATTGAGCTATTCATCTCAGATGAAATTGCCCCGTCACTGTTGAAATATGTGCGAACCCACAGACAGACGTACTGTAAATGGTGACCAATAGCTTTGCTTTATGAAAAATCTTTTGGAGTATGGAGATACGAGGTTTCTGCCCGACAGCGACTACATGCTCTCTGTGCAGACAGTAGCGCCGGCAGGATTCTATTTCATACTACCCACCAAAACCACGCCAGATCGGAGCTCATAATTCGGAGGACAACTTGGTGGACCAGGTCTGACTTGATGTCTGTTGCTAGGGAAACTTAGTCTCCCACATTTGTGTTGTAACTCTTATGCTTAACTGAACTCTTCGTCTCAGATTGATCCTTGTGTTCTGGTAAACTTAACTCTGATGTAAGAAGGCGTGCAAATTAATAAATTGGAGTCAGGGCCTTATTTTAGACATAATTCCCTCTACAACGGTTGCACGGACGGACGAACGGTGATCATTTATGCATTGTTATCGTTAGATGCGTTGCATGTCTCACAGAAACAATTGTATGCACAGTACGTACAGGATTACGGCTGCCAGCGCCACTGTGTGCAGATGTAGTTTCTTTAATCCATAGCATAAGGTGCTCAGTTTTCACCTCAACTTTGCATCGTCTTTTAAACTTTTTTTTTTTGGCTCTGTAGCTCTGGTTTTTCTAACTTTGTTTCATCTTCCCGGGCCTCCTGCCCATTCCCCCTCACTTCACTCCTCTTCTCTTCTTCCTCTCATTCACCAAAGTGTTCAACGTCAGTCTGCCGAGAACGAAAAAAAACCCATCTTTAATTAAGTTTACTGCTCTGGAGACTCATCCTCTCTCATCTCGCTCTCATCTTAAGTCTTCTCTTCCCCCCTCCCCCTTTGCGACTCTCTCAATGATGTTTTTCTCTCTCTCTCTCTCCCTCCCTTCTCTAAATCTCTCTCTCGCTTCCTCTCCTCCTCTGTGTGTCTCTCTGCAGCTCTCCATCCCACTCACATTCTCATCAGGCAGCTTCAAGCATTCTTCTCCGTTTCTTCTTCCACTTTATCTTTCTCCCCGTCTGCTCTACAGCTCTCGTTTTCCCGCGGCTCTGATTGGCACGCAGCAGATGTCAAACAGCTGTTGCAGAGCAGATAGATCGCTCGGTTTTGCCTGTTCAAACCCCAACCCCCTTGACCTGTCTGTCTGTCGGTCTGTCTCTGTGTGTGTGTCTCTGTGTGTGTCTGTGTGTGTGTCACTGCGTGTGTTTGTGTGTGTGTGTGTCTCTGCGTGTGTGTGTGTGTGTGTGTGTGTGTGTGTGTGTGTCTGCGTGTTTGTGTGTCTGTGCGTTTCTGTGTGTCTGTGTGTGCGTGTCTGCGTGAGTGTCTGTGTGTGTCTTTGTCTGCATGTTTTTGTGTGTGTGTGTGTGTATTTGCGTGTGTGTGTGTGTTGTTCAGGTTTAATATCTGATTGCCCTGACGCAGAGCGACTGTAACACCCAGAGTCCATATGTTATAGCCTACATGACCGACCAACCAAGTGACCAACCCTTGGTCAAGGGTTAAAAAGGCAATTTGGAGAATCAGTTTTAGCTTTTCTGTTTCTCGTCATAAGTCAAATGGAACATTGAAATGTAAAAACACTCATACATACATCCTCCTCCATCTTCCTGTAAAAGTAAAAAATTTAAAATAAACAGTTAAACAAATAAACACTGATGACACCTTGAAGTGTCACCAATTTTCCTGACAAAAATAAGAGTTTACTTGCAACACGTAATGTGCAGAATAGTATATATTTTTTTTTATTATTCTGTTTTTGTGATTGTTTGGAATCGCGGTTAAAAAACTTAAGGGCTGTTATAACTTTTGTAACATTTCTATTCTATATTTATGTTCTCAACTGGTGCAGTACTTTGCTGTATTGTTTATTTTTTATTCCATTTTCCTTAATTGCATGCACCAAAACACACCAAGGAAAATTTTATGCAAGTTAAAAGCTTACTTTGGCAATAAATCTCATTCTGATTGTGACATTTGTCAGACGTCAGGAGCCACACAGGGTTCATACAACAGTCAAGTCAAGTCAAGGTTATTGATAATTCTCTTGAAATGTGTGCCAGACAAATAATGGAATCTAAAAATGTCTTTCTTGCCGACCCACGGTGCAAAAATACAACATAAATACAATAAATAGGATTTATAGATCAGCTTTTTTGACTCCCGATCTTTTAACCCTTGTGTTGTCTTCCCCGTCGACCATGCAACTTTTTGTTTTTCTGGGTCAAAATGTAAAATAAATTCCAACGTTCTGTTCGTGTTTTTCGACACTTTTGTCACTTTTTTTTTGAAGTTTTCTCTTTTAAATTTGAATAAAACACCCAAATGCAATGAAAGTAGTGAACTGATCATTTATTTAACTTTTGAAGCGTGTTATGTGGAACCATCCATGTTATTTGTTTCAAAATTTGGTTGAAAGAAACCCAAATTTCTGATATAGAAACTTTTTTGAAAATGGGTCAGATTAGACCCGAGGACAACAGGAGGGTTAAATATTAAATATCTGCCGATACCGATACCAATCCGATACTTGTAGTTGCTCAGATAATAGCGCTGCTGGCTTTTTGTTTGCAAAAATAACTAAGTAAACAAAGTAACTAAAATATGTCTTAAGTAGGGTTGGGCATTGTGTATTAAATGTCAGTCTTGTCACTGTGCTGGATTTTTATGAACTATGATAATGTGGCCATGGGTCACATTTCTCGCCCGGGTCCAGCAGGCGCCGTCTCATGCGCTTTTACTAATAACTCACTGAAGTTAGGTGCATCCAGTATCCATGTTTGGCACAGGGCGTGTGCATCCACGCAGAATGGCGGTGCGTTTGTGGCTCAGGGCGTGTGCATCCAGGCAGTCTGGCGGTGCGTTTGTGGCTCAGGGCGTGTGCATCCAAGCAGTCTGGCGGTGCGTTTGTGGCTCATGGCATGTGCATCCAGGCGGTCTGGGGTGCGTTTGTGGCTCATGGCGTGTGCATTTAGGCGGTCTGGCGGTGTGTTTGCGGAGCAGGGCGTGTGCATCCAGGCAGTCTGGCGGTGCGTTTGTGTGATTAAAGGCAGCGATCACTACAAGTACATGTTCGGGGTAAGGTAAATGGGGTGAATGACGATCCCCGATCAGTTAAAAAATGCCAAAATCGGCTACAATCCGATGCTGTGATCGGGACATCCCTATCAATAAATACATAGAAATAGTGCAAAGTAAGACAAAAACCCACTATATCGAAAACAAAAGAAATTGAAAATGCATTTGTTTAATAAAGTAAAAACATAAACATGGTTAAAAAGGTAAAAAAAAAAAGTTTAAAAGTGTGAAAGTGAGTTTAATTCATTATAACAGACATTTCAGTCGATTATCTGGGGGATGAAATGAGTGTGAAGTGGACTGAACCGTTGAGTCCGGGCTGCTTTCCCCATCTCTCTTTGAAGCCAATAATTAGTATTTTTATAGATTGTATGTTATCACAGTGGTTGAGGATTATCTCCAGCAGCTTTTAACCAAAGATCAAATACTAGAAAAACTGTTGCCTCGACATTAATCAGCTCCGTGCGTGCGTGCATGAGTGCGTGTGGTAGAGTGAGTGAGAGAGTGACAGTGATTATCTTCAGAGTGAGTAGTGACTCTAAAGTTGTAGAGAGAGTAACAAAGTGTCTCCCCTGTTCTTTCTGACCACGGTCAGACATCTAGAGCAGGAGAAGTTAACCCTCTCCTTGATTTCATGTTGTTGATGGAGAGAACCAGGAAATGAGTCGGGGGGAAATGCAACGCTACCAAGCCACGGCTGAGCAACGTGCATCGCCGCAACATTAAGTTACATTTTTCCGGAGGTGCACGTCAGGCTAGGGGCGTAGGGTCGGTATCTCCACGTACCTACGTACTGTACGTAGCCACGGCGCAGAATCATAAATCACGCTTAAGCCTTCAAAAATCAACATGCTGCTTTAGCTTTTTGTCATACGCTGTTACGTGCTGAGTTTGACGAGGGAGTAATTATAAAATCAAGATATTTGTGATGCGGCCTAAAGGGAAGCTTCAGTCCAGGAACTGATCTGTAAACTGAGACTGGAAATCATTTTATAGCCTCCCCACATCTCTTCTCTTTACCACAGATTGAGTTCCTAGCTACAATATAGTCCTAGTTTTCTTCTCCACCATGTCTGTCCTCATCCTCTCACGGTACTCATTTTTTATCAGGGGTTTCCCCCAGGGTTATTCTGAGCGTAAACCTCTTCATTTCCTGCATTCTGATACACTTTTATGCACAAATTTATGGCGCAAACGTCTTTATTCATGTTAAGGAAAACACGCATAAAACTACTATTTTGATAATTGATAAATCGGATTAAGTCATTTTGTTTGTGTTTGTGATAAAAAAAAACAGTGAAACTTGTGTGATGTCAGCTTGTTCAATGTGAATATTTTTTAGTTTCTTCACTCCTCTGTGACAGGAAAATACAGGTGTTTTCACACCTGGAGTTTTTTGCTTTGGTCTGAATCAGTTGATGAGTTTCTAAACTTGGAGCAGTTTCCCCTTTGGTTCGTTTTCGTGTCCAACTGGAAAAATCCAAGCGTACCAAAATGCGTCATTACAAATCACGAAAGAATTTGTCAGCTGTGTCTGGGGGTGGGAGCAAGAAAGTAAAAACAGGAAGAAGGTCCTGTGTTCTGGACGTCTCCGTGGTCAAACCATAGACAGTGAAAGAAATGGACACAGCGACGCCATAGACTTCGACGGAGACCAGTGAAGGATATCAGAAGTCTCTTTCCCGGTGCTGGCTGAGCGTTACTGAGCAGCCTCCAACTGAGCTTGAAGACGTAGATGTGACGTGAGCAACCTGTCTGAAAGTGTGAAGTCTTCTGGTAGCTGTGCCGAGAGAAATCTCAATCATTCCCAATCTTACAGAGACAGAGAGCGTGAGTAGTAACTGTCTATGAGCGTAGGAGCAGCAGCAAAACGTTGCTGAAATATTTGGTTCCGATGCTTTCATGGACTCTCTATGGGCTTCTCCCTTGACTGTATGCCTCCACGTCTCCCTGATTGCCTGCGAGCTTCTCCTGTACTATACGGTAATGTTTCTACTATGTGACAGTAAGTCTCGTGGTTATGATACAATCGTTAGCCTATTTTTATAAAAACGTCTGCTACAGAGCCATAACATGAGGTACAAGGTAATGGAGCCTTTTATACATTGTCGTGTTTCTTTAGAAATAAACAATGGACAAATAGAGTCTTTAAACACTTCAGATGTAAAGTTATTCGCTGTCAAAGTGACGTTAAAATGAATGGGAGTCAATGGAATGCTAACGACGGGTGATGGCTTGATAGACTCAGAATCTCCCCATTTGAGGTATGCTTTCTGGATGCTCGCCCCCTTGGGTCAAACCAGCTCATTTCATTTCAACAATCAGACATTGTTTAGCGAGCAACGTTACTACGTCCGCTCTGCTCTCCGAGACTTCGCTCCGCTCTGCCAGTGTCTTGCCTCCAACTTTAGCGGCGGCTGGTGTTACCACGGAGACACGAGTGATGGACGGCGAGAGACCGCAGTCTCTTTCTGTGAGAGAAACCTTGAAGCTGCTGCTCTCTGAAGCACACCTGACTACTACTACTACTACTCTTAGATGGGCGCCAAAAACTCCTCTACGCAGGAACTACCCTGTTTATTCCTCCTCCTTTCTTTTTTCTTTCCTTTACATGTTTTTTAAAGCCAGTACCTGTTCTCCGCCCCTTCACTCCATCTGTGTTTGTTGATCGCTGGTCACGACACTCATTGATTGGTGATTTGAAAGGGGGACAGAAGTGGAAAATCTGTTACGCCCTCGATGGTTGTCTCTGATCGACGTCGACATATCCAGAGGCCGGGGGAGGGGGGGAGGGGGGAGGGGGGGGATGGAGGAGAGATGGAGACGGAGAGGGAGCGATTTCACTGAGTAACTCAGCCTGCTGTGTAAACACATGCTGTGGTCTCTTATATGTGCTCCGCTGCTTCCCAGGAAACAAGCTCGCTTCCCCTGAACTCATCTCTGGGTTGTGCATCATCACCACAGTAATCCTCACCAGTCACATCACTCTGGGAACTTTGAATTTTGCATCTCGTCTCAGCATGCTTTTAACAAAACGCACAGAAACAAATGTAACCTTCCCCCCCCCGCTGCGCTTGGCTGAGAATGTGTCTGTGAGGCAACGTCCTGCCTTTTAAATAAGCATGTTGTAACAGCCAACGTTTGTTTGTTTGTTGTACTGTGAATTGAAGACTTCTCAGACTTAGTTTCATGATATCTCTTCACAGCGACGCTACGTTTTTTTTCAAAATACTTTATTGCAATGTCCTTTCATCCTCTTCCACACAATCGTTCACTTCTGAGTCCATTGCACATTTTTATGCGTTTTATACATGTACAATGAAATGAATACATATCAGTTATAAAATCATGCCAACAATTTGTATAGCTTGGTATTCTATGCAAAAAAGGTATGTCTAAAGGGTCACCCTACATGTTATTAAAGGCCCAGTTTAATATGCAACTTTATTTTATATGTATATAAATGTATGTCTATATATGTAGTAGGAGTTCTTTCTCCATCTCTCTTTCAGTTAAGGGGTCCTTGGCTTAGAAAACGTTGAAGACGCATGGTTTAGATTATTAGTCTAACTGACATGCACCGATCCCTGCATTGCCTTTGGCTTCCATTTCAACTGCGTAGTTGTTGGACGTGTGGGGAAGTCTCTGGGATCCAAAATACCATAACCCCTAACCCTAACTAATGGTACATGTCCATATACGCGGTGTTTTCACGGATGGGATTGCCCCGCTTCCCAGCATTGCCCGCTAGTCAGCTTGCCACCAGTTTTCCCATAGAAATGAAAGGGGAAGCCGGGAAATGACGCTGACAATGGACACGTACTACAAGTGACGTATTAGCGGTGTTCAAAACCGTTCCTTCATTCACTCACTCACTGTTTCCTATATATTGCTACAGAAACAAGAAAAGTACACCACCACACAGCTGCAGGTATCCTCACATCATCCAGCACAAGTTTTTTCAATTCAGCCCATTCAAACCCTCTGTGTAGTTTCACTGCTGCCAGTCTGATGTTACAGATTGATTTGCCACAGTGCTGCACTCAACACAAAGACAGTGAGTTGCTTTTGTGGTAATTTTTAAGCTATCAGAGACACAGAATCTCAGCAGAAGGCAAACCCGCTGTTT
Organism: Perca schrenkii; assembly: GCA_025617405.1. Taxonomy (NCBI): domain Eukaryota; kingdom Metazoa; phylum Chordata; class Actinopteri; order Perciformes; family Percidae; genus Perca; species Perca schrenkii. Next base: position 40,780,486 of record CM046790.1, on the reverse strand, counting down.
CATCTAAAACGTATTCAGCAGCAGCGTGCAGGCAATGCATAAAAATCAACTCACCGCTGAAAGAAACAAAGTAAAACTGATGACTGTAGCAGATAGAAGCAACTACAACAAAAGGTACAGAACACAGAAGGGACAGGGTGAGACATACAGTACACTCTTGATTTGATGCCACAGTTGTGAAAAAGTACATTTTTGCTTTGAGTTAGTTCATAAAATCCTATCCAAGGTTTAACCAACCAGCTAAAGAAAAGGAGTAAGGCTGTCCACAGCTGCTGTAAATAATATGACATAAACAGAGAGTATCATCCTTGAAACGCAAACCCTGTTTAATGCAATTGGTTTTGAGCCACGGTTTTGATCCGTGGCTCAAAACCGTGATCCGAACCGTGAGTTTTGCGATCCGTTGCACCCCTAGTCTGCTGGTGGAAATGAGTTTTAGACGGAGGCTCAACGAGCGCCCGGTATGTGGTGGAGCGAGCTAGAGAGTGACTGAAAAGAGGGAGCGGCGTAATGAGGGACATCCGGCCGAATTTTCGGCGGCACATGAAAAATCCCAGAGATAAAACATTGTCGATAAAGACTAGTGGCACATGAACTAAAATGAGTTTGACATCCCTGTGTTATAAATAAACTAAAGTTTCCTATTGACTTTTTATGGTCACTGAAATCAAACTGTAGCTAATAACCTGCTATCACCACTTCAGAAACGTGCTGTACACCATTTTTGCGTCAGTATACGTGTCACTTTTATTAAATGGCATATTTCTCAGTCCATATTTGAGTAGACATATCGTCGAAATTTCACTTATTTTCGTGTCCATATTTTGCCTTTTTGACACAACGTGACAGTGATCAGTGAAACAAAGCTGCAGCTGTAGAAATGCCTCTGGCGATCTGGCTCTCAGTTCGAGCGGGATGAGGGATGATGAGCTGTTAACGCAGCCGGCCCATCTTCTCCTAATGGCATGTTTGTAGCGACCCTCTTCCTGACCTGTTATTGTTGACCATGCGACACCTTGGGAGGCGGCATTCAACAGCAGAATCTGCTACATTCCCCTCCTGTACTCCAGTTCCCTTCCACAGAGCGATAACATCCATTTATCCATTCACACATAGGCGGACTGGCAATCTGTCAGTTCTGGCGAATGCCAGAAGCGCCGATGCGCTCTCGGGCGGTTTTGGGCCGCTGGAAAAAAGACAAAAAATTTGGCAACACTGGCGTATCACACTAGTTTGACTAAAAATATGCAAGACCGTACGGCTGCAGCCTGGAGCCTCCCGTTTTGGTGCCGGCGGGCAACTACTTTTCATAATAAAAGCTTGCATCTGGTCCGCTATCATTATATGTTTTAAATATGCAAGCATTTCCATTCTATTCTAAGATAGTGCTATGGTAGTTTATTTGAAGGTTTTATGAATTGCTCCAGTGTGTTTATTATTTCATTATGAAAGCCTGTAATGTGCCTCCTGCTGCCATAATCTCAGCCTGGTTTATGCAATTATTAAGCAAATAACATCCCCGTCAGAAATTGGGCCGAATTTTTGTCCCAGTCCGCCCCTGCATTCACATGTCATCGTCGCATAATTAAAAAACAATTTCAGAAGGTACAATGATCATATGTATGCCAGGTGAAATGGGGAACCCCAAATACACTACTAGAAGCTTTACATACAATAGAGAATATACGGACACTAAAAACTCAATTCACAATAGACATGACACAGCAAATACAGACACTAAAACAGATAGATAATAGACTCTCTGCTGAGTCTAGGCGACTCTCTCACTCTCTTCCAGCCTACGTCTCTTTCTCTCTCTTCACATGGCATTTCATCTGTCACCGCTTCTTCATATACCATTCATTTCTTTTTCTCTGTGCATCTTTGTTTCAGATTCTCTCTGTGAAAAAGCACTAGTTTCCTGACAGTTTGAGGCTGACGTGAATCATTAAAAACGTAAGTTGAAAGAACAATACAATTCTGTCAGTGTTAGCGAAAGGGTGTGTTGAAGTTTGCATTAAAGGAAAGCTCTGCACATTCAGGTCAGATCCAAAGAGACAGAACACGCATAGATAGCAAACCTGTGGAAGCTAACGTGCTCACACTACTAGGGGTGCCATGATTTCAATTTAAAATCGATTGCAATAGCACAGCATAGCTTAGCGGCTGGTAGCATGCAGCTAAAGACACAGCGTAACGTTAGCTTACCGGCTGGTAGCATGCAGCTAAAGACACAGCGTAACGTTAGCTTACCGGCTGGTAGCATGCAGCTAAAGACACAGTGTAACGTTAGCTTACCGGCTGGTAGCATGCAGCTAAAGACACAGTGTAACGTTACCTTACCGGCTGGTAGCATGCAGCTAAAGACACAGGCAGAGAGGACAGCCAGCCAGGTAACGTTACTGCAAGCGGAGAGAAGCGAGGGATGAACTGAGGGAAAAGGAGAGAGAGGCAGAGAGGACAGCAGTGTCACATTTTCTATTGTTTTGCAAAAGTTTTCGCAACGGATAAATTAACATGCATCGGACTCAGTGTGTAAGGTTTCTGTGCATGAAGAATTATTAGGAAGACAGATACGAAAAAACGCATATGAAACTTTCGGAAGACGCCACGTTGCTAACAAGGCCGACATGATTGGGAAAGCACGGTTCCAGTAACTCCTCAACACAAAGTTTTCCAAGTTGCAGCGACCGGCTCTCATCCTGCTCCGGTGCTTTGTCTGTCCCAGAGTGACCTCCAGACTGTAACAGCTGACCCACATTTGTATCGACTTCTACTTAAAAGTTTCTCCCTCTCTGGTAATCTTCCCATCTTTCTCTCCTGAACACGTTCTCTTTTCTCTTTCTTTTTGTTCTGCTCCATCTCATTTTCCCCGTTATATCTTCGTAGGTGACCCCAGAGGTCTGTGCGCTGAGCTAACTTGTCATGAATCATTTTGGTCAGCTGCTACTGAACATCCCCTCTCTCTTCCCTGTGTATCTTGCGTCTCTTTTCTCCATCCATCTCTCTCTTGTTTTCCCCCCGCTCTGCTCTCTCTGAAGGCCTCTCCCTCTGTATTTGTTTCCTTTTTTTCTCTTTAGTTTGCTGTCCATTTTTCCGCTTGGCTTTCTTTGCGACTACAGAGCTAAAATGTGCATCATTTATGACACCATAACACTCTCACCATCACTGCATGAACACAATTCAGTCATGAAATAAAATCCCTTTTTATCACAGTGGAGATTATGGTGGATGGCACAAAAAGGGAATTGTATCACACAAGCAGTACAAAATGATGATGTAAGAAGGAGCTTTTTTTGTTGGGCTGTTTGCTTGAGTTGCACATTAATGCGACCTGCACTTTGTGTAAGGGGAATCGTTCTCGACAACCTAAAGTGACAGTTAATGAAAGAAGCAAACAAGTCATTACAGGCCTGTCTGAGAATGCAGCTTTAAGGAGCTTCAGTTTTGGATTCACTTCTCAGGCCTGGAAGTTGCTGCTTGGTCTACACATCAGCTATAATTACGTAACAGGTGTGTGCACGAGAGGACGCAGCCCAGTGCAAAAACCGCGCGGCGAACAAACCGAACCGTCTTCTCTCTAAATTGCATTGTGACGTGAGTGGATGCAAAAACTAGGCCTCAACAATCCGTTCCACAACAGTTATTGGATGCTGGGAAATGTAAGTGCAGGCGGTGATGGAACTGTCTCTAATTTACAGAACAAGCCACTGTGTAACGTTTTCTGCTTGTCACACACAGGCGTGTCAGCACACACACACACACACTTACACACACACAGACAGACACAAACACACGCACGCACACAGACACACATGCCTCTGCTCAATCAGACCACAGCAGATCCAGAGGTTTAAGGGGACCACCAAGATGCTACTAACACACACACACACACACACACACACACACACAATGGAGGACCACCAGAGTGTGAGCAGGTGGAGGGCTTTGCCAGATGGCAGCTCTTCTGTTCCACCGTTATGCTCAGAGAGAGAGAGAGAGAGACACACACACACACACACACACACACACAACTTCTCACACACACGCAAACCTTTTCGCACACACACGCACACACCTTCTCTCACACACACACACACACACACACACACACACACACACACACACACACACACACACTGTAAAACACAGCTCTCTTTTTAGCAAAAAAACAAAGCAGTCTGCTTGGAAGGTGCCTTCACTATTTTTACAGCCTTGGAGAGTTTCTATTAACTATGGTTCTAGTCCGGGTTCGTCATTTTGAATCCATATTTTCCTGTTTTCTTTCCAGTTGTGCTTTTTCTTCCTCAACTTGTTTCAATCTTTCCTTTATAAAAAGATTTCTTCCACAATCGTTAGCCATTTGTTCTTTGTTGGTGGTGTTTCCTTCCCCCGATTCTATCACTAGTAATACTTTCTTCAGCTTCCACAGCTTTTCATTATAGAATGTATAGGAATATAGAGGTGTTTCTCAGTAGAATCTCCACAGCGTTAGTGTGTGTGTGTGTGTTTACGTATGGGATGGCTGCAGAGCGAACATGAACTGCTGCGAGTATTCACACGTGAAGAATTTTTCCGGTGAAATAACCTTGGCGTAGCTGAGAACAGCTGAAGTGAAACCTAAAAGTACAACACGAGCGACAAATTGGCAAAGATGCACGAATGACAAATGTGCACAAATCAGTTTGACAAATAGCCTTGGCAGCTTATGTTATTTTGTGAGAGAGAGAGAGAGAGAGAGAGAGAGAGAGAGAGAGAGAGGTTATGGAGTTCAGTGAGTACGTGTGGTAGCTGAGGAAGTTTGATTGCAGTTTAAAGAAAACTGCTGAATTGAATATGAAATTAATTACCTAAGACCCACACGGATCTGCAGGTTTTTGTCTTTATTTTGTAATTTTTTTTTAAATTATCAGCAGAAAATTCTGCGTCCGCAGATTCAGTGTGGCCCTCTATGGAGGCCCTAAAGGGACAATATACTTTTACCCTGCAGGCCCAAGAGAAACCAATCTAAGGCTAGCAACATTTGCTAACTCAGTACTGCTAACGTTTTGTAGCTAAATGTTAATATTTCACATTCATGGTTAACAGTTCAATCAGTCAAAATGTTCTTTAAAACTTGACATTGTAGCTTACTAGCCTGACGTTTGTTGTTGTTTTCCCGAAGCGAACAGAGTTTAAGAACGGTGATGGACGGTACTTCAGAATCAAGGCAGGTTCCTTAGTCAGTCAGACTTTACTGTTGGGACACTATCTAGTCTCGCTTTGCCAGACCTTCCTCCACTGCGCTGCGGAGGAAGGTCTGGCTAGTCCAAACAGCATTCCTGGATGGGAGAAAAGTGTGCTCTGGTTTATTGGCATTTCTTTAAACCAATCACAGTCGTCATGGGCGGCGCTGCACTCTGGATGGAGCCACGATGCCTCTGCTAAATAGTCTCAGGAAGGAACTTGTTTTGGTGGAACATGTGGACGTTCAAAAGTAGTTTTAGTCGTGCAACAGAAAGCTCCCGTGCTCCCGTCATCTTCATGAATCAAATGTGTTTGATATATGATAAGTTTGAAGTCTTGGTAGTGAAGTTAAATCACGTGAACATTGTCAACAACCAATAGGTGCTCTCCCTCCAGCACCAAACAGGAAGCAGCAAACGGCTAGAACCGGTGTTGTTTATGGTTGCTATGGTGCCGCGCTAAGCTAAATGCTAAAGGGGGAAAGTTGCTGATTTTCATCCCTTCTGAAGCAAGTCATCCAACCAGTTTTTTAATGGCAGATAAACACAGACCTCGGGGTACTGAAGACATTCATCTACATGTAAGGCAGAACAGAAAATCTGCACACTTTCCCTTAAAGTTACAAGCTAATGCTAACGGTAGCTAGCTAGCTTGGTTACAGTTTTCAAAACAAATCTAGTTGTAGTCTTGCAATGTGTGATCCTGAAGATCCCCAGTCTTTACATATTATGCAGGGATGCACCAAATCCAGATTTTTGGGGTTCGGCCAATGCCACTGGTTAAGATTCTGCCGAAACCAAATACCGAATCCTCCTCCCGTCCTCAGCCCATTAACACAGTAAACACATTAATGAGGTATTCTTTCAGATGTTTCTTACCAGATATTGTAACAGCGGTCATGTTGTGTATAGTTTAGGGTCCTCGCCACCACCAGACCAATCAGCATTGAACAGATTGAACATGTAGCTGGACTTGAATGGCCTTCTTTTGACTGAAAGTTCTGCCAAACAACAACTTTTTCTGCTCACCAGTTCCATTTCCACTTTCTCACAGCCTACTGCATTGAATGCTCCACCTACGTAAACACCTTTCTCTAATCAACGGTGCCGTCATTACGGCGACCAGCGTAGGGTTCGGTTCGGTGGGAAAAAATTCTAAGGTCCGGCAGAAACCCCACCCCGTCAAAAGCCCAATATTCAGCGGAATAGCCTGGATTCGGTGCATCCCTAATATTACACTATGTCTTTAAGGTTAGATGGGAGATGAATGTCTTTAGATGTGAGATGGTGTCAGACTTTAGTCTGTTCAGAGTCTGCTGGTGTTTGGTAGGCATTAGCTAGAAAAGCTAAACCTTCACACTGTTTGTCTGAAATCTCAACAGCAGAAAAACTCCACATGAATGTACTGAGGGATGTATAAGCATGAGAGGCTTGCAGTGACAGGGCAGAGACTGGCCCTGAGATTCAGTCTGCATGGTAAGGTGCTCTATGAGAGTTTGTCATGGTGGTAGTGCAAATAAGTCCAACAGTGCAAGGATAAAGTCTAGAGACCAGCATTAAATATGGACAATATAATAATGTAGACATAGTAATATAAAAACTATTGCAGTGCAAGGATAAAGTAAACAAAGACATGACATTATAATATATTAATCTGGTAGGCGTTAGGTAGAAAAGCTCCAGCAGTAAACCTTCAAACTGTCTGAAATCTCAACAGCAGCTGTTCATTTCAGTCACCACGGCCGGTATTTCCTGCTCATATAATGCTCTCACAACGCAGAACCTAACCTCCAATGACGTTTGGATGCCATTTACAAAAATTTGTGTTTTCTTGCTTGCCCAGGAGGAGGGGGGGTGCTGTTGTCGTTACGGCGATTGTGATTCAGGGAATGTGATGTGAAATATTTAACAAATGCAAAGCCGGAGCAGCAGGCTATTTGTTGTTTTTGCAGAGGGGCCATGTACATTTATGGCGTGTTTATGTGTAGGGAGGGAAAAGAAGCGGGTGGAGAAGAAAGATGGAGATTAGGGAAGGGAAAAGGGCAATATTTCCTTTTATTTTAGGGTCCAAATGTTCCAACGATAATAAGAAAACCAAGAGAAACGTCTGCACCTCATAGGAGGGACATCAGTTTTTAGCTTTTTACGAGCGAGGGATGTATTGGTTAGGTTTTTAAAGTTAAGGAAATGAAATTAAGTCTGTATAAAGCTCTCACAAGTGCAATAAAAAAAGTATCTGTCTAAGCAAGGTTTATGCATGTATTGCTGGTTTATGCATCCATTGCTGGTTAATGCATGTATTGGTGCTTGCCGGGGTGCATTAGTCAGATGGACAAAGCATAAGGGCGGTAAAATAAAACTGGCCGAGCGCGTTCCCAGGCACTTAGCTGTGGCGGGGGGATACGGTCGCCTCGGTGTGCCTCATTATGGATGCTGATGCATGGCTACGGGCTAAGTGTTAGCTCAGGGGTGGGGGGCAGTAATGTTGACAAGCATTACATTAAAGCATTGCTACAGACCTTTACAATGCTTTTAGTGCACTGGAACACGCTCCAGAGTCATATTAGCTTTGGTTAAGCCACAGAAAGGCAAACCACAGGACACAATGATATCCTAATAAACATTTAGACAAGACTATAATTATGTGTGGACCCCATTTGATCCAGGGGTTACATGTTTAATCCCTGATTTACAATCGCTGTGGTGCTTTATAAAATGTTTGTCAATTTCAGAAACAGCAGAAAAATGTGTCTGCGTAGATTGTGCTCGACAGAGACACAGTTCAGTTCATTTTGATAAAAAAAAAAATACACAGAGACACACACACACACACACACACACACACACACACACACACACACACACAGACAGACAGACAGACAGACAGACAGACAGAGACATACATACACACACACACACACAAAACCAAACTACATCTAAAATTTGAGTTTGATTCCCAGAGGATTAGTTTCATCATCAGCGGGAATTTCCTTCAGAAATGATTGACACGGCAGATTAGCACAGGAATGAAAACGGACACACACATCTGTTAGGCCGGTTCAGGAGGGGCTCAGTCAATTAAAAGGCTTTTTTGGGTTCTTTTTCAACCTGGACTCTGGACTTTCATTTTCTTTTCTTTTCTCTTCTTTTTTTATTACAGAAGCGCTGCTGTTTTCAGTGTTAGTGTGTTGGTTTCCAACCGTTGCGTTAGACTGCGTGCGACCTGATGTCAGCGGAGTAATAAAGCCCAGACCAAACTCATTACGTGTTTGAGTGCGTTTTCTCATCCCTCCGTGCAAATCTCCACCCACAGGGGCGTGACCTGACAGCATTACTATTGTGTCCTGCTAATTCCCTCCCTTTCTCACTCTTTTCCTCCCTTCACTTCCCCCTCGCACCCACTCACCTTTCCCTATCTCTCGCCGTCCTCACGCACTCTATTTCCTGTGGTCTTTCGCGGGTCACTTGGCTCATTCTCTTTACGGTTCACGTGGCTTCTGCCTCAGCCAGCCAGGGGAAAAAACACACAGAAACCGGGGGACTCCGGCACTTTCTTTAATTAGTTGGTACCAGTCTGCACCGCCCTCGCACTCACCCCCACCGGCACCGCTGTCTTTCTCTAGTCATGTGAACTGAACATCTGGGGGGGGGTGGGAGAGGTTTTTTACAGCTACACAACTCTGTAATTCTTTAACAAAACTGCAAGCTGCCGGAGTGACAGACAGACAGAGGCAGGGAGAGAAGAGCCAGGAAAGTTTAATGAAAACGTCTTCTGAGAGAGACACACACACACATGGACAGCAGAGCATATCATCATCATCATCAGCACACACACGGAAAGCAGAGTATACACACAGACACAAACACACACATGCACACACATACACGCACACACACACACACACACACACACACACACGCACACACATACAGATGTGTCACAATACTTAGAGTTTGATATTCAGAGAAGAGTCCCGGAGTCAACGAGTCTGTCACATAGACTCAAAACGTCTCTGACACAAAGTGTGAAATCTTTCAAATGTGTTAAATCATTCAGCAACAGTTCATCTCAGAGTTCATGTTCCCGTACAGTTCAGATCATCCGAGCCATGTCCCCAATAACAATCTAAAACAGGATTTACATTTCTTTTCCAACGAAACGCTAAAGTGTCCACTAAAGGCTGATTTGATATGTCCTTGTTCGGCTTTTGACTCCTAGATCGGTCTTTCTTTTTTATTTCTGAATGCTGGAAATTAGGGCTGCAACGATTCCTCGAATAACTCGAATAATTCGATTACAAAAAATGCTCGAAGCAAATTCTTTGCCTCGAAGCTTCGTAAAATCAATCTAATTAAGGTTGTATGGCTCACTGTGTTTCCGCATGGAGGATTATTACTAGCGCACAAGAGGTTTGCGCTTCTGCGGACACAACACAAGCACGGACAGTATATAAACACAAGACGGCCCCGATTACAAATGAAAGAAGACGAAAATAGCGAGGGTCTAAGAGGAGAGACAGGCAAGAGAAAATCACAGAAAGTTTGGGATCATTTTAAGCTGCAAACATGCTGCTACATCATCTCTGTAACAAACCTCCAGAGTACTCATCCATTCCACGGAGCCAACCCGACACGAGGTAGCTAACGTCTGCTGCTCTCGTCCACCGCGCTGTTTACACAACTAGCCTACAGCATGCTACTCTGCTAATAGCGATGTTTTACACAACTAGCCTACAGCATGCTACTCTGTTTTACCAACAAGCTAAAACGAAAGCTGTCGGTTTGTAGTCTGACTGTTTATTAGTTTGCTTCTAATCTTTGGAAATGTAGCTGCTGCCGAGACAAACGGCTCCTCCCCCCAGCATGGCCACTTAATATGCACGTGAATGACGTCATCATGCATTCTTTATTCTTTCACCTCACCATAGATATATCTATGGTCCTCACTGTGTATTAGGCTTCTGAAAATGTGTCCCCCAGAACAGTGTAGTTGAGTAGCCCTGCTGTAAACCCTCTGGTCAGTGAACAGCTCTTTTGCATATCCAGTGCAAAAGGCCAGAGGCAAGAAGGGGAATGGGGTGAAAAATATTAACATTTGGGCCACCAAAAATGTACTATTGTAATGTTTTTTTTTTTACTTAAGGGTCTTGGAATTTGGCAATCATTTTTTTTGCTTTTTTCTAAAAAAGGAAACCTGTCTTTTGTATATATACACAAGCTACAGGTTTCCTTTTTTTTAGTAAACGGCAATAATAAATATTTACTATTGCTGCTTACTAAGTATTTCTTACTAAGTGTTTCTTATCCGATTACTCGATTAATCGATGGAATAATCGGTAGAATATTCGATTACTAAAATAATCGATAGCTGCAGCCCTACCGGAAATGGAAAACAGGATTAAGGCCTGTCCTCGATTTAAAGAAATGCATAGTCCACTTACACTTGTATCACTTTTTTTTTCAGCTATTGATTAGTTGTTCTATTTCGTATAGGCTTTGCCCTCTAAGAACTGTTGCAATTGGGTTTATCCCTTGCACATGCGCAGTCGTGAAGATTTCTTTGGTGCCCTTGTGCCTTGCACGGGCCTCTCTTATGTCCGCAGTTACTGAATATTACAGCTGTGAGACCAGAGATCTCCTATTTTTCAGGCGATGGCAGCTGGGCGGGCAGTCAGATGAGGTAAGGATACCACCAGCGGTGACACCCAGACATCCAGAAAGGGGATGTCTTTGGCGGTGACACCCGGGCAAGAGTCCGCTGACTTGGGTCCCCCACCAGGGATGGTTCTCTAGCCGGCACCGGCTCTCCCTCCTCCCCGTTGGGAGAACTTGTGTGGCGTCAGTGGCAGCGCCGGGAACGCATGTCTCACTCCAGCTGAGAGTTGGAAACGTAACGGCGCTTTTAAGAGCCACACAGTTTCTCCTAAAGAGCAGTTTCCTCTCAGTCAGTCCGCTTTTGTCCCTTCTGAGCATCTTTCGGCCACTGAGACACATGTTCCCCTCACGCACAGACAGGCCACCCTCACGTGCAAAGTGCGTGTTGATAGCCTACTCAGTTATTCTCCACCTCTCAGCTGATTACACAGATTGGTGAGAGTCCTGAGTCCCAACCCTCCCCCCCTCCGTTAGCGGGTCTTGCTTTCGGTACCCTGATCCGAATGCACATTTCGTTTGCTGACCCCGACCATGTATCCCCAGCATATATCGGGCAGCGGCTGCATTTTCGACTCTGCCTACCACGGCTTGTGAGAAACGAACAAATTGCTTCAGCTCTATAGTACTTGTACTCAAGTAGAATATGCTTGAACTCTTTTCCACCTCGGCTGTTTCCTGGCAGCAGGTCATTATTGCTCATGCACAATCCATGCAGGAACAAAGTCTTGCTTGATATTTCAGCAAAGGCAGCTTTGTTCAGAAGCATGTTCTGTATTATAAGTGGTGGGTTCTCCATTTTGACTTGATCCACAATCGGGCCTCAGTGATGTTTCATTGTCCTCTCTTGTCGGCTATTTGGTTACCTTGTTCCTTTGGTTAATTCGGCTGCTGCTGCCGTTTCTCGCCATGGCAACCAAATGTCAGCGAGTTGCTAATAATATCAGTGACCTTACTCGCTCTGCCTCTGTTTGCAGAGCTGCGAGCGAGGGCTAATTTTCCCAAACGGAGACAGACCGGGTCTGTGATTGAGGATTTCAAGGTTGAATCAAGTTAACTGAAATCACTCAAGTCACAGCTGTCTCCCAGGCAACAACACGGTACAGAGCAGGGGTTCTTTTTTTTTTCAAGTTGTACCTCCTGAAATGTTAATTACATTTGTGGGGAAAAATGTGCACTTTGCACACGGGATATATACAAAAGAATCAACATTTTGAATGTTTTCAAACACTGAAAACAAGCAGAGATGTTTGATTGCTTATTATTAGCACAATAATGCGAAATTAAGACGGACTGAATTACAGGTCTGACGGAGGAAATAAGCAGGTATATTGTTTTTTTTTGTGAGACGCAGACTGAATGGATAGCAGAGCTCCGGGACGCACAATGCCAACTCATTTCATGCATAATATCACATCAATTACACATAAACAGGTTGGTGAAAGCAAGAACATATCTGTTAATAAATGTGTCTGTTTCTCCTTCCACGATGTTCATTAAGCCGTTGGAGGGAAGAGAGCTCGTTATCGGGATGTTTACCCGTTAGCTGCACGCTGAATGTGCAACCAAAGTGCATTGTGTCTTTTTCAAAATAGTAAAACAGAAAATTGGAGACACTCAGCGCTGCTGGAGATATCATGTTTTAATTAGCAACTCTGCAGATGCCACGTGGTGGAAAACAAACGGTGACAACCTTCTTACTGTTTACTGTATCTCTGTGACTCATTACTAAAACATGAAGTGCAGAAATAGAATAAATACATATGTAAATAAATACATACCTCCTAGGATTGTAAGACACTTTAACAAGACACCAGTGTTTACAGTACAACACACGGAACTAGAGAATGCTGTATGTTGAAAGGCTGACATTACGCAGCGCAGCTATCTTTATTTCGGCGCCCATATTATCCAATCTGTCCATTCACACTGGGCGCGGAGTGGGCGCGGAGTGGGCGCGGAGTGGGCGCGTCGGCCCGCGCGCTGCAGCGATAGTTTCGGCGTCTCCTGTTTCTTGCGCGAGAAGCGAGCAAATGTGTCCAGCCAGGCAGGTAATCACATATAGGAAGACCACAGTGCAGCCGGATGCTTTACCAAAATAAAACACATTTCAAAATAAAACACCCAGGTTCATGGTGATTTTGGCTGTCTTGACTTCTGGAGAGAGACACACACACATGCACGCGACCTACGACAAACTGAGACTTTCTTCACTTGTAAAATTATCTTTTAAATTGACAAACATCATGGGCCCTATTTTAACGATGTAAGCGCACGGCGTGAAGCACCTGGTGCAGGTGTGTTTAGGTCCAAATCCACTTTTGCTAGTTTGACGATGGAAAAAAGGGTCTGTGTGCCGGGCGCCTGGTTCTAAAGGGTTGTACTTGGTGTCTTCATTAATCATTAGTCTTAATTAATGTGTTTTGGGCGTAACATGCAATAAACCAATCAGAGATCATCTCCCATTCCCTTTAAAAGCCAGGCGTGTTTGGACCTTGGAGCATTGCTGTTATGATGGAGGATTTGCACCGTAATATTTTTATTTGTAATCTTCTGCATGTGTGTGTGCTGCTGTGCGTCCCTGTGTGTGTAACAAGCATAGTGTGTGTGCGCTGTGCATGAGCCTAGGAGCATTTTACTAATGCTCTGTTAAAATAACAATGAAATGCTGTGTTACTGACTTTAGACCAGGTTTTTGTTGGTCAATGGTGCCATCACTTCTCACTGCCTCAAGATAGCATTACGCCCAGAATGCACCTGAACACACCTCCCTGTAAGACTAGCACGCCCAGAATGCACCTGAACACACCTCCCTGTAAGACCAGCACGCCCAGAATGCACCTCAACACACCTCCCTGTAAGACCATCATGCCCACAATGCACCTGAACACACCTCTCTGTAAGACCAGCATGCCCATGAGGGCACAGATGGGCGCAGGTGCATTTGCTATTTAAACAACATGGGTTTAGTTAGTTGGTTGACAACTAATCAATTAATCACTTAATCTTTGCAGCTCTTAAACAATATATATACGCACAGAAATGATTTTAAACAATATTCCCAAGATTTAAACTCTCATTCCTTCATTGTTTTGGACGCACAATACAACATGTATTGTTTCTGTTGAATATATGCACCAGAAAGTCGTAAAATAACCCAAGTTTGGTTTCAATAAACAAAACAACAGAATCTACATTACAGCCACATGGTGTTTGGAAAATACCCTGCAGTTGTGATGGACGAGGGCCCGGTCAACTGCTATTATGTCAGGGGTGAAAAAGTTCCACTTTCACACAACAGATTAATTTACATGCAAATGTAATGGATTATTACTTTAACCCTAAATCCAGGCAACAGTCCCGATCGAAACCGCTTGAAGGGGAGCCAGGAATGACCCCACTTTGCCAAAATGCCCTCTCCGTTGGCTTACATAAAACTCAAACAGCCCTCAGACGGACCGTAAGAGGACTCGTTGTCACAAAGCGAGGTGTTGCCAGAGGCTGGACGGAGACTGCAGCTCTGAGCAGAAACATCTGTTCTGGCTGGCACTGCGTCTCTCTGTCTCTCGTCCTATTTGTCTCTCAGTTTGTCTCATATTTCACTGTCTCTCGCTCATGTACGGATACATATAATATATTATTCTCCCTCTCTTCACAGTCAGCTTTCTAAGCCTCATAATCCTTTTTCTGTATAGCTTGCATTAAATTCATAGGCGTCTCCACTTCTTCCCACTGTACAAAAGTGAAGCCAAAACAACATGGTAAGGATTTCTAAGGAGGTCGACCTTTCTGTTAAAGAGTAAGATCCTTTTTTAAAAACATAAAAACATCAAATCACATTCGCTAAACCCACCAGACTCTGTGTAAATAAACAGTAATTTTAGCATCGTAAAATACACTTCATTCAAAGTCGACAGAAACAAAATAAAACTATGAAAAGCCGTTTTGGGTCGTCTTTTCCACTTTTCCAACCATCACTGCTCTAGTTTTGGTTGAAATAAACACATTGTTTGAAATAAACATTTTTATTTGATGAAGGAGAAGTTTGAGCATGATGGCCGCAGGTGGGGCAGGTGTGGTCACAGCTCTCCTACTATACACATTGTTTGTTGGTTTCATACCATCTAAAGTTGATTTAGACCTCAAACATGCTGACAACAAGTAAGTAAGTAAGTAAGTAAGTAAAATTTATTTGTATAGCACATTTCACAGATAAAAACAACAAGGAACAACTTTTCTTCTATGGAAAAATGTATTTCAGCAGTATGGATCTACTCACAAACAACAACAACGCCAAGCCAAGCATTGTCTATGGGAAACACCTTCTGGCTATGACTCTTATTTATCCCTCTCTCTACAAACAAATACAAATACGCCTACAATGGACCAATGCACTGATCATCACAATCTGTTTGATATTATCTGGAGACATACATCCATGCCCAGGACCGCACCGCGTTACACCGGAGGAGAGGCCTGTGGAGGAGCGCGCTGCTACAGTCCTACAGGTATGCCCATTGTATGATGCGCTAAAGCGTAGTCCTATACACTCTAACCTTTGCTGTCCATCGTCTTTGCTTGGTACTGCCGCGGATGGGATGCTGTGGAGCCGTGCTGGTGCTGTAGCGGAGGTGGTGGATTGGGGTGTGCAGGTTTCTCATGCCGGTGTTGGCATCGGTGAAGTGCCTGGTGCCCCCGGTGTCAAAGTGGGTGGAGTGCGGTGTGTCCTCCGCGGATCACGGGGAATGGGCCTGCAAAGAGATGACTTCGAGGGGACGTCGGGTGGATCCTGTGATTCTTCGGGGCCTTCTGCGACCACTTCAAAAACTTTGTAATGTAAACAGAAAACGGCTAAATCCAGGGATTGCAAAGAACACAATATCAACCATCTAAATACCACACTCTCCACCCTATGCAGTTTGGCTTTAGAGCAAATGACTCCACCGAGACTGTGACTTGCTTCTTCAAGAAGGCCTTAGACACTGTCAATCATAAAATCTTGCTGACAAAATTATGCAGTTTCAATTTCTCCTCAGATGCGCTTAAATGGATTGAGTCTTACCTCACTGACCGCTCCCGACATGTCAGAGTCCAGTCATTTAAATCAGCGACCCTCAGTCTGTCCTCCGGTCTTCCTCAAGGATCAATTTTAGGACCATTGTTGTTCTCACTTTATATTAATGACCTCCCGTCCGTCTGTTCTGATGTTTCTGTGCAGATGTATGCTGATGACACTGTAGTCTATGTTCATGGTAGTGATATCTCTCAGGTGACTAAGAAGCTCACTAACTACATGGTTAATATTACAGCTTGGATGAAACAATCCTGCCTGCAGTTGAACACATCAAAAACAGTAGCAATGTTCTTCACCAAGTCCCACAGAAACTGCCATGTTGAGCCGGATGTTTTAGTGTCAGGAGAAAGGCTGCAGATTGTGTCCGCATGCAAATATCTGGGGGTTTTAATGGATTGAAAGTTGTCATTTACATCACATGTAAAAAGGGTCTGTAATCGAATCAAATTCAACCTCAGTAACTTTAGATACATTCACCATCAAATGTCCACACAGGCAGCAAAAATGTACATGCCCTCTATGATCTTCTCACATATCACTTACTGTTTAGCCATTTGGTCACAAGCTAGTGTTACATCTCTGAAACCTCTGCGATCGCTTCACAAACAAACTGTTAAAATCCTGGACAAGAAACCAAGCATTTCTCATCATTGTCCAATATTACAAAAACACAGATTATTCAACTGGGAAAACATGGTAAAATATTCAAAACTATGTCTTGTCTATAAAATTATTCACGGTTTATCATCCCCTCCTCTACACCAGTTTGTCAACATCCGAACAGCTGATCACAGCAGAACCAGAGGTGCAGCGAGGGGAGATTCTATCATTCCATTTAGGAAAAGTGTATTTGGACAAACTGCTTTTTCTATTCGAGCAGCTACTGAGTGGAACCTCACCCCCATAACCATCAGAAATCTAAACACATACAGTACATTCAAGATCCAGTTAAAGAAATGGCTCATTGATAATCAGAACTGTCAACATTACCATTAACTTATTGACCTGCTCTCGCTGCCCCCTGCTAGCTTCCTGCCTTGTGTGTGTGTGTGCATGTGTTCATGTCTTTGTCTGATGTTTGCCTGAGTGTTGGTCTGCTATGTTTCTATTGTACATTTTAGCTTAATAGTACTTTTTACTAAATGTATTGTAATTTGTATATTGTTATGTAAATATGTAATTTTACTTTCTTTTAGGGTGACTTTTACCATCTGTCTAGAGACTGCAGATGAAAAATTGCCTTCTGGTTAACTCTGGTATATTGACAGAAATGTTTATTAATATGCACTGTCCCTGTAATAAATATATAAAAAAAAATGTATATGTGAAAATATGTTGGCTCTATACACGCTAAAAGTACTGCTTTTTTAAATGGAGTCTGGTGGATTTAGTGCTAGCGACTTCAGAGCTGTTTCTGGTTAAATAGAAAGGACTTTAAGAGGTTTTAAAGGTCTCTCTCTGTAGGGATCCTTTCCATAATGTTGTCAGACACTTAGAATATTAATCTGAGTCTGTCAGCGGCAAAACAAGCACTTTTGTGAACGTAAATACAAGCTGACTGCAGCGATCTCTCTTAATACTGGACCAATGTCAAAGATTGTTGTTCCCATCAGTCACTTAGAAACAGAAACATAGGAAAATAGAGTCCAGCTTGAAAAAAAAAAAAACGGTAGTTACCCTTTAAATCAACTGCTCCTAACACAGAAAGTGACATTGAGGAGACGGAAATGTCGGTCAATACTGGTTGGTTTGGGCAAATTAAAGCCCCATCAGAAAACAGAAACCAGCAAACATAAAGTAAAAACAATCAGACTGACCACGGTCTGTTTGGGTGCCAGATAAACTTCTGGCTTAAAATCAAGAAAGCAGAAAGGAAGAAGGAAAAGAATATGCCGACATTAAAACAAGAGAATAAGTTTTAACTAAGAAACGGCCGCCATCAGTCTCACACCACGGCTCCTGCGAGACAAAAAAACATATCTCTAAAAACGTCAGCTTTTCCAAAACTGTGCCTTTAAATTAAAACAAATTACACGGTCTATTCAGAGTGGGTCATGAAACCTAATCAGCACTGAAATGGCCGTGTAAACTTTAAA
Organism: Perca schrenkii; assembly: GCA_025617405.1. Classification (NCBI taxonomy): domain Eukaryota; kingdom Metazoa; phylum Chordata; class Actinopteri; order Perciformes; family Percidae; genus Perca; species Perca schrenkii. The sequence continues at coordinate 40,762,439 of CM046790.1, read as the reverse complement.
TTCAAAAGAAGATACAACTCTTTAAGCTATAGTGCGTAGTTTCTGTCTCCCCCAGGAGGAATTCTAAGTAATGACAACAAAACTGTCGGCACAAAAATTTAACTTATGTGTGATACATGAACAGTTTGGACAAACAGTCTGATCTGAAAACACCTACACGCTACATCAAGGAAGAATCTTTTGTAATGTCATTTAGGGACAGTGCACAATTAAAGCTATAGTGCGTAGTTTCTGTCGCCCCCCATGAGGAATTCTAACTAAATTCTAAGTAATGACATCAACACTGTCGGCGCGTCCACATGATACAAACCTTCCCCCTTGGGCACTTATTTGGCGTTCGGAGGGAGGCTGGGGGTCCTGGAGCATGATAACCCAGGCTTAGAGCCACTTACTGGGGCTTGCAGGTGAGGCTGGGGGTGCTGGAGGTCTAGACCCAGGCTTGGAGCCGGTTAGTTGGGGTTAGGAGGGAGGCTGTTGACTGTGCGTGGGTGGTGCAGTGCTGTCTGTGCTCTGTCTAGTGGTCAGTACAATGCTACGAACGCTCAAAGGAGGCCAGCTTTTCCTGGCATCCCTTAGAGAAACATTTTCAGCCAATCAGCTTGAGAGACATCATGGCTTTCAAACAAGCAAAGTGGCAGTTGGTCACACCCTCCACCCCCCCCACCCCCCTCTCTTCGCCTCAATAGCGTTTACAGCTACAGACAGAAATGGCACAATCTAAGGAAAGCTCATTGTGGGACTGGCTCTAGTGGCTGTAATTCTGCACCAAGGCTGAATTCGGGAAAGAGACTTCAGATACAGTATTAGGGGACCACTAAGGTCTATATAAAAGAGACTTCAGATACAGTATTAGAGGACCACTAAGGTCTATATAAAAGAGACTTCAGATACAGTATTAGGGGGACCACTAAGGTCTATATAAAAGAGACTTCAGATACAGTATTAGGGGGACCACTAAGGCCTATATAAAAGAGACTTCAGATACAGTATTAGGGGGACCACTAAGGTCTATATAAAAGAGACTTCAGATACAGTATTAGGGGACCACTAAGGTCTATATAAAAGACACTTCAGATACAGTATTAGGGGACCACTAAGGCCTATATAAAAGAGACTTCATATACAGTATTAGGGGACCACTAAGGCCTATATAAAAGAGACTTCATATACAGTATTAGGGGACCACTAAGGTCTATATAAAAGAGACTTCAGATACAGTATTAGGGGACCACTAAGGTCTATATAAAAGAGACTTCATATACAGTATTAGGGGACCACTAAGGCCTATATAAAAGAGACTTCAGATACAGTATTAGGGGACCACTAAGGTCTATATAAAAGAGACCTCAGATACAGTATTAGGGGATCACTGAGGCCTATATAAAAGAGACCTCAGATACAGTATTAGGGGACCACTGAGGCCTATATAAAAGAGACTTCAGATACAGTATTAGGGGACCACTAAGGCCTATATAAAAGAGACTTCAGATGCAGTATTAGGGGACCACTAAGGTCTATATAAAAGAGACTTCAGATACAGTATTAGGGGACCACTAAGGCCTATATAAAAGAGACTTCAGATACAGTATTAGGGGACCACTAAGGTCTATATAAAAGAGAATTCAGATACAGTATTAGGGTACCACTAAGGTCTATATAAAAGAGACTTCAGATACAGTATTAGGGGACCACTAAGGTCTATATAAAAGAGACTTCAGATACAGTATTAGGGAACCACTAAGGCCTATATAAAAGCATCCAAAGAGCACCATGTCACGGGACCTTTAACAGAGCTGCACCCAACACATATGCAGCAACATCGGAGGCTTATTACTTCCCACATGGCCGAAAGCTCTCTGCAGAGAGTTCAGAGGTCAGTGGCAAGTGCGAGGGTAGAGATGGAGCGACTCATGCAAGGACACTTTTCACTGGGATGGACATAATGCAATTGAACTGGAACGCTTCTGGCTACCGGATGATCCTCTTTAACCAGCAGGCCACCGTGCTGCAGATATTTCCCTCACAGGTTGAGGTATTCACATGAAACACTCCTGCAGTGTGCCAGATAGCCTGAAGAATTAATAGGCTCGATACATACCCGTCACACACAGTATAGCTGTTCCCATTTCAAAGAGGAGCACAGTGTGTAATGTATATTGTGAAGTGTCTGGGGGCGATTTTCAGTGTCTGCTTCATAAAATTCAAACCTCAGAGACAGTTAGCGTGAAAGCCAGATACCTGAATGCTGCAGCGGCTGCATACACATTTACTGCACATTTACATACTCGCACTCACTCTGTCGCACAAACTCAACAACACTGAAGCTCCTTAACCCTTGGGTTGACTTCCGCGCAACTTTTTGTTTTTTCTGGGTCAAAATTTCAAATGAAAACTTTTTTTCAACCTTTTGTTGTTCTTTTTCGACACTTTTCCCGATGTTTTTGTCTATTTTTTTCCCCAGATTTTTTGTCACTATTTGACGTTTTTGTCAATTTTTTCAGCGATTTTCTTTTTGTTTTTAAATGTTTTTATACATTTTTTCCTCAGGTTTTTTGTCATTATTTGACGTTGATTTTTTTTCGATTTTTTTTCCCCGCGTTTTTGAAACTTTTTCCAACATTTTTGTCACTTTTTTTCCAACGTTCTCTTGTAGATATACAGATACACAGAGACACAGAAACACAGATATACAGATACACAGAGACACTGATACAGATATACAGATATACAGATACAGAGACACTGATATAGATCTACAGAGACACTGATACAGATATACAGAGACACTGATACAGATATACAGATATACAGATACAGAGACACTGATATAGATATACAGAGACACTGATACAGATATACAGCAGGGCTTGACATTAACTTTTTGAGGCAGTTGTCCTTAGGACAAGTACATTTACGTTTCACTTGTCCATGCACAAAAGTCACTTGTCCGGGTAAAGAGTCATCATTTTATAAAAAAAAATTGTTTTGCTAATGCATGCATATAATATAATAATGCAAACCGTTGAAAGCATCCAAACACTATCAGCATTAATAAAATTCAGTTGAAACAGTAGAAACAAACGTGTCCCAACAATAGATTTCCCATTCAACAAGAAAAAAGGATCTCCAGACGCCATAGTACAAAGTAATATGTTGCACGCCGGTGTGCAGAAGTTAATATATTGAGATTCTAAGTCAATATTTTAAAGGTTTGTCATTACTTTCAGATTCCTAGTCAATATTCTAAGTTACTAAGTCAATATATTGAGATACTAAGTCGATACTTTGAGATGTTGAGTCAATTTATTGAGATTGTAAGTTAATATTTTAAATGTTCTCATTGGTTTGAGATTCTTAGTCAATATTCCGAGTTACTAAGTCAGTGTATTGAGATACTAAGTCAATATTTTGGGATAAGTCAATATATTGAGATACTAAGTCAATCTCAATCTTTTAATGCAGCACGAGTATGGCGAGGCCAATTTCAAGTGAACGCAACATCTGTGTTTTTCCGACAACAGCAACTACAACGTCATACGTTCCTCTCCAGTGAAATACAGACAGACACACTTTTACACCGTTTAGCTGTCAGCATTTTAACCGTGTTTACTCTACCTGCTAGTTAACGGTAGGCTAACGTTACCTGCTGCCAAGTGTAGTGTTTACTAGCGTGACATGCGGCGATGTTTAGGTTCCCTCGTACGTTTTCGGAGCATCAGAGAGAAGCGCAGTCATTTCAGTGGCACCAAAATTTGCGTTGCAATTCGGTCCGGTAGATAACGGTCGTTAAGGCACCGGTGCCGTATTAGCACCGGGTCTCTCGTTTTCTGTCAACGATGTGGCGAGGAGGTAACGTTAAGGCGGAGTTAGCAAGCTAACGTTAGCTAACTAACACCGGCAGGTTCACCGTGCTTTCATGCTGCATCGCTTACAGAGAATGAGCTGAACAGCAGACTGGGTCTAACGTTACCGGCCCGCTGACCGACTACCGCTGGGTCCGCTGCCCGGGATTGCGGGGGAAAAAATGTATTGTTTCAAATCGGTAACATAGACGTAATGAGTGGCACATAACGTGAACTAACATGGCATTTTATTTTGTTTGAGTTTTAACTTGTCCAGTGGGGCAAGTAAATTTCTCTTCCACTTGCCCTACAAAAAATCCACTTGTCCCGGACAAGCGGACAAGCCTTAATGTCGAGCCCTGTACAGATACACAGATATACAGATATACAGAGACACAGATATACAGAGATACAGAGACACTGATACTGATATACAGATACAGAGACACTGATATAGATATACAGAGACACAGATATACAGAGATACAGATACAGAGACACAGATATACAGAGATACAGACACTGATACTGTTATGGGAGCGGTTGGGTGTGTGTTGTCGTCCTTGTCCTGTGTCTGTTGCTGGAGCGGCTGTATGTAGGTCAAGGGGCGTGGCCGGGTGATCCACCTACCTGCACGGCTATTGGCTATCCTGCAATCTCTGTCTACTCAGCTGTTGCTGCTTCTCTCATCACTGCTGCAGTATTTAGACCTGGTTGGAACCTGTCTTCGGCGCCAGATCGTTACAGCTACCAAAGTGGTAACTTGGCTCCCAGTAATCGTGCTCTTAAGTTTTTGCCTCATGTGTTGTTCCTCGTGCTCCGCTTACCTTGTTTTTGTCCTCTCATCCAGACCTACACCACTCGACCTGTGCCTACGACTGCTGTGCCGCCAGCCTTTCGGTCCTCAACCTTTTCATCTCATCGTTTGGATCCCTGCGAAAGTTGTTTTTGGACACGCCACGCTCTGCCCACGCCGTTCCAGTCCTGTCTCCTCCACCAGCGCAGCTGACTGTCTCAGGCTGCTGAGTTTCGTTTGTGACTTTCATTAAAGACATTCTAAACGTTTTTCTCTGTGTCTGTGTGTGATACTCCGTGTTCTGGGTCTTAGCCACAGCCATAACAGTATGATCTGGCCATGAACCCTACGGAGACATCACACACGGCTGGGGGGGATGGCGTCCAGCACGCCATCCAGTCCCAGGGAGCACTATTAGGACAACATGATCAGTTAATCCGTTCACTACTGGACAACAACCAACAATTGCTAGCTCAGGTCACCAAGCTAACTGCTGAAGTTGCTAATTTGTCTGCCTGCCATAATCCTCTCCCTTCTCCTCAGCCTTCCAACCCTCCTCCCGTCCCCGCGGATGTGACTACTGTCCGGGAGACCCCTGTAACTTCACCCGAGCCCTTCACTGGAGAACTAGATAAGTGCCGGGGATTTTTGCTTCAGTGTGGCTTAATATTCCAACAAAGACCGCGGTCTTTTACTACTGAATCTTCCAAGGTACACTACACGTTGGGGTTGCTGAGAGGGAGAGCATTGGCGTGGGCGGAGGCAGTCTGTACCAATCAACATTTAGCGGGATTAACTTTTGCTGATTTTTTCTTCTCAGTTGAAAACAGTTTTTGACTATCCTGACCATGCTGGTAATGCCTCTCAGCGGCTGATAAATCTGAGACAGGGCACGGGCAGTGTGGCAGAGTACTCAGTGGAATTTTGGACTCTTGCTGCTGATTCAAAGTGGAACGAGGAAGCCTTACAAGGAGTTTTTTGTCAACGGTTTGAATGAATCCATAAAGGGACGAACTAGCCACCAGAGATGAACCAAGTAACCTGTTTCGTCTTGTTTCCCTGGTTATCACATTGGATAACAGGTTACGGGAGAGGCGCCGGGAGAGGAGCGGCCAGTCACACAAGCCCAGACGAGCGGTGCACCCCTAGCTCCCCCGCACCTCACCACCCCAGAGACGGTTCACTCCTCCCGGCTCGGTCACTACGCCCGGGAGGAGCCCATGCAACTGGGTCGTGCTCGGCTCACCCCTTCTGAGCGGTCGCTACGCCTCCAGGCTGGTGAGTGTTTTTACTGCGGGGGACGCTTCCCACTTTCTGGCTAGTTGTCCCAAGAAGCCAAAAGACCAGGCTCGCTAGTCAACGTGGGCCAGCTAGCGAGCCCTGACTCTAATTCGGTACCCACTAATCCCCGACTACTAGTCCCAGCCACTTTTCAGTTCCAGTCTTTGTCTCTGCCACTTTCTGTTCTCATTGACTCCGGTGCCGAGGACAGTTTTATTAGCCAAGAGTTAGTTATCCAGGCCAACATTCCCATAGAGCAACTCCCGTCAGCCCTCCGTGTCACGTCCTTAGACGGGGCGCCTCCTAGAAACCGTAACACATCAAACCGTGCCTGTTGAGTTAACCCTGTCAGGCAACCATCATGAACACATCTGCCTCAAGGTTATGTCCCCCGCAACCACACCCATCATCCTCGGTTACCCTTGGCTTAGTTTACATAACCCTCAAATCGACTGGACACACCACGCCATTCACGGTTGGAGTAGTCACTGTCACGTGTCAAGTGTTTGGGTTCAGCTGTGCCACCCACTACGGGTGAACCCACGTCCCTGGTGGACCCCCCTGACCTGTCATCTGTTCCTGTGGATTATCATGACCTAGCTGAAGTGTTCAGTAAGGACAAGGCACTCTCATTACCTCGCCATAGGCCGTACGATTGTGCAATCGAGTTGCTCAGTGGTGCCCCGTTCCCTTCCAGCCGTCTGTATAATCTGTCTCGTTCTGAAAGAAACGCCATGGAAAAATACATTGGTGACTCATTGGCGGCTGGCATAATCCGCCCGTCATCGTCCCCTTTGGGGGCTGGGTTTTTTTTGTCGACAAGAAGGACAAGACACTACGTCCCTGTATTGACTTTAGGGGGTTGAATAAAATAACTGTCAAAAACAAATATCCCCAGCCGCTTATCAACTCTGCTTTCGAACCCCTTCAGGGAGCAACTATCTTTACCAAGCTGGACCTTCGAAATGCCTATCACCTAGTTAGGATCAGACATGGAGACGAGTGGAAGACGGCGTTCAATACGCCTTTGGGACATTTTGAGTATTTGGTTATGCCTTTTGGGCTCACTAATGCCCCTGCCGTGTTTCAGGCATTGGTTAATGATGTTCTGAGGGATTTTTGACCGTTTTGTTTTTGTTTATTTGGATGATATTCTCATTTTCTCAAAGTCCCCAGCAGAGCACGTGGCACATGTTCGGCAAGTTCTCCAACGCCTCCTGGAAAACAAACTGTACGTGAAGGCTGAGAAATGCGAGTTTCACCAACAGTCGGTTCCGTTTCTGGGGTTCATCATCGAAAGTGGAAAAGTCAAGGCAGACCCTGAGAAGATCAGGGCGGTGACAGAATGGCCCACGCCATCGACCCGTAAGCAACTCCAACGTTTTCTGGGTTTTGCAAATTTTTATAGACGGTTCATTAAGGATTTTAGTCGAGTGGTCACTCCTCTCACTAAACTCACGTCCCCTAAGGTGCCTTTTATGTGGTCACCCGAGGCAGAGCAGGCCATGTGTACATTGAAAAGACTGTTTTCCACATCCCCGGTACTGATTAACCCTGATCCTGCTTTGCAGTTCATTGTGGAGGTGGACGCTTCGGACTCTGGCGTGGGTGCTGTCCTCTCCCAACGGTCCCCCTCAGATCAGAAGCTCCACCCCTTGTGTTTTTTTTTTTCCAAGAAGCTGTCATCAGCCGAGAAGAACTATGATGTGGGTAATCGTGAACTACTGGCGGTGAAGCTGGCCTTAGAGGAGTGGCGGCATTGGCTGGACGGGACAGAGCAGCCATTTGTGGTCTGGACGGACCACAAGAATCTGGAATTCATCCAAACCACCAAGAGACTCAACTCCGCCTAAGCCCGTTGGGCTCTGTTTTTCAGCAGATTCAATTTCACCCTGACATTCCGTCCTGGGTCCCGTAACATAAAACCTGACTCTCTGTCCCGCCAGTTCACAGATACAGAGGAGGCGGGCGACCCGGAAAGCTGTCCTTTCTCCCTCCTGCGTTATGGCTGCAGTCCAGTGGGAGATTGAGTCCCTCATCAAAGCCGCTCAAGCCACAGACCCGGGGACCAGGGGATGGACCACCAAATCGTCTTTTTGTCCCTGAGGCAGTACGGGCACAGGTGCTGCACTGGGTTCACACCTCTCGCTCGCCTGTCACCCAGGTATGCAAAGGACTCTGTCTTTGTTAAGAAGACACTTCTGGTGGCCTTCCGTGGAAGCAGACATCCGGGCGTATGTATCGGCATGTTCAACCTGTGCTCGTGGAAAGGCCTCTCATCAATCTCCCTTGGGTCTGCTTCGACCTCTTCCGGTCCCCCAGTCGTCCCTGGTCCCATATTGCCCTGGATTTTGTCACTGGCCTGCCTCAGTCTGAAGGTAATGATACTATTCTCACCATCGTGGACAGATTCTCTAAATCTGTTCACTATATAGCATTACCTAAATTACCGTCTGCCAGTGAGACAGCGGACCTCATAGTCCAACATGTATTCCGTCTCCATGGAATACCTGTGGACATCGTTTCTGATAGAGGCCCACAGTTTATCTCTCGAGTGTGGAAAGAGTTTTGTGCTGCTCTGGAGTGCGTCTGTCAGTCTGTCCTCAGGTTTTCATCCTCAATCCAACGGACAGACGGAGAAGAGCAAATCAGGACCTGGAGGCGTCTCTTTGCTGTGTGGCAGCCCAGCATCCGACCTCCTGGGCCAAACACCTCCCTTGGATAGAGTACGCCCACAACTCCCTTACCACCTCTGCCACTGGCCTCTCTCCGTTCGAGGCGGCTTTGGGCTACCAGCCCCCTGTTTCTCGCTCAGGAGAGGGAGTTGGCAGTCCCTTCAGTTCAAGAGAACCTGCGTCGCTGCCGTGAAGTCTGGAACAACGCCCGTGAGGCCTTGCTGCGCACCGCAGAACGAAACAAGCAGGTGGCGGACAGACACAGGACCCCTGCTCCACAGTTTCAGCCTGGCCAAAAGGTGTGGCTCTCTTCCAGAATATCCCTCTCCGGACTGAGTCCCGCAAGATGTCGCCTCGTTTTCTGGGGCCTTTTGAGATTGAGGCCGTTGTAGAACCCTTCGCGGTCCGGCTGAAACTGCCGCCCGGCTATGAGGGTTCACCCGACCTTCCATGTTTCACAGTTGAAGCCCCTCTCCACCAGTCCTCTGTGTCCCCCCGCTGATCCCCCGCCTCCTGCTCGGCTGATTGACGACCACCCTGCCTACACGGTTCGGGAGCTCTTGGGACGTGCGTCGGCGGGGTAGGGGTCTCCAGTATTTAGTGGATTGGGAGGGGTACGGGCCTGAGGAGAGATCGTGGATACCCAAACGTTTTATTCTGGACCCTCAGTTGATCAAGGACTTCCACCGTGACCACCCTGATAGGCCTGGCGGGTCGCCTGGAGGCGCCCGTTGAGGGGGGGGTACTGTTATGGGAGCGGTTGGGTGTGTGTTGTCGTCCTTGTCCTGTGTCTGTTGCTGGAGCGGCTGTATGTAGGTCAAGGGGCGTGGCCGGGTGATCCACCTACCTGCACGGCTGCTGGCTATCCTGCAATCTCTGTCTACTCAGCTGTTGCTGCTTCTCTCATCACTGCTGCAGTATTTAGACCTGGTTGGAACCTGTCTTCGGCGCCAGATCGTTACAGCTACCAAAGTGGTAACTTGGCTCCCAGTAATCGTGCTCTTAAGTTTTTTGCCTCATGTGTTGTTCCTCGTGCTCCGCTTACCTTGTTTTTTGTCCTCTCATCCAGACCTACACCACTCGACCTGTGCCTACGACTGCTGTGCCGCCAGCCTTTCGGTCCTCAACCTTTTCATCTCCTCGTTTGGATCCCTGCGAAAGTTGTTTTTGGACACGCCACGCTCTGCCCACGCCGTTCCAGTCCTGTCTCCTCCACCAGCGCAGCTGACTGTCTCAGGCTGCTGAGTTTCGTTTGTGACATTCATTAAAGACATTCTAAACGTTTTTTCTCTGTGTCTGTGTGTGATACTCCGTGTTCTGGGTCTTAGCCACAGCCATAACAGTATGATCTGGCCATGAACCCTACGGAGACATCACACACGGCTGGGGGGGATGGCGTCCAGCACGCCATCCAGTCCCAGGGAGCACTATTAGGACAACATGATCAGTTAATCCGTTCACTACTGGACAACAACCAACAATTGCTAGCTCAGGTCACCAAGCTAACTGCTGAAGTTGCTAATTTGTCTGCCTGCCATAATCCTCTCCCTTCTCCTCAGCCTTCCAACCCTCCTCCCATCCCCCGGGAATGTGACTACTGTCCGGGAGACCCCTGTAACTTCACCCGAGCCCTTCACTGGAGAACTAGATAAGTGCCGGGATTTTTGCTTCAGTGTGGCTTAATATTCCAACAAAGACCGCGGTCTTTTACTACTGAATCTTCCAAGGTACACTACACGTTGGGGTTGCTGAGAGGGAGAGCATTGGCGTGGGCGGAGGCAGTCTGTACCAATCAACATTTAGCGGGATTAACTTTTGCTGATTTTTCTTCTCAGTTGAAAACAGTTTTTGACTATCCTGACCATGCTGGTAATGCCTCTCAGCGGCTGATAAATCTGAGACAGGGCACGGGCAGTGTGGCAGAGTACTCAGTGGAATTTTGGACTCTTGCTGCTGATTCAAAGTGGAACGAGGAAGCCTTACAAGGAGTTTTTTGTCAACGGTTTGAATGAATCCATAAAGGACGAACTAGCCACCAGAGATGAACCAAGTAACCTGTTTCGTCTTGTTTCCCTGGCTATCACATTGGATAACAGGTTACGGGAGAGGCGCCGGGAGAGGAGCGGCCAGTCACACAAGCCCAGACGAGCGATTGCACCCCCTAGCTCCCCGCACCTCACCACCCCAGAGACGGTTCACTCCTCCCGGCTCGGTCACTACGCCCGGGAGGAGCCCATGCAACTGGGTCGTGCTCGGCTCACCCCTTCTGAACGGTCGCTACGCCTCCAGGCTGGTGAGTGTTTTTACTGCGGGGACGCTTCCCACTTTCTGGCTAGTTGTCCCAAGAAGCCAAAAGACCAGGCTCGCTAGTCAACGTGGGCCAGCTAGCGAGCCCTGACTCTAATTCGGTACCCACTAATCCCCGACTACTAGTCCCAGCCACTTTTCAGTTCCAGTCTTTGTCTCTGCCACTTTCTGTTCTCATTGACTCCGGTGCCGAGGACAGTTTTATTAGCCAAGAGTTAGTTATCCAGGCCAACATTCCCATAGAGCAACTCCCGTCAGCCCTCCGTGTCACGTCCTTAGACGGGCGCCTCCTAGAAACCGTAACACATCAAACCGTGCCTGTTGAGTTAACCCTGTCAGGCAACCATCATGAACACATCTGCCTCAAGGTTATGTCCCCCGCAACCACACCCATCATCCTCGGTTACCCTTGGCTTAGTTTACATAACCCTCAAATCGACTGGACACACCACGCCATTCACGGTTGGAGTAGTCACTGTCACGTGTCAAGTGTTTGGGTTCAGCTGTGCCACCCACTACGGGTGAACCCACGTCCCTGGTGGACCCCCCTGACCTGTCATCTGTGCCTGTGGATTATCATGACCTAGCTGAAGTGTTCAGTAAGGACAAGGCACTCTCATTACCTCGCCCATAGGCCGTACGATTGTGCCATCGAGTTGCTCAGTGGTGCCCCGTTCCCTTCCAGCCGTCTGTATAATCTGTCTCGTTCTGAAAGAAACGCCATGGAAAAATACATTGGTGACTCATTGGCGGCTGGCATAATCCGCCCGTCATCGTCCCCTTTGGGGGCTGGGTTTTTTTTTGTCGACAAGAAGGACAAGACACTACGTCCCTGTATTGACTTTAGGGGGTTGAATAAAATAACTGTCAAAAACAAATATCCCCTGCCCCTAATCAACTCTGCTTTCGAACCCCTTCAGGGAGCAACTATCTTTACCAAGCTGGACCTTCGAAATGCCTATCACCTAGTTAGGGATCAGACATGGAGACGAGTGGATGACGGCGTTCAATACGCCTTTGGGACATTTTGAGTATTTGGTTATGCCTTTTGGGCTCACTAATGCCCCTGCCGTGTTTCAGGCATTGGTTAATGATGTTCTGAGGGATTTTTTGGACCGTTTTGTTTTTTGTTTATTTGGATGATATTCTCATTTTCTCAAAGTCCCCAGCAGAGCACGTGGCACATGTTCGGCAAGTTCTCCAACGCCTCCTGGAAAACAAACTGTACGTGAAGGCTGAGAAATGCGAGTTTCACCAACAGTCGGTTCCGTTTCTGGGGTTCATCATCGAGAGTGGACAAGTCAAGGCAGACCCTGAGAAGATCAGGGCGGTGACAGAATGGCCCACGCCATCGACCCGTAAGCAACTCCAACGTTTTCTGGGTTTTGCAAATTTTTTATAGACGGTTCATTAAGGATTTTAGTCGAGTGGTCACTCCTCTCACTAAACTCACGTCCCCCAAAGGTGCCTTTTATGTGGTCACCCGAGGCAGAGCAGGCCATGTGTACATTGAAAAGACTGTTTTCCACATCCCCGGTACTGATTAACCCTGATCCTGCTTTGCAGTTCATTGTGGAGGTGGACGCTCGGACTCTGGGGTGGGTGCTGTCCTCTCCCAACGGTCCCCCCTCAGATCAGAAGCTCCACCCTTGTGCTTTTTTTTTCCAAGAAGCTGTCACCAGCCGAGAAGAACTATGATGTGGGTAATCGTGAACTACTGGCGGTGAAGCTGGCCTTAGAGGAGTGGCGGCATTGGCTGGACGGGACAGAGCAGCCATTTGTGGTCTGGACGGACCACAAGAATCTGGAATTCAACCAAACCACCAAGAGACTCAACTCCCCGCCAAGCCCGTTGGGCTCTGTTTTTCAGCAGATTCAATTTCACCCTGACATTCCGTCCTGGGTCCCGTAACATAAAACCTGACTCTCTGTCCCGCCAGTTCACAGATACAGAGGAGGCGGGCGACCCGGAAGCTGTCCTTTCTCCCTCCTGCGTTATGGCTGCAGTCCAGTGGGAGATTGAGTCCCTCATCAAAGCCGCTCAAGCCACAGACCCGGGACCAGGGGATGGACCACCAAATCGTCTTTTTGTCCCTGAGGCAGTACGGGCACAGGTGCTGCACTGGGTTCACACCTCTCGCTTCGCCTGTCACCCAGGTATGCAAAGGACTCTGTCTTTGTTAAGAAGACACTTCTGGTGGCCTTCCGTGGAAGCAGACGTCCGGGCGTATGTATCGGCATGTTCAACCTGTGCTCGTGGAAAGGCCTCTCATCAATCTCCCTCGGGTCTGCTTCAACCTCTTCCGGTCCCCAGTCGTCCCTGGTCCCATATTGCCCTGGATTTTGTCACTGGCCTGCCTCAGTCTGAAGGTAATGATACTATACTCACCATCGTGGACAGATTCTCTAAATCTGTTCACTATATAGCATTACCTAAATTACCGTCTGCCAGTGAGACAGCGGACCTCATAGTCCAACATGTATTCCGTCTCCATGGAATACCTGTGGACATCGTTTCTGATAGAGGCCCACAGTTTATCTCTCGAGTGTGGAAAGAGTTTTGTGCTGCTCTGGGTGCGTCTGTCAGTCTGTCCTCAGGTTTTCATCCTCAATCCAACGGACAGACGGAGAGAGCAAATCAGGACCTGGAGGCGTCTCTTTCGCTGTGTGGCAGCCCAGCATCCGACCTCCTGGGCCAAACACCTCCCTTGGATAGAGTACGCCCACAACTCCCTTACCACCTCTGCCACTGGCCTCTCTCCGTTCGAGGCGGCTTTGGGCTACCAGCCCCCCTGTTTCCCGCTCAGGAGAGGGAGTTGGCAGTCCCTTCAGTTCAAGAGAACCTGCGTCGCTGCCGTGAAGTCTGGAACAACGCCCGTGAGGCCTTGCTGCGCACCGCAGAACGAAACAAGCAGGTGGCGGACAGACACAGGACCCCTGCTCCCACAGTTTCAGCCTGGCCAAAAGGTGTGGCTCTCTTCCAAGAATATCCCTCTCCGGACTGAGTCCCGCAAGATGTCGCCTCGGTTTTCTGGGGCCTTTTGAGATTGAGGTCGTTGTGAACCCTTCCGCGGTCCGGCTGAATCTGCCGCCGGCTATGAGGGTTCACCCGACCTTCCATGTTTCACAGTTGAAGCCCCTCTCCACCAGTCCTCTGTGTCCCCCCCGCTGATCCCCCCGCCTCCTGCTCGGCTGATTGACGACCACCCTGCCTACACGGTTCGGGAGCTCTTGGACGTACGTCGACGGGGTAGGGGTCTCCAGTATTTAGTCGCTTGGGAGGGGGTACGGGCCTGGGGAGAGGTCGTGCATACCCAAACGTTTTATTCTGGACCCTCAGTTGATCAAGGACTTCCACCGTGACCACCCTGATAGGCCTGGCGGGTCGCCTGGAGGCGCCCGTTGAGGGGGGGTACTGTTATGGGAGCGGTTGGGTGTGTGTTGTCGTCCTTGTCCTGTGTCTGTTGCTGGAGCGGCTGTATGTAGGTCAAGGGGCGTGGCCGGGTGATCCACCTACCTGCACGGCTGCTGGCTATCCTGCAATCTCTGTCTACTCAGCTGTTGCTGCTTCTCTCATCACTGCTGCAGTATTTAGACCTGGTTGGAACCTGTCTTCGGCGCCAGATCGTTACAGCTACCAAAGTGGTAACTTGGCTCCCAGTAATCGTGCTCTTAAGTTTTTGCCTCATGTGTTGTTCCTCGTGCTCCGCTTACCTTGTTTTTGTCCTCTCATCCAGACCTACACCACTCGACCTGTGCCTACGACTGCTGTGCCGCCAGCCTTTCGGTCCTCAACCTTTTCATCTCCTCGTTTGGATCCCTGCGAAAGTTGTTTTTGGACACGCCACGCTCTGCCCACGCCGTTCCAGTCCTGTCTCCTCCACCAGCGCAGGTTTGTCACGGTTTGTGACTTTCATTAAAGACATTCTAAACGTTTTTCTCTGTGTCTGTGTGTGATACTCCGTGTTCTGGGTCTTAGCCACAGCCATAACAGATACAGATATACAGATACAGAGACACTGATACAGATATACAGAGATACAGATACAGAGACACAGATATACAGAGATACAGAGACACTGATACAGATATACAGATACAGAGACACTGATATAGATATACAGAGACACAGATATACAGAGATACAGATACAGATACAGAGACACTGATACAGATATACAGAGACAATGATACAAATATGTGATTCACAACAATTGTAGCAGTTGGCATGATGCGCCGTGTCACTTATAGTAACAATAAAGATAATAGAACTATGACTTTACAGTCTACATTCTGGCACTCTGGGACACGCACATACACTCACAGTTACACTCACACACTCAGTGTGTTAAATCCTTGCACTGAAAACTAACTCCAAAACTGGATAGAAACACAATTTCTAAAGCAGATTTACGGTGTGTGTGTGTTCAACTAAGCAACTCTGCACAGGCACAGTGCAGTTTAAAGTGGAGAAAAGGCTGAATCTAGATATTTGATTACTGTAGTAGGAGAAATACAGTATCAGCATGTGGCTTTGGACTGGCCTTCAGTATTGGTGAATCACATCAGCTCCTCTCAGCCTTTTAAAACCAATCAACTGTCGATTAGCTAATGAGCCGGGAGGAGAGTAAGGCTGGTGGAGGAAAGTTGAACTCCTCTCTGGGAGTGCAGAGTGCAGATCAGGACACACCCCCTCTTATCGTCGTGTTCAGGGCAGACTGCTGCGGTTCGTTCGTGCTCCATGAATTTCTGCCGTAGTTTCGACTTTTCATGTGTGATGTAGAGCAGCATTCAGCCTCTTCCTTATACTCTGCCTCATCCAGAGATCAGAGTCCCAAACGGGGCAGAATGAGATACTTATACTATAATAACGTAATGCACAGCAGACTATTGGACAGGTGGATTATTTTCCTAAAATGTTGTGACTTTGATTTAGTACTATTATGACTCGTTTCTTGTTACATCCCTAGTGACAAGTACTTCTCAGTGACGTGAAGTTCTCCGTTCCAGAATCACAGATAAAAACAAATACGTCCAGGGACTCTGACCATCCATTACAGAGAAACAGCCAAAAGTCTTCTTCAAACATTAATCTCTGAGTTATCACCGTTTGGACCATGAGTGACACGCTTTGTGGGCACCTACATGTAAACATCTGACAAGTGAAATCAGAAGTACATTACACCCTATGCCGTTTCGTTCGTGATTATTGTTTTTCTGAATTGGTTTTAATTTTCACACATTTATATCGATTGTTAACCGATTCACGATGCGTCGTTACAGTACATCCCTGGTGTAAGTTCTCTCTGTCTGAATGCACAAATGAAAACAAAGAATGTATCTGTTTCATTAGTTATATTAGGGCAGAAACAAAAATTTAAAAGTTATTAATACAGTTGGCAGTGCCGGATTATTTCTTGGCCAGGCACAGAGACTTCCTGGAGCCTCCGCTAAATGTCTGGCAACTGCTCCGAGCCAAGAAACAGTCTGGCACATAAAACTGAATTTAGATGTGCTGGTCGACAGATGTTGTTACCTTCAGACAGAGCCAGGCTCACTGTTGTCCCCCCCCAGTTTCCAGTCTCTGTGCTAACCTAAGCTAACTAGCTGCTGGCTGCAACGTACAGACATGAATAAGTAAGTAAGTAAAAAATGTTTTTACAGCACATTTAAAAACAGCTCACACTGACCAAAGTGCTGTACAAAGCGCATTAACCACAGACTAATCAAAATTAAATAAATACACTTACAGATCAGTGATTTAAGCTAAGACAACATCAATAGACAAACCTTTAATGACAGACATAGCAAGGTAAGACAATTAGAACACATGGAAGGTAAATAGGTGAGTTGTGAGCCTGGTTTTGAATATTGTAATTGAAGGGGCATTTCTGATGTCAGGTGGCAGTTGGTTCCACAGCTGAGGGCCAGCAACAGAAAAAGCTCTGTCACCTTTTTGCTTAAGCCGGGACCGTGGGACATGGAGGAGACCTTGACTGGAGGAGCTGAGGGACCTGGGGGCTACATGGAGATTAATGATACTAGCTACAGTATGTAGCTGGGGGCCAGGGCGTGAAGAGCTTTAAAAGCCATCATCTGTACATCCTCCCCCTTGGTCAGATACTCCGCCACTTCAACCTGGACTTCCACTGTTACGCCGATGACACCCAGATCTACCTCAGCACCAAATCCCCCCCTCTCCCACATCGACTCCTGTCTGTCAGCTATTAAAACCTGGATGCAACACAACTTCCTCAAACTCAACAGCGTTAAAACAGAATTCCTCTTCATAGGCTCCAAATCCAAAAAAACAAAACAATTAAAGCTGCGAGCAGCGATGGACGGGCCCTCGCGCTTCTGCGCGCGTCGGGGTTACCGGCGGACGCCGCTCCTTGCGACAGTGCATTCGCGCGGCACTCAGACGCCGCAAACCGTCACCAATGAAAAGGGAACTCCCCGCCGAGTTCAACGATACCTCACAAAAGACTCTACGTCATACGGTTCATTAGCTGTGAAAGGGGGCGTGGCTAAAGCATAGGGGGCGGGTCCAACCATCACCAATTAAAAATGAAGCCTCTGCTGAGATGAATGATACCTCACACAAGTGTTTACATCAATCGGGCCATTAGTAATAAAAGGGGGCGTGGCTTGAACATAGGGGGCGGGCCAAACCATCACCAATAAAGAAGGAACTCCCTGCTGAGTTCAATGACACCTCACACAAGACTCTACCTTGGATGGGTCAGCATGTATGAAAGGGGGCGTGGCTTGAACATAGGGGGCGGGCCAAACAATTACCAATGAAGAAGGAAGTCTCTGCTGAGTTCAATGATACCTCACACCAGGGTATACCTTAAACGGTTGAAACATTATGAAAGGGGGCGTGGCTTAAGCATAGGGGGCTGGTCAAACCATCACCAATGAATAAGGCAGTCTTTGCTGAGTTCAATGACACCTCACACAATACTCTACCTTAAACAGTATAAATGTTATGAAAGGGGGCGTGGCCTGATTAAGTGGGCGTGGTCATATTATAGGGGCCGGCTCAGTATCACACGTAGACCACACATTCTGAGTTTCATGCAAATCGGATGATGTTTGTCATATAAGGCACATTTCATGTTGCCAGCGGGGGGCGCTATGACCAAAAGTCAATTTTGGCCTGTAGGTGTCCTCAGGCCTGGACCCTTGTCCATCGTGAGAAATTTCGGGCAGATACGACAACGTACACTCAAGTTACAACAACTTCTTTGTTCAGCGCTAAACACTCAAAATGGCCGCCACGCCACGCCCACACCGTCTGACGAAAAGTTTTTCTTTTAATAACTTCCTTCGTTTAGGTGTTGGGATGGTACAGACCAAGTTTGAAGTCCATCGGATGAAATCTCTAGGAGGAATTCGTTAAAGTATAGCACCTTGACTTTTAGGCCTACTTCCTGTTGCCACTAGGGGGCGCTATGACTTTAAGTAAATATCGGCCTTTATTTGTCCTCAGGGCTGGACTCTTATGAATCCTGAAAAGTTTCGAGGTAATCGGACAACGTACACTCGAGTTACACCCACTTCCTGTTTCGGCGGCGAAACGCACAAAATGGCCGCCCCGCCACAGCCACGCCCTATGACGAAAAGTTTTTCTTTTAACAACTTTTCATCTTTAACATCTTAAGATGGCACAGACCGAGTTTGAAGTTGATCGGATGAAATCTCTAGGAGGAGTTCGTTAAAGTACGACATGTGGAAATGGCCAAAATCGCACTAATTTCGAACTTTGAAATCAAAATGGCGGACTTCCTGTTGGGTTTAGGGTATGGCTCTAATGAAGTTTTTTGTACATCTTGACATGATACATATGTGTACCAAGTTTCGTGAGTCTACGTTAAACGCACTGCAGGGGCTCAATTTTCTTAACTTTCTAGGGGGCGCTAGCGAGCCATTTTTGTGCGCCTTTTCCCGAAACCCTTAAAATACGTAAATTTTCACCAGACTTGATGCGACCACCAAATTTGGTGAGTTTTTGAATATGTTAAGCCCCTCAAAAAGCCAATTCCTTTGACGGGAAAATAATAGAAAGAAAGAAAGAATAATTCCTTCAGTTTCAATAGGGCCTTCGCCGCTGTCGGCGCTCGGGCCCTAATAACCCCCCTCTCACCATCGACGGCACCATTGTCTCCACATCTCCCCAGGCCCGCAACCTTGGCGTGATCTTTGACTCCGTCCTGTCCCTTGAGCCCCACATCCGCCTTGTCATTAAAACCTCCTTTCACCTCCGCAACATCGTCAAAATCTGACCCTCTCTCACACCCCCCGCTGCTGAAAGACTAATTCACGCCTTCATCTCCTCCCAACTGGACTACTGCAACTCGCTTCTCCTCGGCATCAGCTCTACCAACGTCAACCGACTCCAACTGGTCCAGAACGATGTGGTGCCAAATCCTGGCACCACATCACTCCAGTCCTAAAACAACTCCACTGGCTTCCCATCTCCCACCGGATCACCTACAAAATCCTGGTCCTCACCTACAAAGCCCTCCACCATCTGGCCCCCTCATACCTCACTGACCTCCTCTCCCCGTACCAACCCTCACGGTCCCTCAGATCCACCTCAGCCGGTCTCCTCTCCATCCAAGTCCATCTTCCGCAGTTTTGGGGACAGAGCATTCTCCAGGGAAGCTCCCAGGCTCTGGAACTCCCTCCCCCAAGAGATCCGCACCGCTGAGTCCCTCACCATCTTCCAGTCCCGCCTCAAGACCCATCTCTTCACCTCTGCCTATACGTAGCCCAACGCCCCCCTCCCTCTTCATCTGTGCCTGAATCTTGTTTTGTTTTGTTCTGCTTCGGGGGGTTTTTGTACCCTGCCTAGTAAAGCGACTTTCAGTCCAAGAAAAGCGCTATACACATTCAAGTTATTATTATTATTATTTTAAATTATATCCTAGACTGGACTGGAAGCCAGTGCAAGGAGGCTAGGACAGGTGTAATTTGTAAACACTTTTTTGTGTTCGTGAGCAGCCTAGCCACTGCATTTTGGACCATCTGAAGCTGTGCCACCAATGTCAGAGGGAGACCAAAGTAGAGAGAGTTACAATAGTCTAGGCGGGAGGTTATGAAGGCATGGATGACTTTTTCCAGATCATTGCATGACAGAACAGACTTGAGTTTGGAAATTATTCTTAATTGATAAAAATTGATGAGAGCGGTATCAACCATTGTATCCAACTCCCCGCCCTAAAAGCCTTTTTACCCATAAAATGTTCAACTTTATCCTTACAGAAAAGATAAGAGCATGATCTGCACCAGGGCAGGTTTTAGCCTGCTATATTAGGGTGGGCTGGTAGAAATATAAGGTGGGCAGAAGAAGACTAGAGGCCCAAAGGTTGACAGTTCCAAACCAAACGCTAAAGCACTTTGAAGTGAACTGAGACCCCCATTTTCAAGCGGACAAGAGTTTGGTTCTTTGGTCTGGACCAGAATTTGAATAAGCTTTCACTCCGCTCCTAGTCTCGCTTCCCCAGACCTTCCTCCACAGAGCTGCAGAGGAGGGTCTGGCTAGA
The DNA here is from genome assembly GCA_025617405.1 of Perca schrenkii. Lineage (NCBI taxonomy): Eukaryota > Metazoa > Chordata > Actinopteri > Perciformes > Percidae > Perca > Perca schrenkii. Next base: position 40,741,987 of record CM046790.1, on the reverse strand, counting down.
CCACACAGAAAAACGTGCTCTGGTTTATTGGCATTTCTTCAAACCAATCACAATCATCATGGGCGGCGCTAAGCTCCGCACGGAGCTGCTGCAAAATAGTTGTGCAACAGAAAACTCAGATTGGACAGATAGTCTAGCTAGCTGTCTGGATTTACCCTGCAGAAATCTGAGGAGCAGTTAACCATAGTCCTCAGAAATCCACCAGACTTTAGAACGCCAACACAGAGAAAGAGGAAGGGGACGGACATCCAGCGAAAAGATATACATACGGCGGAATTTCCTGCGGCACCGGAGCAATCCCAGAAGTGGAACATCGTGGTTATATAGACTTTAGACTAGGTCAGCATTAGTTGCAGGCCTAGAATACATCAATTAAGGTTTCTCCCCAGTTCCAGATGTAGGTGCCCATAAAGCCTGATTACTTTTCAATGTTTCTGTGCTTTCATTGTAATGAATAGTCCGAGTCCCTGGACGTTACATGACCTACAAATTTCAACTGTGAGCACAACAAGGACAGAATCTCCACACTGCCCAGCACTAGTGTCTGGGGATTTGCAATGTTCAGCAGCCATCCACTGAAAATCAAAAAGTGGGTCATTTTTCACCAGAGTAAACACCGCCTGTAGCAGCACAGCAATGAACTGCAATACATTTTTACAAAGCTGGTAAAAACATACACTGAACAAAATTACAAATGCAACACTTTTGTTTTTGACCCCATTTTTCATGAGCTGAACTCAAAGACCTAAGAGTGTTTCTGTGTACATATGTGGTTATGGTTAGGGTTCATCCCTCTCTCTCTCTCTCTCTCTCTCTCTCTCTCTCTCTCTCTCTCGTTCGTTGTCGTAACCGACTTGAGTGGACAAATGCTCACATTCGATGGTGTGTGGCACTAACCCTACCCTTAACACCCCTTTTACAGTTTTTCTCAATCGCTTTGGTGCATTTCTCACATTACTATTTACATTTGCACAACAGTTAGTTCAATCTCCACAACATTTAGTCATTTGTGCACATCATAGTAGCAGTTTCTCATTCCTTCCAACAAATTGCAAATGCTTTTGGACATGCATCAATTTCTTTCATACAACTCTCTGCTGTTTTATAACATTATCATTTCCTTATGTCATGTCAGTCAAAATGAACTATACTTGTGAATGCTGAATAGTCATTCCATATAAAACTAATAGTCCTCATTTCATTGCTTGAGTCATTACATACAAAAATGTTGAACTAGTTGTCAAAATCTGTCAAGCAAATTTCACAAAATATTTTAAATCTTTTTTTTCCTGAAAATGTCTCCTAAATTGAACAATTTCTCTCAGGTGAATCTCAGCTTTCACTGATGAGAAGGGGTGTGTGAAGCATTAGTTGCAACCAATGATAAGCCACTTCTCTACAATCACTGTCAGAGCTGAATCCCATAAACCCCCACTTTACAAGCATATATGAACCAAGCAGGACATAGTGTGTACCATTTCTACAATACTGTGACACAGAAATGGAAGGTCAGCCTCGTGGAAGAGGGGTGAGGGTGCGGGGAGGAAGGGGAAGAAGAGGCCAAGTACATAGGCGGATCCCTGATGAAATCAGGGCTACAATTGTGGATCATGTTGTCAATCACGGCCTCACAATGGCTGAGGCTGGTCGTAGGGTGCAGCCAAATGTTGGGAGAACCAAGGTTATAATCGTTAACGAAATCGAACGAAATAACGAAAACTAGGTGGGAAAAAACGTTGTCGTTAACTGAAATAAAAATAAAAACGAGGCATTACAAAGAAACGATAACTAAACTAAAACTGTAATGTCTGTTTGCAAAACTACCTAAAATGAAATAAAATTATCGAGTAAATGTCCTTAGTTTTCGTCTTTGTCAATGTCTTTCACAGAGAAGATAACGTTATATCTTTCAGAGTTGACATTTCCGAACATAGACCTGTTTACTTCAGTCTATGCCGTAGACATATATAGTTTCCGACTGGGAACCCAGAAATACCGACATTCCACGTCAAATTGAACACAACATAGTCCATGCCCCTCGCATGGCATCACAGCGGTACCAAAAGTCGGAAGAAAGCGGCCGAGTCCTATTTGATTATGACTGTGTCAGATAAAAGCAAGTGCCTTGCAGTGGAAGGTGGTAAATTAAGTGGACTATTGAGGGAAAAATCCCCACAAATTTGAAAGTACATTTGAGAAGCGCGCACAAGGAGGCTAACCTAGCTTACCTTAACAAGCAGTGACAGGGCAAGGAGAACGCAGAGCCCCCTTCCCCCGAAACAGAAGCTAATCCCGGGCTGGTACAAGGCATGGATGTATGGGGCCATGGCCAGACAGCATGACAGAGACAACCGCAGGACAGAGAGAACACTACAGGAGGGCTTTCACCGGAGACCCGGTAGCTCCTGGTTAGTAAATACTTAGGAACACTAAAAGTGTGAGGAAGCGTGGGTTATTGATACTGGGATGTCTACACAACTGTGGGAGTCGATTGACTTCAAAAAGTTCATCACTTTACTCGAACCAAAGTTCAAACACCTGTTGATGTATGTCTTCTTTAGTCTGTTGGCTATTTAGGTTTTTTCCTGGCACAGTTACTAACAGATTTTACTCTTACTGCTGCGTCTTGTGTAGACTGTTTATACAGTATCTCACAAAAGTGAGTACACCCCTCACATTTTAGTAAATATTTCATTATATCTTTTGATGGGACAACACTGAAGAAATTACACGTTGCTACAATGTAAAGTATTAAGTTTACAGCTTGTATAACAGTGTAAATGTGCTGTCTCCTCAAAATAACTCAACACACAGACATTAATGTCTAAACCGCTGGCAACAAAAGTCAGTCCACCCCTATGTTAAATTCCCATAGAGGCAGGCAGATGTTTATTTCTAAAGGCCAGTTATTTCATGGATCCAGGATACTATGCATCCTGATAAAGTTCCCTTGGCCTTTGGAATTCAAATAGCCCCCCCACATCATCACATACCCTTCACCATACCCCCCACATCATCACATACCCTTCACCATACCCCCACATCATCACATACCCTTCACCATACCCCCCACATCATCACATACCCTTCACAATACCTAGAGATTGGCATGGGGTACTTTCCATCAGATCATCTCTCTATGCAAATCAAACCAGCTATTAGGCTAACTGACATAAAACCATGCCAATCTCTAGGTATGGTGAAGGGTATGTGATGATGGGGGGGTATTTTAATTTAACATTTAACATAGGGGTGTACTGACTTTAGTTGCCAGCGGTTTAGACATTAATGGCTGTGTGTTGAGTTATTTTGAGGGGACAGCACATTTACACTGTTATACAAGCTGTAAACTTAATACTTTACATTGTAGCAAAGTGTAATTTCTTCAGTGTTGTCTTATTAAAAGATATAATGAAATATTTACTAAAATGTGAGGGGTGTACTCACTTTTGTGAGATACTGTATTTGTGCTCATCATCATATGTACATTTTATGTACTGGTGTTATTGTTGAATACATTGTGAATACATATTTCTAAAATTTTAAACTAAAACTAAGCATTTTCAAAAAATAAAAACTAAACTAAACTAGCAAATCCGCTTTAAAAACTAATTAAAACTAAACTGAATTTGAAAACAAAAAGTCAAAACGAAATAAAAATAAAAACTAATGAAAAATGCAAAACTATAATAACCTTGGGGAGAACCACTGTAAATTCAGTTATTCAAACATTTCGTCGGGAGAACAGGTGTGTATAAATGGACAGTAATTCAGCACTAAACAATCTGCACTGCACTACTGTCATTGTGTCATACATGAAGCTTGCAGTGGGACAATAACTTGTCACTGTACATTTTACATTTAGACGTACAGCTTTACTGCATCACACATTTAGTGTATTGTAGTGTACAGTAGTGTTGGAGTAAAGATTTGCCATCTTTACTGTAATTTTACTCTACACCACACTGTTGTGTATAATAAGGACGCTGGAGGAGAGGTTTTAAACCGCAGCTCACTTTACTTTCAGAGAACAGGAACTACACATTTCAGACCAACACAACTGTCACTTCCGCATGCGCCAAGGCGTTACCAAACGAACACAGGTTACATCGTCCTGAACGGACATAACATTTTCCCCTCTCTGGGGGGAAATTCAAACATGAAAGGGAAACACCAAGTCAGTCAGGTACTCAAGGCACAAAGTCCTTCAGATAATCAGGCCGTGCCCTCGTACGCACTGGCCGTGGAGAAAACACCGCTGAAGGTGTGACAAACTGTGGTGTGGAGGCTGGGGGCTGGGGCAGTGGCGATGGTGGTGGGGGCACTGGGTATGACAACAAGGGAGTATCTTCAGGCTGTGTGGCTGATTGAGGTATGGAGTCCTCCTGCTCCTCTCTGGGTGGCATTATGTCCCCACTGCTCTGAGTTGACGTTGCAGGAGGTGCTGGCACCTTCATAAGCATTGCTTCCTGCTTCTTACAGTGCAGACGCTCTACTGCTTGCTCCTGCTTCTGCTTGCATATTTCTGCTGATAATCTTGCTTTTCCTCTGAGAGAAACTATGAGCAGCGGCTCTTGGATACTTATAAATCACTGGACTATACATTTTTTGTAGACATAGTAGGCTATTGTCATATTTGAACATTTTTCTGCGTGACCGAGGCCTACCAATAGCTGAAGCCTGTCCTAAAGTGACTGTAGCTAAAGCTAATTAGCAGCAAGATGCCACCCTTCTCCATAGAGGACTACTACAAACTCCTGCAGAAGATTGCAGTTCTGGAAACCAAAATTTACCGGTTAGAAGTAAACCTGGAAGTGAACGGATCATGTGGAAATGACACCACTTTACCAGTGACCCAAAACAATGGACAAAAGCATGCTAACATACGGCTAACTAGCACCAGCAAGACCACAAAGAAACAAGAGGGCTCTGGAACGGATAATAAATCAACAAGTGGCAGTCCTCCCTGGAACTCTTTTGGTGCAAAGCCTAAGAGTAAATCATTTTCCTGGGAAATGGGAGGACGACTAACGGGCAGGACACAGCGCCCTGAGATTTGTGATATGACCGGCTGGCCTGCATTACCACCCAGGCAGAGTGCCTCTTCAACCCCTGTACTTAGTAGGACACAGCCGTGGACAGCTGCAAAAGGGAAAATCAGCAACAAAATGCCTCCCCATCAACTGAGTGTGCAGGTGGAGAACAGATTTGCTCCTCTGCTACAGGACCCTGGACATGACCTGGATTACGTCTCATCGTCACACAGCAGGGTAAGGACTGAGAGAAATTCTAAAAGTAAAAAGCTACAGGGAAAGCTAACGACTGGGCCCCAAACTCTGATTGTGGGTGACTCTGCTGTGAAAGATATAAAAAGCAGTAAAAACACCAAAATACTCTGTTTTCCCAAAGACATGGTGTCTGACTTGGCCCAAAGAATCCCAGATATCGTAGCAGCACACCCAACTGTGAAGAACATTGTACTGCACATAGGGTCAAATGATGTTGTAAAGCAAGAGTCTGAAGTGCTGAATCGTGACTTTATGAATCTGCTGAACGCAGTCAGCTCCGTAAACGCAAAGGTGTTTATCAGTGGCCCTATACCGCCAGTCAGAGGAGGAGCTGAGAGATTCAGCAGACTGTTGGCACTGAACAGATGGCTTTCAAATGCATGTACCAACCATTCTCTGCAGTTCATTGACAATTTTAACATTTTCTGGGGCTGCAGACATCTTTTTAAAAGCAGATGGACTATTCCTTAACAAGCCAGGAGTAAAGCTGTTCACCTCTAGCCTACTTTACTTTCTGCGCCACACATCTGCTCCCTTGGCCAAGGACACGAGACAAGATGTACCAAAACAAGAGGAAGACACAACAACAAAGTGCGGCAGGGAGCCACCACAGCCCCCACCTGAGCAAAGATTTGACCATGGGAGACCAAAGAGCAGAGATGAGAAATCTCAATCCCCCTTCTCACCCGTGCAACACTCCTCAAGCCCCTGTGACAACCACGACAGCTATGAAGACCTCTTTAAGGATATGTCGCTCTCCCCTCTTTCCCACATCCCCATGTTGGAGTTCACTGACCAGATGAAGCAGCTGGTAAATGCTGGAACCAAGATGCCCCCCTTCCTTCTCCCATCGTAAAACGCCAGGCACCTCTGCCCCCTCAAGGACGGCAGCTAACTCCTCCTGCATGCATAGTAGCACTCATGACTCTTTCCAAGACAAGCCTGGGCCCTGCGTATTAGGTTCTTCCACAATTTATGTTGTGATAGGTAATAGAAAAAGAATGGCAAATAAGCACGTAACTGCAAACTTTGCAAATTTAGCATCCATTCCTCGTCAGCCACAGTCTGTCCCAAAAAATTAAAACGCACTAACATTAGCCCTACTAAACGTTAGGTCTTTGACGGGAAAATCATTTTTAATCAATGATTTTATTATCAAGAACAATCTTGATTTTATGTTTTTTAACTGAAACCTGGTTGGACCATAATAACAGTGCTGCTGTTCTCATTGAGTCAGCCCCCTAACTTTAGTTTAATGAGTGAGAATGGAGTGAATAAGAAAGGAGGTGGAGTCGCCATTTTGTTTAATGACTCATTCCAATGTGCATAAAATATCTTACGGAAATTTTGCTTCTTTTGAATATGTGGCTCTTCAGCTAATATCCTCCCCTCAAGCTCTACTTCTAAATATCTACAGGCCACCTAAATGCTGTGCATCCTTCTTTGACAATTTTAATGAACTGCTGTCTATAATCTGTATTAACTTTGACCGTGTAATTATTGCTGGTGATTTTAACATTCATGTTGACAACCCCCAGGACCGAGGGACCAAAGAACTGTGTTGTGTTTTTGAAAGCTATGGACTGACTCAGCATGTGACACAGCCCACGCACAATAAGGGGCACACTCTGGACTTGATTATCTCAAGGGTCTGAACATTCCCAAGGTTGTGGTGACTGATGTTGCTCTCTTTGAGTATTCCTGTGTTTTCTTTAACGGCCCTATCTCTGTGTCCAAATGTGTTTAAACAAAGTTAATCAGAAAACGGTATATTACTGAAAAACACCAGTGAATCATTCATTCAGCTTTTCTCCTCTACACCCACCCTCACTGGGGCCTCAGTCACTGAGCTTGTAGATAATTTCAACTGTAAAATTACAACTGTTATTGATGCTATTGCTCCCACTAAGGTCAAAGCTGTCTCTGGTAGAAAAAGATCTCCATGGAGAAATTTTATAGGTGTGAGAACAGAAAAAAGAGAGTGTCAGAAAAGCTGAGCGCAGTTGGCGAAAATCTAATCTCAGGTCCATTATAACACTTATAAAGAGAGACTTCGCATTTATAATCTGGAACTGAAATGCAAGACGGTCCTTTTTCTCTGACATTATCGCCAGAAACAATGATAATTCACGTGCTTTGTTTGCTACTGTTGATAGATTAACTAACCCTCCAGTACCGGTAGCATCTGAACTGTTGTCTACCAAGGCTTGCAACGACTTTGCTTCCTTCTTCACAGACAAAATTCAGAAAATTAGACAAACAGTCAGTGCCTCCTTATCAAGTACAGGATATGTGTTGTCACACTGTGCACGCAAAACAAATCCAACATGACACAATTTCATACGATCAACCTTAAAAACCTGGAGGACATTATACAGCATCTGAAAACCTCCTCCTGTTGCCTTGATATTCTACCAACGGGTGTTTTCAAAAATGTTTGAAGTGTTTGGCTTCAGATCTTCTACAGATTGTAAACACATCTCTGCTCTCAGGTATCTTTCCACAGGCCCTAAAAACTGCAGTCATCAAGCCACTCCTAAAAAAGAACAATCTAGACACGACACTAATGAGCAACTATAGGCCAATATCAAACCTTCCATTTTTTAAGTAAAATCATAGAAAAAGTGGTTTTTCAACAACTCAACCTTTTCTTATTGCTAAACAACAGTTTTGATGCCTTCCAGTCAGGTTTTCGACCAAACCACAGCACTGAGACGGCTCTTGTTAAAGTCTTTAATGACATCCACTTAAACACAGATAGTGGCAAAATTTCAGTCTTAGTATTACTTGATCTCAGTGCTGCATTTGATACGGTAGACCATGACATATTGTTTGACCGATTGGAAAACTGGGTTGGTCTTTCTGGCTCAGTACTAAAAGTGGTTTGAATCCTATTTAAAGAATAGGGACTACTTTGTGTCTATAGGTAATTATACATCTGAGCATACAAACATGACGTGTGGAGTTCCCCAAGGCTCAGTTCTGGGCCCTCTTCTGTTCAACATCTACATGCTTCCACTGGCTCAGATTATGGAAAACAACAAAATAACTTACCATAGTTATGCAGATGACACACAAATTTAAATAACCTTATCGCCAGGGAACTATAGCCCAATACAACAATTAAATATGTGCATTGAACAAATTAATGATTGGATGTGCCAGAACTTTCTTAAATTAAATGAAGAAAAAACGGAGGTGGTTGTTTTTGGAGCAAAAGAGGAACGATTGAAAGTCAGTGCTCAGCTTCAAATGACAATGTTAAAAACAACAGACAAAGCCAGAAATCTTGGTGTAGTCATGGACTCAGACCTAAATTTTAACAGCCACATTAACATAATTAAAAAAATCAGCCTATTATCACCTTAAAAAATATATCAAGGGTTAGAGGACTTATGTCTCAGCAGGATCTGGAAAAACTTGTCCATGCTTTTATCTTCAGTAGACTTGACTACTGTAACGGTGTCTTTACAGGTCTCCCTAAAAAATCAATCAGACAGCTGCAGCTGATTCAGAACGCTGCTGCTCGAGTCCTCACTAAAACCAGGAAAGTGGATCACATCACTCCAGTACTGAAGTCTCTACACTGGCTTCCAGTGCCTCAACGAATTGATTTCAAAATACTTTTACTGGTTTATAAATCACTAAACGGTTTAGGGCCAAAATACATTTCTGATCTGCTACTACATTATGACCCACCCAGACCTCTCAGATCGTCTGGGACAGGTCTACTTGTTGTCCCCCAGAGTCAGAACTAAACAGGGAAGCAGCGTTCAGTTTTTATGCTCCACATATCTGGAACAAACTCCCAGAAAACTGTAGGTCCGCTGCAACTCTCAGTTCTTTTAAATCTAAGCTAAAGACCTATCTTTTTTGATGTTGCTTTTCTTTAAATAATTTATTTTATTAACTTTAATTTCTTATACTGCACGGTAACTTTTATTCTTATACTGCACTATCAATTTTAGTCTTGTTTTTAATTTGTTTATTAATGTTTTTAAATTGTTTTATAACTGCTCTTTAATGTTTTATGTAAAGCACTTTGAATTGCCCTGTTGCTGAAATGTGCTATACAAATAAAGCTGCCTTGCCTTGCCTTGCCTTAAGGCAGCTGGCGTGCCAGCGGGTGCCATCAACAAGGAGGTATGTGGCTGGTCCCAGTCGTCGGGCCACCTGCTGCGGAGTGGACCAAAATGACGCCATCTTGTTCCCCCTGTGCGGTCGGCAAGCTCTCACCCAGTCTGCCACAGCGATATCTGGTATCTTGACCCTCTTTTTCTTGTCAAACCACTGCTTCATCTGCTCCTGACGGCGGGTGACTGAGGCTTCGATTGGAGGGAGTGTGTTCTGGCCTGCAGTGGGGTGGAGCCTGTCCAGGGGTAGGTGCAACTCCCTACCCAGCATGAGTGAGGCTGGGGAAACCTCCGTGGTTGAGTGCCGGGTAGCGCGGTAGTGTAGCAGTGTTAGACGTATGGCTTGTTTAAATGAGCAACCCTGGGCCTGATATGCTCGGAGGCCATTTTTCAGGGATTGATGGAAGCGTTCCACCCCGCCATTTGCCTGCGGGTGATACAGGGCCGTGCGGATGTGTCGAATCCCCCTGTCCTTTAGGTACGACGTAAACTCCGCAGAAATAAACTGTGGGCCGTTGTCAGTGGTAATGGTCTGTGGAAGGCCCCAGCGGGAGAAGAGGGACTCCAGAAAGTCCACAATGACCTGGGAGGTGACAGAGCCAGTGGTGGTCAGCTCAGGCCATTTGGAGTGTAAGTCATACACTACGACCAAGAACCGCTGATAGTGGGGGGCCCCGTGGATCTCGCCGCATATGCCTAGCTGCAGATGCTCCCATGGCTTTGAAGGCCAGGCCAGAGGTTGCAGGGGTGGTGGGGGTAGGCGGCCGGTCTTTCCACTCACAAGGCATGCTGGGCATTCTTTAACGAGGGCCTCAATGTCTTTGTCTATGCCTGGCCACCACACCAGGTCGCGGCATCTCTGTTTAAGCTTCACTATGCCCAGGTGGCCCTCATGTGCCATGGCCAGCACCCGGCCGCGAAGGGCCCCCGGAATCACAGTGCAAAGCCTACGTGCCACACATGTGTCATTCCAACAAGAGAGCTGGGAGATGACTGGATCCTGCTCTGAGGCTGCCTTCAATTCCTGCAGAGTGACCGTGGACTCGAGCGGTGTGTGTAGCATGTGAATAATCTCACTTTCGATGTGGTTGACGCTGACGGGTGGGGGCCTGGGCAGGTACTGACCGAGAGAGAAGGTCAGCAACGACATTATCCCGGCCCGGGGTGAACTGAAGAGTGTAGTTGTATTGGCGAAGGCGGTCATACCAACGATGCAGTCTCAGCGGCTTGTGACCGGTGCCAGTAGAGGAGAGCAGGGCTGTCAAAGCCTGGTGGTCAGTTCTCAGTGTAAACTGGCGGCCATAAAGGTAGAGGTGCCATCTCTCGCAAGCCCACATGCAAGCGAGGGCCTCCCGCTCCCCGACCGAGTATCCTTGTTCAGTTTGGTTCAGAGCCCGGGAAGCGAATGCAACAGGCCTCTCCATGCCGTTCTGTACCTGTGACAGTACAGCCCCAATCGCCATGGCCGAGGCGTCACAGGTGACCAGGGTTTGACTGGATATGTCAAAGTGTGCCAACACTGGAGGTGAGGTGAGTTGAGCTTTGAGGGTTTGCACTGCCTTGATGCATTCCAGGGACCAGACCCACGGCACATCTCTCCGAAGCAGCTGGCGCAGTGGGGCCGTTATGGCTGAGTACTGAGGCATGAACTTCATGTAGTAGCCCGTCATGCCCAGGAATGAAGCGAGCTGGGCAGCCGAGGTCGGCTCGGGAACGGAGAGGATGGCCTCCACATTAGATTGAAGGGGGGAAATGCCCTCAGTGGAAAGTCGGAAGCCTACATATTCAATCTCCGGCACCGCAAAAACACATTTTCCGCCATTTAGGGTAAGATTGTGCTTGGCGAGGGCTTTGAATACGCTTTGCAGGCGACTGTCATGGATAGCAGCAGTAGCACCATGTACCACCACATCATCAAGGTAGATCACCACACCTGGTATACCTGCCAGCACTGAGGTCATGACCTTTTGGAAGCAGGAGGGGGCGGAACTGAGGCCAAATGGCATCCTCGTGTAGCGGAAAACACAGAGGTGTGTAACAAAGGCCGTCAGGTTTCTGCTGTCAGGGTGGAGGGGCACCTGGAGATAGCCCTCTCTGAGATCCAGTTTAGAAAAAACGGTAGAGCCGTGAAATTGTGCCGTGAGCTCCTCGGACGTGGGCAATGGGTATCTGTCCGGGATAACTGCTTTGTTTACTGCGCGGAGGTCCACACAGACGCGCAGAGCCCCTGTTTTCTTTCTGACCACAACCAGATTCGAGATCCATGGCGAAGCATCAACCGGCTCAATGATACCAGCATCCAGCAGCCGCTGCAGCTCAACGGACACTCCATCCCTCAGGGCCAGTGGAATACGACGCAGCGGCTGGACGACTGGAGTCACTGAGGAGTCAATGAGGGGTTGATGGGCGAAGGAAAACAGACAGCCCAGCCCTTCGAACAGTGATGACCACTTCTGATGCGGTCCGGCAGAGACAGTCATGATGGCAGCCCCCCCTGTGTCAATGAGTGAAAATCCCAATGCCGTGAACAGATCCAGCCCCATTAAATTAGCCCCTCGTCGGGCCACATTGAAGACAAAGGAGGGCAAGATCCTAGTGCCATAACTGACAGACACTGTGATGGACCCCAACAGGTCAATTTTTGAGTCACCATACCCATGTAGGACAGCAGTGGGCGCCGCCAGCGGATGGGAGAGGAAAAACTGATGGTATGTACTGGCATTCAGGAGGGAGACACTTGCGCCTGTGTCTAGCAGCAGAGGAGTACACACTGTGTCAATTTTCACTGTACATGACTTGAACTGCAACGGCCCCGATGTTACATGGCGAATTATGGTGGGTGAGCCACGGGAAGTGTTTCCATCCGACCTGGAGGGGGCAGAGCGGCACATCTTTGCAAAGTGATTTTTCCTTCCACAGTTACGGCATGATTGGCCATTAGCTGGGCAGGCCTGGGCTCTGGTGGCATGAGTGTTTGATTCACAGTTACCGCAGGAGAGCTGCCTTTGACGCTGACGTGGCACTTGTTGTCTTGTGAGATGCATGACTGGGTCTGGGGCTGTGTCTGGTACATCCAAACCAGCACTAGATGGCTGCTGCTGCTGTTGCTGCTGTTGCTGCTGCGACTGCGACTGCGCACTCAGGCGTACTGCTCGACTTAATGATGAGTCTGTCTGTGTTAACTTGGCCGCACATTCCGCTGCACTTTCAATTTGGAATGCAATGGCAACAGCTTTAGCTAGTGTCAAATCATCTGATTCCAATAACAACGTCTCCCTGATTTTAGGCTGTGTAGTGTGTTCAATCAGTTGATCACGTATCATCTCATCTGTTAATGCGCCGAATTTACAATGGCTGGCCAAACCTCTCAGGTTGGAGACGTACTGATGGACTGACTCACCCGGGAGTTGATGCCGTTGCCGAAACATAAACCGTCTCAATAAAGCACTCTGTGGGGCAGCAAACTGGTCTTTCAAAAGTTTCACTGTCCCTGTATAATCCGTATCTGTCCCGTCGCCGGTTAGCGTCTCCAGCACACGTTGTCCCTCGGCTCCCAAACAGTGCCTCAGCAATGCCGTTTTCCGAGCTGCACCCACGTCGGCTAATCCCATAGCTTGAATGTACGTTTCAAAAGACTGATGCCAGCGATTCCACGGTATTGTTGGCTCACCGGGAAGTGCAAGGAAAGGAGGTGGAGGAGGAAGAGAAAAGTCAGCCATCCTTGTCGCCAAATGTTGTGTATAATAAGGACGCTGGAGGAGAGGTTTTAAACCGCAGCTCACTTTACTTTCAGAGAACAGGAACTACACATTTCAGACCAACACAACTGTCACTTCCGCATGCGCCAAGGCGTTACCAAACGAACACAGGTTACATCGTCCTGAACGGACATAACACACACAGGATTGCAAGACAACCTTGCAGAGGTGGAAGAGGGCGTATTTTTACTCCGCAACAAGAGGAAGCCATTCGTGCAATGGTGATTGCAAACAATGCCATAAGGTTGGGAGAGATACAAAGTGCTGTTATAGAGTAGGGTTGTGCCGATGGACGATATCATCGATGGAGAGCCACCATCGTGATGCGTTAAAAGTGGAGGGCTATCACACTTTCCTTTCTCCCCTCATTGGACTAAGTTTGTCGACACTACTCTGTGCGTGCATCAATAAGTCAGTCTGAGGTCCTGTAGGTACGGGACGATGTTATGCAGGATTTATGAATGTACGTTAGCAACAGGCTAATTCACGAGGGTGCTATTTTATGTGTGAGCTAATATTGCGCATCTGTTCATGTGCGCTGCAAGAGTTATGTTTCTGTTTATTGAATGCGTTATTCAGTGCAAACATAACTGTGAATGTAGTTTAAACTCAGTAATGATGGTATGTTAGGTTATTACTGTTGCTCTGTTGAAGGCACACGTCCCACTGTACTGTCGTTACGCAGATCAGGACATCTGATTGACTTTACTGCACCGTACTTAAGTGAAAGTAGGTCAAGTTGTAAAACCAACCAGCAGGGCACCATTTACAGAGGGCATTTAAATGGATCTGTAATCGTTTCTATGTTAACTGTTGGCCCATAGTAGTTGGTTTATAAATCACTAAACGGTTTAGGGCCAAAATACATTTCTGATCTGCTACTACATTATGACCCACCCAGACCTCTCAGATCGTCTGGGACAGGTCTACTTGTTGTCCCCAGAGTCAGAATCTAAACAGGGGGGAAGCAGCGTTCAGTTTTTATGCTCCACATATCTGGAACAAACTCCCAGAAAACTGTAGGTCCGCTGCAACTCTCAGTTCTTTTAAATCTAAGCTAAAGACCTATCTTTTTGATGTTGCTTTTCTTTAAATAATTTATTTTATTAACTTTAATTTCTTATACTGCACGGTAACTTTTATTCTTATACTGCACTATCAATTTTAGTCTTGTTTTAATTTGTTTATTAATGTTTTTAAATTGTTTTATAACTGCTCTTTAATGTTTTATGTAAAGCACTTTGAATTGCCCTGTTGCTGAAATGTGCTATACAAATAAAGCTGCCTTGCCTTGCCTTGCCTTAAGGCAGCTGGCGTGCCAGCGGGTGCCATCAACAAGGAGGTATGTGGCTGGTCCCAGTCGTCGGGCCACCTGCTGCGGAGTGGACCAAAATGACGCCATCTTGTTCCCCCTGTGCGGTCGGCAAGCTCTCACCCAGTCTGCCACAGCGATATCTGGTATCTTGACCCTCTTTTTCTTGTCAAACCACTGCTTCATCTGCTCCTGACGGCGGGTGACTGAGGCTTCGATTGGAGGGAGTGTGTTCTGGCCTGCAGTGGGGTGGAGCCTGTCCAGGGGTAGGTGCAACTCCCTACCCAGCATGAGTGAGGCTGGGGAAACCTCCGTGGTTGAGTGCCGGGTAGCGCGGTAGTGTAGCAGTGTTAGACGTATGGCTTGTTTAAATGAGCAACCCTGGGCCTGATATGCTCGGAGGCCATTTTTCAGGGATTGATGGAAGCTGCTCCACCCCGCCATTTGCCTGCGGGTGATACAGGGCCGTGCGGATGTGTCGAATCCCCCCTGTCCTTTAGGTACGACGTAAACTCCGCAGAAATAAACTGTGGGCCGTTGTCAGTGGTAATGGTCTGTGGAAGGCCCCAGCGGGAGAAGAGGGACTCCAGAAAGTCCACAATGACCTGGGAGGTGACAGAGCCAGTGGTGGTCAGCTCAGGCCATTTGGAGTGTAAGTCATACACTACGACCAAGAACCGCTGATAGTGGGGGGCCCCGTGGATCTCGCCGCATATGCCTAGCTGCAGATGCTCCCATGGCTTTGAAGGCCAGGCCAGAGGTTGCAGGGGTGGTGGGGGTAGGCGGCCGGTCTTTCCACTCACAAGGCATGCTGGGCATTCTTTAACGAGGGCCTCAATGTCTTTGTCTATGCCTGGCCACCACACCAGGTCGCGGCATCTCTGTTTAAGCTTCACTATGCCCAGGTGGCCCTCATGTGCCATGGCCAGCACCCGGCCGCGAAGGGCCCCCGGAATCACAGTGCAAAGCCTACGTGCCACACATGTGTCATTCCAACAAGAGAGCTGGGAGATGACTGGATCCTGCTCTGAGGCTGCCTTCAATTCCTGCAGAGTGACCGTGGACTCGAGCGGTGTGTGTAGCATGTGAATAATCTCACTTTCGATGTGGTTGACGCTGACGGGTGGGGCCTGGGCAGGTACTGACCGAGAGAGAAGGTCAGCAACGACATTATCCCGGCCCGGGGTGAACTGAAGAGTGTAGTTGTATTGGCGAAGGCGGTCATACCAACGATGCAGTCTCAGCGGCTTGTGACCGGTGCCAGTAGAGGAGAGCAGGGCTGTCAAAGCCTGGTGGTCAGTTCTCAGTGTAAACTGGCGGCCATAAAGGTAGAGGTGCCATCTCTCGCAAGCCCACATGCAAGCGAGGGCCTCCCGCTCCCCGACCGAGTATCCTTGTTCAGTTTGGTTCAGAGCCCGGGAAGCGAATGCAACAGGCCTCTCCATGCCGTTCTGTACCTGTGACAGTACAGCCCCCAATCGCCATGGCCGAGGCGTCACAGGTGACCAGGGTTTGACTGGATATGTCAAAGTGTGCCAACACTGGAGGTGAGGTGAGTTGAGCTTTGAGGGTTTGCACTGCCTTGATGCATTCCAGGGACCAGACCCACGGCACATCTCTCCGAAGCAGCTGGCGCAGTGGGGCCGTTATGGCTGAGTACTGAGGCATGAACTTCATGTAGTAGCCCGTCATGCCCAGGAATGAAGCGAGCTGGGCAGCCGAGGTCGGCTCGGGAACGGAGAGGATGGCCTCCACATTAGATTGAAGGGGGAAATGCCCTCAGTGGAAAGTCGGAAGCCTACATATTCAATCTCCGGCACCGCAAAAACACATTTTCCGCCATTTAGGGTAAGATTGTGCTTGGCGAGGGCTTTGAATACGCTTTGCAGGCGACTGTCATGGATAGCAGCAGTAGCACCATGTACCACCACATCATCAAGGTAGATCACCACACCTGGTATACCTGCCAGCACTGAGGTCATGACCTTTTGGAAGCAGGAGGGGGCGGAACTGAGGCCAAATGGCATCCTCGTGTAGCGGAAAACACAGAGGTGTGTAACAAAGGCCGTCAGGTTTCTGCTGTCAGGGTGGAGGGGCACCTGGAGATAGCCCTCTCTGAGATCCAGTTTAGAAAAAACGGTAGAGCCGTGAAATTGTGCCGTGAGCTCCTCGGACGTGGGCAATGGGTATCTGTCCGGGATAACTGCTTTGTTTACTGCGCGGAGGTCCACACAGACGCGCAGAGCCCTTGTTTTCTTTCTGACCACAACCAGATTCGATATCCATGGCGAAGCATCAACCGGCTCAATGATACCAGCATCCAGCAGCCGCTGCAGCTCAACGGACACTCCATCCCTCAGGGCCAGTGGAATACGACGCAGCGGCTGGACGACTGGAGTCACTGAGGAGTCAATGAGGGGTTGATGGGCGAAGGAAGCAGACAGCCCAGCCCTTCGAACAGTGATGACCACTTCTGATGCGGTCCGGCAGAGACAGTCATGATGGCAGCCCCCCCTGTGTCAATGAGTGAAAATCCCAATGCCGTGAACAGATCCAGCCCCATTAAATTAGCCCCTCGTCGGGCCACATTGAAGACAAAGGAGGGCAAGATCCTAGTGCCATAACTGACAGACACTGTGATGGACCCCAACAGGTCAATTTTTGAGTCACCATACCCATGTAGGACAGCAGTGGGCGCCGCCAGCGGATGGGAGAGGAAAAACTGATGGTATGTACTGGCATTCAGGAGGGAGACACTTGCGCCTGTGTCTAGCAGCAGAGGAGTACACACTGTGTCAATTTTCACTGTACATGACTTGAACTGCAACGGCCCCGATGTTACATGGCGAATTATGGTGGGTGAGCCACGGGAAGTGTTTCCATCCGACCTGGAGGGGGGCAGAGCGGCACATCTTTGCAAAGTGATTTTTCCTTCCACAGTTACGGCATGATTGGCCATTAGCTGGGCAGGCCTGGGCTCTGGTGGCATGAGTGTTTGATCCACAGTTACCGCAGGAGAGCTGCCTTTGACGCTGACGTGGCACTTGTTGTCTTGTGAGATGCATGACTGGGTCTGGGGCTGTGTCTGGTACACCCAAACCAGCACTAGATGGCTGCTGCTGCCGTTGCTGCTGCGACTGCGACTGCGCACTCAGGCGTACTGCTCGACTTAATGATGAGTCTGTCTGTGTTAACTTGGCCGCACATTCCGCTGCACTTTCAATTTGGAATGCAATGGCAACAGCTTTAGCTAGTGTCAAATCATCTGATTCCAGTAACAACGTCTCCCTGATTTTAGGCTGTGTAGTGTGTTCAATCAGTTGATCACGTATCATCTCATCTGTTAATGCGCCGAATTTACAATGGCTGGCCAAACCTCTCAGGTTGGAGACGTACTGATGGACTGACTCACCCGGGAGTTGATGCCGTTGCCGAAACATAAACCGTCTCAATAAAGCACTCTGTGGGGCAGCAAACTGGTCTTTCAAAAGTTTCACTGTCCCTGTATAATCCGTATCTGTCCCGTCGCCGGTTAGCGTCTCCAGCACACGTTGTCCCTCGGCTCCCAAACAGTGCCTCAGCAATGCCGTTTTCCGAGCTGCACCCACGTCGGCTAATCCAATAGCTTGAATGTACGTTTCAAAAGACTGATGCCAGCGATTCCACGGTATTGTTGGCTCACCGGGAAGTGCAAGGAAAGGAGGTGGAGGAGGAAGAGAAAAGTCAGCCATCCTTGTCGCCAAATGTTGTGTATAATAAGGACGCTGGAGGAGAGGTTTTAAACCGCAGCTCACTTTACTTTCAGAGAACAGGAACTACACATTTCAGACCAACACAACTGTCACTTCCGCATGCGCCAAGGCGTTACCAAACGAACACAGGTTACATCGTCCTGAACGGACATAACACACACAGGATTGCAAGACAACCTTGCAGAGGTGGAAGAGGGCGTATTTTTACTCCGCAACAAGAGGAAGCCATTCGTGCAATGGTGATTGCAAACAATGCCATAAGGTTGGGAGAGATACAAAGTGCTGTTATAGAGTAGGGTTGTGCCGATGGACGATATCATCGATGGAGAGCCACCATCGTGATGCGTTAAAAGTGGAGGGCTATCACACTTTCCTTTCTCCCCTCATTGGACTAAGTTTGTCGACACTACTCTGTGCGTGCATCAATAAGTCAGTCTGAGGTCCTGTAGGTACGGGACGATGTTATGCAGGATTTATGAATGTACGTTAGCAACAGGCTAATTCACGAGGGTGCTATTTTATGTGTGAGCTAATATTGCGCATCTGTTCATGTGCGCTGCAAGAGTTATGTTTCTGTTTATTGAATGCGTTATTCAGTGCAAACATAACTGTGAATGTAGTTTAAACTCAGTAATGATGGTATGTTAGGTTATTACTGTTGCTCTGTTGAAGGCACACGTCCCACTGTACTGTCGTTACGCAGATCAGGACATCTGATTGACTTTACTGCACCGTACTTAAGTGAAAGTAGGTCAAGTTGTAAAACCAACCAGCAGGGCACCATTTACAGAGGGCATTTAAATGGATCTGTAATCGTTTCTATGTTAACTGTTGGCCCATAGTAGTAGGAAAAAATATTTATGTAAAGCTACCGCTACAGACAGTGGTTTGCAGCACATAATAGGATGCTGGTGGAATATCTCCCTCCCTACTAACCATTCCTAAATCCAATAGAGGAGTTTTTCTCTTCCTGGAGGTGGAAGGTATATGACTGGCATCCACATACCCAAATGGCCCTGCTAGCGGCCATGGATGCAGCATGTGATGACATCACAGCAGAGTCCTGCAGAGGGTGGTTTCGCCACTCGAGGAGATACTTTCCTCGCTGCATTGCAAGAGATGATATTCACTGTGATGTAGATGAAAATATGTGGCCAGACAGAGAGGAACGTCTGGATGTTCATGAATGATTACAGTACTATGTATGTTGTATGTTCAGTTCAAATATGTACTGCAAAATTGTTTACCATTGTGCACAGCTGTACCCAAAGGGAGTTTATGTTTGTTATAAATAAAGGTGTATTTTTTTCTTTTGCACAATGCTGTGAACAAATTAGAATTGCAAAGAGCATATGCAGTAAAAATGCGAAACATACATATTCAGTGTCTTGTACTCATTTACCTCACTAACTACAGTAATGTGTAACTTTACTATATTTTTCAAATGGCTGTGCAAATAGCATATAGTGCTGTCTTGAGCGTTTTCAGGTAGTGTCACCAAGATCTGACTTTTTTGCATTGGAAAACATTGACAGAGTGAACTGTCATAATGAAAACATGACAAAGCCATTTGACTATCTTGTTCATAAACAATGGTGTCAGGATTTTTCATCTGGATGACAGACACTTTCATTGACATGAATACTTGCTTTTGAGGAATGAGCTATCCATTTTGAGCAAGTGACACGCTTTTGCAGGTTATCAACTAGGTTTTGCAGTTTGTACTAATCATTTTGAGAACTGCATTAACTGTTGTGCAAATGTAAATAGTGATGTGAGAAATGCACCAAAGCGACTGAGAAAAACTGTAATAAGATCTTTGAGTTCAGCTCATGAAAAATGGGGGCAAAAACAAAAGTGTTGCATTTATAATTTTGTTCAGTATACGTTGTGATCTGATGGGGATTTAGAGGCAAACCTAGAGCTTGTGCCGTCCTGTTTCACAGTCACTGTTTCCCGTCAGATCGTTTATAGAGCTCAACGTTCCCGAGCGCACTTGAAGGCAGCTTCATTTCCCGGAGAAAGAGACGGAGGGACTGAGGAAACAGTCAGCTGTTCCACTAACTCCCGGGCAGTTCAGTGCTCGTCTTTGGTATTTTGAAACGTCCTTGTGGCAGAGATGGAGGCAGTGATGTTTCCTGTAAGGGACTCTCACACCACCTCAAAACGCACCCACAAGTCTGATCTCTGTTACAGCGGGACACAGGGTTGCGTTTCTCCAAAAGTTCAAGTATTGAAGGAAAAACAAAACAAGAAATGAATATTCGGATCCAGCCCTAGACACATCTTTAAAAAAAAGATAATCTGGAAGAAAATCTAAAGAATTCAGTCTATAAAATGCATGTTTGGAGTCATGTTTTTTAAAGCCACTGTCGCTGAATTTGCTTTGGTTTGGTGCATACATATACACACTTTTAAACATTAATATGAAATAAACAAACTATAAATACAGAAAGAAATAACATACATAACTACATAACATTAAGAAAGGGGGGAAAAAAAGAGGCTGAATGGATCAGTGGATGATCTCAGTCCAGGCAGGACTGGCCTCCGTCTGTATTGTTTACGCCCCGGCACACTTATTTGGGACACACCGGGGAGTCGGCAGCCTTCAGATGAAGCAGTATGAATTAATAATTGATGTACCTAAGTGTGGTGGGGGGAGAACAGGGTGGGATTGGGGGGGGGGTACAGGGCATCACAGGGGGGAAACGGGGCAGGACGGGGGGTTATTCAGCATATTTATCTAGGTCACTCCTGACTGCACACTTCAAAATGTGCTGAGAAGCTTCTTCCTTCTCTCCTCAGTCTAAAGCGCCACTTAACATTTATGATCCATGAAAAAGTAGAGAATCGAGAAAAAGTTTATACATGAATAAATCAATCAATGATCAAACAGTTGAATTATAAAATGCACTCAGTAAATAACACAGAAGTCAACCTTGGCAAAAGAAAATCTACAAAAAGAAAAAAAGCCTCCATGGAGTTAGAAGAAGGAATATACGATACATAAACACATGGGCACTGCAACTGTACACACACAGACACAACCAGTCTTTTTCTGCGCTTTTGTCGGCTTTTTGAAATAAACTTTTTTTTATTCATGTATTTTTGCGGGTTTTTTTGTCGTCTTTTTTATGTTGTTTTTTTGACACTTTTTCTGTGTTTTTGTCAAAAGAAAACCTGCAAAATACAGCATCCTCTCCGCATAGTTAGAGATGAAGAAGGAACACACGAGAAAAAGAGGCACTGCAAGCAAACAATAATAGAGTTTATGACAGTTCCTAACGCCCTGACTAAATGTCTGATCATATGAGCAAAAACAGCAGGCAAATAAAAGCTTGTGAAAGAGGTAAAAACTTGGAAGCAAACAAGGCGGAGAGGCTGCACTCTTACTGGAGAGATGAGTTTCAGTTCCCAGCCTACACCCCCGTTAGACAGGCAGTCACGGTGCACAGACGGATCATCATCATATCCAATATCCAATTCATCTTTTTAATCTTTTTGGGATAAACACACAGCTGACAAAGATGTGGTTTGGTTTTGTGTGCTGGGAGACTTGTTCTCTAAAAACTGTATGTTGTGCCTGAATTTAATGGCATAACAATATTATCTTTGGTTTTGAGTTTGACATATGTTTTAAAGTGCTCATATTATGCTCATTTTCAGGTTCATAATTGTATTTAGAGGTTGTACTAGAATAGGTTTATGTGGTTTAATTTTCAGAAAACACCATATTTTTGTTGCACTGCACATTGCTGCAGCTCCTCTTTTCACCCTGTGTGTTGAGCTCTCTGTTTTAGGTTTAGATGGAAACGATCTGAAGAAAAAACACAAAAGTGGCGTTGCGTTCTCACTTTTTATTCCGCCTTTAGACAAACATTTTGGGGGGGATCTGCGTGCATATGGTGACGCAAAAGTGTGTGAAATTGGATGTAGTATGCACGCCAGGCGGCACACACATAGCAGCCACACACATACACACACACACACACACACTCGCACAGTGCGTTTTTACCCTTTAGCCGGGAACGCGACAGTGGAGCATTTTTAAGATTTCCACACTGGAGGGTGGTTTCACTTTTTAAAAAAATTTTGTCGTTTTCACCCACGAGCATATTCGTGTTAACAGGGCCTTAGCTACAGAGTGAGGCATCTCACTTCTGTACCATCTTTGTTGGGAGTCGCACATGCTCAGTAAGGACTACTAGCCAGTCAGAAGCAGAGTATGAGGGCGTGCCCTGACAGTAGCTAGGTAAGGACTACTAGCCAGTCAGGAGCAGAGTATGAGGGCGTGCCATGCTAGCAGCTAGGCTAGCATTATAACGTGTGTTCCAAAGTGACCACATTTGTCTCTGAAGTAAAGGCTGGACTACAATAGAGCTGTTTGGAGCAGTTTGTGAACAGTGTTTTCTGTTGGAGATGGTAAGTCCCTTTAGGGTGGACTTTGGGCTTTTTCACTTTGTAAACCTATAACGTGCACAAAAAAGATATATAACACAATAAAGGAAAGGGAAAAAGCCAAAAAGCATACTAGAATATATAGCAGAAATACTACAATTATTAAATGGAAACATGCAAATGCACGCACACACACACACACAGTAACGCACACACAGTAACGCACACACACACACCCACCCACACAGAGCAGTGTAATTCGTTGATACCTCAGCTGTAATCTACGCAGCAGATAAAACCTGACAAGGCTTCGGAGTAACACCTTGGGCCTGCATTATTCAGAGAGAATCAAAGACCATGAGAGATGGAGGGTGATGAAGGAAAAAGAAATCCTGCACACTGAGTCTTTTTTCTTCATTCCCAGTGAGCTGCTGTGCTGGATGGAGAGAGGCCGGTCAGAGAAGCTAGGTGGTGACAGCTGGGAGAGGGATGATTTGAAGCCGCAGGACAGAAGGTATGATTCGAGTGAAACAGGAAGTGATGGAAGCGCTGACCTCTGAACTGCCTTCTAAAAACTGTGTAAGGGTGCAACAAGTGCTTTCAAGTGGGTTTAACTTCCAATGTCTCATCCTTTTTAATCTTTTATACAACTAAAGCTGTATTCGCAGACTATTAAGTGGGGATCTGTAATAATTTGTAATAATCGCGGAGGTCGTCTGTGATCTTAATCCTGTGTGAATCTGCTACATTTTAAATTTTTTAAGTAAAGATGCACATTACTGTTACCTACCATATTTCGCCAAACACAGAAATTGTGTAATCCAGAGATAGATGCTAATATTTTTAAGCACTGGCCGCATGGGCCACCAAGCCTCTAAATTACAAGTACATTTGTAAACTTATAAAAAAGAACAACAGAAAAGAAAAAAAATTGAACGCAGCCTTCCTGTAACACTTTTATAAATGAGAAGACATCAACAGAATGAAAATTTAAAAATACAATTTTTTCCTGTTTTGAGCTAAACGTGACGCGTCGTTCTCCCGTCTCATCTTCAAGAGAGACCAGCACACGTTGGCCACACGGGGCCACCTACTGGGGATATTTGGTGGCTCAGCTCCCCTTTTGTCACAACGGTGCGATAAAGTGAATGTAACACCGCCCCTGCTGCGCCGATTCTCTGACCAATCTCCCGCTCCGTTGCTCGCGAACAAGACCCTGAGGCATTTGAACTCCTTCACTTCAACTATACATAATGAAATACTAATGTGCAGATCTCAAATGGTGCCACTTGTATTAACAAAATGTAAAGTCCAAGGAGCATTGTGCGCTCTGATGGCGACTGACACTAATCCGCGCGCTGTTGGGTCGAAGCTGAATCAGCTCAACATGCAGAGGATGAGAAATGTTGTCTCAGATAGAGTTCACATTAGTGCATACGCTGTCTCTGGGGCATCCAGGCCGAGCCAATCTTTTAAACAGTCTGTTAATCCTGATTGCACCCCCAGCCTCGACGCTGCCTCCCCAGTGAGACAACAGCACGCTGGTCAAACATCTACTGTCGTCTGTCAGATTATTTTAGAACGGAAAAATCCCAAGATCAGCTAAAGGCTCGTATTTCACTCTCTACATCCCTGCCCTATTTAATTCTGTCTCAACCACATTTAAAGTCAGAGAGTGGAATGAAATGCTGAGGGTCTTGCTAGAGGTGGGGGGCTCCTGTCGTCGCCATTGTTTGGTGTAAGGTGGGTTGGCGTTCCGACAAAAATCAAACGTGTTTGATATTATCGTAAGTCTTAGACACTAGACACACACACACTAGAGTACTCTAGACATTAGAATGTCACTGAGTTTTCAGTCACAGACTAGAAGATTTTACTTCCAAGACTTCAAACATATTTCATTTTGTTGTAACGTCAAGACGCTCACGATTTCATGTGTCTGCGACAGTGGCATCACTTGAAAAGTTAAGGTTGGCATACGGTGGTCGTAAAGCTTTCTCAAGTCATTTTCGACAAAATCAAACGTGTTTGATATTATCGTAAGTTTTAAGTCTTGGTAGTAATCGTAGCAAAATTGTGAGCCTGCAAGATCCTCAGTCTTTGCAAAATCTTCTAGTGTGTGACTAAAAACTCAGCGAAATTATGACAGACTGTCTTTAGAGGTGAGACGGTGTCAGACTTTAGTCTTTTCAGAGTCTTCTAGTGTACGGTAGACATAAAGGACACTGGCCAGTCAAACTGTTGCTGCTGAACTGCTGAAGCTTGGCTGCAGGGCTCGAACCTGTGACCTTGTGGTTACAGGAAGCTGCATCTCGCTAAACTCTCCCCTCACAGCATCTGTTCACTGGCTCGGCTCCATCCAAGCACCTCGCTGGGTTTCCTCTTTGTCATGCAACAGGGAAAATCCGATTACGTTTCCCTCTGCTGTATCGCTGCCTCGTTGATAATAAAAGAAACACCCTATTGATTATGTATGCCGTTATCTGACTACCTACACCGCGGTGATGAATGCAGAGAGTATGCATAGCGTCGCATTTTACCAAACAGAAACAAACAGCTTTTGATGTAATCTATTTTGTTGACAACAGCGGAATTCAAAGGACGGATATGAATATAGTGTATTATAGTTACACAGTGTCAGGTGTATGGCTTTGTAATCTGCTTTGCATCTTTTTGTTTTCATGCTTACAAAACTCACACACATCTTCACACACTCTCATACAAGTATATGTGGATGTAATTTTCAACCTGGATCCTATTTTCCATGTTTTTGAGTTTTAAGTGACTGATGGGAACCACATTTTTAATGGTTGTTCCAGCTTTTAGATATACACTAACTGCAATGCAACGTTAATGGCCAATTGTGCACCTTCATTTGTCGGTCCAAAGTTCTGTTTTTTTGCTGCTGACCAACTCAGATTATTATTCGAAGGGCTAGATTTATCAAGCCGTTTGCGCCTGTTTCCAGGCGCTAATTGGTCGCAAAGACGGATGTAACCGATGCGGGCTATTTACAAACAGGGCGCACTTGGGTAAAATTGCAGATTGTCTGTCACATGAGCGAGAAGAGACAAGTTGCGCTTTCAATATGCGTTCGTGGGAGGGTTTTGGGGAAAGTGGGAGTTCCACCCAAAAAGGTGGGAGGATAAGCGCAAAGTGCACCTAATTATATATTCCGTGGTATTTACAAAGACTGTCAGTAAGAGTGCGTCTCTATTCTGCGGGGGAAATTCTCCGCCTCTTAAAGGAACACGCCGACTTATTGGGAATTTAGCTTATTCACCGTAACCCCCAGAGTAAGACAAGTCGATACATACCCTTCTCATCTCCGTGCGTGCTGTAATGCTGTCTGACGGCTCCAGCGGCATCAGGTCAGCACAGAACCTGCAGGTGAATGGTTCCAGTAATCCTACTGCTCCGAATAAGTGACAAAATAACACCAACATTTTCCTATTAACATGTTGTGATTTATAGAGTCACAGCGTGTACAAAAAACAACATAACATGAGACACAGCCGTCTTTTAACAGTAAACAAACCGGAAACTATATTCTCAGGTGGAAGAATATAGTACTTGGGCGGAGTGATATGCTCGCAGCAAGCCTGTCTGAGAATATAGTTCCCGGTTTGTTTGCTGTTAGAAGATGGCTGTGTCTCATGTTACGTTGTTTTTTGTACACGCTGTGACTCTACAAATCACAACATGTAAATAGGAACATGTTGGTGTTATTTTGTCACTTTTGTCACAATTTGGAGCAGTAGGCTAGTTGGAACCAGTTACCTGCAGGATCTGTGCTAGGCTAAGCTAATGCTGGAACCGTCAGACAGCGTTATAGCACGCACGGAGATGAGAAGGGTATGTATCGACTTGTCTAACTCTGGGGGTTACGGTGAATAAGCTAAATTCCCAATAAGTCGGCGTGTTCCTTTAAAAGCCGGTCTAAACCAGCCGCAATCGAGTTTCCTCGTAGACCTTTATGCCGCTGGTGAAATGGCAACAGTATTTTGAGCAAGACAAAGACATAGGCGAGGCTGAAAATGTTTTTAACACAATAATCACACTTTGTCAGTGAACACAACATCATTTAGCGTTACAGATCAAGCAGCCATGCAATATTAGAGTTACTGGAAGAAATCAAAGATGAAATTGAATCTCCCACTCAGCGTTCACATCCCATTTCAGCAGTTGTTAAACTCCTCGCTACATTACAAATATTGGCATCAGGATCATTTCAAACAGTCATAGCATCAGCAATGGGAATATCACAGTCTGCACCCAGCCATATCATAGCACAAGTACCGCTTTGCTACAGTGCAATTTACGGTATAGTGGGCGGAGAAAGACGCTGATTGCCTGATGGGTGTCAGGGTTGATAAATACTACGCAAAATGTGGAAGCATAGCGTGCGCTATTAACGAACTCGCATAAACAGACGCAGCGCAAACTGCGCTAGTGTTAGTAAATTAGGCCCTAAGTGTCTGACAACATTATGGAAAGGATCCCTACAGAGATAGACCTTTTAGTTTAACATGAAATAGACCCGAAATCACCATCACCAACTACACCAGACTCCATGTAATAATCAGGACTTTTATCATCGTAAAACACACTTCATTCAAAGTGGACAGAAACTAAATAAAACTACCAAAAGCCGTCTTGGTTCATCTTTCCACTGTTCCAACAATCACCACTCTGGTTTGGTTGAAATAAACCCATATTTCACCCATTTACATGTGGAGATATGCTGGCTCTTTTTCGATTGGTGTCTGCGGGATGACGTTCAGGGAGTCAGAATGTTACTTTGACAAAGTCCTTGTAAAATCAGCTGGCTCCTGGCAGCGGGCCTGGCTCTCATGTCATTAACCTGAAGGTTAAAAAGCACATTAAATATTAAAAAAAATTATGTTTAATCATGTGGGCAAAGTTTCAAGACACACCTGGGCCACCCGACCCACAACGGCAAGAGGAATACATCGTAGTTTTGTCCCTTGTAAGACGTTTGACTACTTTTAATTCTTTTCAGCATTCATGCAGAGTAGGTTGCACTTGTGCATGTGAGTGCGTGACTGCAGGAGTGAGTGTTTCTGTGTGTGGCCTCGTGTGGATACGTACTGTACATATATATATATAGAAGCAGAAGAAATAGGTTGAGGGTGTTCACTGTCACCTCTTGCTTGTAAACTGTAATCTAAACCGTGTGCCGTTAATTAAGGTCCTGTCAAATAGCTGACAGTGATGGTTTCCGCCTGCACAGTGTGTTACGTAAAGAGGATGGCCACCCCACAGCTGAGGCCCATGGGGGCAGCAGCAACAAGGGCAGAGAGGACAGGTGACACTCGTATATGCACATACGGCCGCCTGAGTAGAGACTGTTGGCTCGGTTCGGTAACAGAACCATGGAACACAATGTGGGACACGATATTTTTTACTGGTAAAAGTAATATCTGTAGTATAACCCAATTAATGTCTAGGGTAGGGCATCGTTTGGATTTTAACAATTCAGATTCCAATTCAGATTCTTTCTATCGAATTCGGTTCTTATCGATTCTCGAGGGGTGGAGTTGAAACGGGTCACATGCTTATTTTCACAAATAAGAGGAAAGTTTTATTTTGAAAAACCGTAACCACACTTGCAGCCGCTTTACCGACATTGCTGTGACTCACTGTGACTTCAACAAAACTGCGGAGACGACGTAGTTTTGCTCGAGTCTGCTCCGTCCGCATCTCTGCACGTATGTGTGTGTCTGCGTACGTAATTTGGTCGGTAGCCAGAAAAGTACAGAGTTCGGTACCCAACCCTAGTATTCTGTGAATGGAGCACCTTGGAAAATGGAGGGAAAGGTGTAACATTGGAATATTGTTTTGGTTTTGATAGATCAGAAAGTGATTCTAGCTTTACTCAAACAGGGACAGTGTTTGAGTCAGGCGTTCCCACAGGGAACATTTTTGTATTTGTGGGTACTATTGAGAGTAGTTGTGGCAGCAGGACAGTGTATGTGGCATTGATTTAAGGAAAACTACAGTGTGTGTTTATAGTAATGAAGGAACATGTCACCCAGTGCCACAATATGGCTCATTGATGTGTTTTCAAAAATACAGATGGGACATATTTTATTTCAAACGGTAGGAAGCGGAGTGGGATATTAATTAGCATAAATGTGAACTCAGTTTATGATTAAATATGAGCACAGTTTTCATTTTGTATGGATAGAAATGGAATGATATGCTGCCAAATGTTAAATATAACCACACGTTAAGTGCGAGTGGGTAAAATGGTAAAAATACAAACACAGCCTGTAGGAAGTTTCAAATGCCACGTTACGTGATTAAAATACATGAAAATCAGAAATCAGCATATGAGTCGCCGGGGAGCAAGTCGGCCTGGCGGCAAAGAGGCTGAATGGAAATCAGACGGGATGCTGGCTCGAGTCTGGCGTCATTGGGAACTCTCCAGCTGTGAGCTGGGGACCAGAAGGCGACTGGTTTTACATTCAAAGTGGGAAGCAACATGCGTGAGACACGGAAGCGCTCCGGGGCGGCGCTGTAGGCTACACTGCCTGTGTTTCTAGCAAACGACTAACAATGTCATCTAACAAAAAGATACAGGGAGAGATGTCCTTCTTCTTAGCAGTGCAGGTGCTGAACACTACCACCTCTCATTTATAACTAAACTAAGACAAACACTGGCATGGCCGCGGGAACTAGGGGTGTGGAGGGTCCTGCAGCACCCCCTTAGCGAAAGGTAGACAAACTACAACCATAAAATTACATACATTTTTATTTTAATGAATTGATTATTGATATTAACCTACTTATGGGCTGAAATATGTGCCACCAGAAACTGAATTTGAATCATTTATATTTGAATTTGAATTGCTCTTGCTCTTGCTGAGAACTGAATGTGAAGATATATAGAGAGTTGAATTTTCAGTGAGGATCACATTTTATTGGACTTCAGTTACAAACGAATAAATTCAATTTCAAATTATACTATTCAGATTCAGTTTTTCAATGCAATGATTCAAATTAAACAATACAATTTCAAATTATATGATTCAAATTCAGTTTTTCAATGCAATAATTCAAATTCAAATATAAATGATTCAAATTCAGTTTCTGGTGGCACATATTTCAGCCCATACCTACTCCCTTTCATTACAATTAAATGTAATTGGATTTTAAAATGTGTTTTGTGGCTCAGTGTTAGAGCTTGCCGTAGGCTGTACCATTGTCGTAGCTCTGTGTCTATATCCTGCGTTACCCGTGCCTAGTTTTGCCCTGTCTTGGATTTTGGATTTCATTCTTGTTTTGTTTTTCCGCTTGTGGAGCGCTATGATGGATGCAATGTGGTGTGTGGTGGCTGACTTTGGCTGAAAAAGTCTTTCTTGAAAATTTGTCAGCACCACCTAACTCAAAATATGTTCCCTGCGGCCATGAACACTGGGTGAGAGGATGAGACAGTGATGGTTATTTAAACCCAGCTTCAACCTGACAGCATCAAAGAGAGCGCCAAGAGCGTTCTCAGTTTCAAGTCATTAACACGTTTGTCTTTATAATTAAGGAACATGTCTGGCTCTTCAGGCAAATGCATGCTCTGCTGCTGTCTGTTGCTTGTTAAGTGATGCAGTTTTAGGTTTGTAATCTTTATCCGTGTAAGTATGTAAGATGTTCTAATACCATTTTTTCCCTTACCGACTACGATACCTTAAATGTAACGTAAATGCATGCCTTTTTTTCAAAGTTCTACATATCGACACATTACAAAATAAACCAATTAAATAATGTTTTATAATAGTCTTTTGTAAATTGTTGCTTTGTACCTTATTTTGAACTGGATTATGTTTAGACATTGCTTCAGTTCTGTGCTCAGACCATTTCATAATTTCACACCACTGATTGTAATGTCTGTTGTTTATTTAGGATCCTCATTAGCTCCTGCATTGCAGGTGCTATTCTTCCTGAGGTCCTTACAACTCACTTGAAAATGTGGCAATGCAATAATAAATACACATGACATCATAAACAATATAAAATAAACATTATAAAACTAAAACTAAACATACACTATCATTTCATGACAAAAATAACACAATACACACACATAAGACAAGGACAGACACATAGACAGCTCCACCAGTGCAGTCATCTGGCATTCCTTACTTTTAGGTTGAACACATTTTTAAGACCGGTATATTCACATACTATCGTACTATAACATGTCTTTCATCCTCTCTGGACACATCTCACAATTGAAAAACATACGTATATTGTTAAACCTCAACCAGTGTTTCTTTGTCTACTCAACTTCTTTAAACAATAGATATGTTTTAACTAAACTTTTAAATCTCCTTTTAATGCTTTCTTGTGTTATTTGTTCAGGTAACACATTCCATTCTTGCATTGCTCTATACATGACCATGCGTTAACAGTATTAGTATTTGCTTTTGGTAAAGTTAAGTTCCCTTTTGTGGCATGTCTAGTCGCATAGTCGTTTATATCTAAACTGAAAGGTAATGTATTATACAAAATAGATAGTTTCTTTGTAACAAGAATATTCCTAAAAAAAAAAACACATAATGAATAGAATAATCTATTTCTTACAAATAACCAACCTAAACATTTGTGCATTGTAACAACATTTGTCCGATATCCACACCTCAACGCTATACGCGTGGCTCTGTTTTGCACCATTTGCAATTTAATTATTTTTTCTTGAGTTGCATTAGACCATACCACCGAACAATAATCAAGATTAGACAATATTAAAGCTTTAGCTACTACTTTGATTGAACTTTGTGACAAATATGGTGCACATCTTTTAACCACAGTAACACCAATTCCCATCTTAACAACCATGTTATTTATATGTTTAGTCCATGATAATTTGCTATCTAAAATAACTCCTAAAAGTTTGGTCTCATGGGCCTGTTCAACAGATACATTATTTATGCAAAGCTTCAACTCAGGTTGATTATGAAAAGTATAATGTGAACCGAACATCATGCTTTTCGTCTTTGAAATATTAAGAACTAGCTTATTTTTCTTTATCCATTCAACCACCAATTGCAGCTCTTGTGAAAGGATAGTGTTTAACTCATGAATTGTCGTAATGCATTGACTTTTTATAGTTTTATAGTATAGTTTTTATAGACTTTGTATAGAACCTTGAAATTAAAATTATCCCTTAAATTATAACCCCCCCTATCTATCAAAAAGAACTTCTGAATATTACCGTTTCTTGCTTTATACATAATTTGTGCAACTTGAAATTCATCCAGATCAATGAACTTTAAAGCGCTAGAATGTAAAAACAGTGAGTTAATGTGATCATAACATCCTGCTTTATGAACTGTTGTTATGGCTCTGTTTTTGTAGTGTGATCAGTGGTTGCTGTGTGCTTTTATAGGTGTTCCCTCAGACCTCCACACAGTAATTTAAATAAAGTGAACAATATAGGATATGCAGTGATTTGTGATCCAATACATGCTTTGCCTTACACAGGGCCGAGATGCTTCGTGGTAGTTTAGATTGAACGTGTTTTATGTGAGGTTTCCAGCAGAGCTTGGGATCTATAATCACACCTAGAAATGTATTTGCATACACTCACTTCAATAGTCACACTATCTTAACATTCTCTTGATTATTTGACTTTCAATTTCCAAACAACAATTTAATGATCATGTATTACTGTCAAACCATCTTTTTAATTTGCTCATTTCAGATGTGATTAACTCCAGAAGCTGCTGCAAATCCCCACCAGTACAAAACATATTTGTAAATAAGACAAATTTATGAAATTCTGATATTTTACATAAGTCATTTATGTAGAGAATAAAAATAATTGGCCCTAACACTGACCCCTGGGGGACACCGCAAGTAGTATGGCTATTTTTCACTTGACATGCAAGTGTGTTGGAAGTGTTTCCAGGCAAAATAGACTAGGAAAAGATGTTTATATGTCATTTAGACACAAATACATTTAATAAATGACATGTTGATGTTTGAAAGTCTCTAGGTTTTGACATAAATGCAGATATATAAATGTCATTTAAAAAAATAATAATAAATAATTATTGATTTTCAAATATTGCAGCAGCGCTGCATCAGATATGTTTCTGGTGTGAAAAGACGTAGAAAACGCCACGCAGCCGCCACGCAACTGACACGCAGCAGAAACGCCACGCAGGCAGTGTGCAGGAGCCCTTAGACATCTTTTTGGAACTGACCCTTGTTCTTCACCCTTGAACAATTGTTTTCTTTCGGTTTTGCGCCAGCTGCATGATAAAAATGTCCTCAACATCACCACTCGCTCGCTGTAAACTCTCCGACAGGCGCTCAAGAAGTTACACAGACTTTAATCATGTTTATCATATTGTGATGTGAGCCATATTTGAATTGTCCTAATTTCCAACAACAGGGAGGTTTACTCTGACATTTAGAAAAAACTGTATATTATTAACACCTGGCCTGTGGTTTTATATTTAATAGAATGAATGCTTTATTACACATCAGGATAGAAACGGGCAGAGACAATTGAAAATGTGTGTGTGAGAGTAGAAGAAAGAGCAGCAGTCAGTGTTACTTAAAAACTAGGGAAAGAGTGAGGGAGATCGAAGGGAAACACACCGGGGAAATTAAGATGTCACGTTGATCTTTGCATTATTCACAACTACGTTCAGGCTGGGAGGAATAGATTTCTTCTGCTCACAGAGTGATGTTCAATAAGATTAATAAAGACTTCAAAGCTGTCCTCACTGACCATAAACACTCCCAGATCTTTGAGTGAAAACATGTATAGGTTCACAGCCTTCATGTCTGCCGTCCTCAATATTAGAAAATCAAAAAGTGACGTCCCTGCGGGAGGATGCTTCAGAGTTCTTCATGGCCCCATAAAGCATGTTTTATGTATTTGTTGTTGTTTGTTGTATGTTAAATGAATCCAGGACCCACTGGAAATCAAAAAGACCAATGCCTAGTTCTGAGACAGATATGAGAAGGAATTAATTGAATCCACATTATGTAGTATCCTTCAGAAGAATCTTCTGGGAGAAATCCATCAACACATTCTTTCCACGTGAAGAAAGAGAGAGAGAGGGAGAGATGTTTTTTTCCCATTTACAATTGATAGTTCCTCGAGCAAGGTACTTAAAGCTATAGTGTCTGACTATTTTACATGAATGAACATCCGTTACATTCACGCCATTGTCAAATGAGTTGATACAAAACTAATTAAGTTTATCGGCTCCACAGAACTCACTCTAGATTTCTTAGTATGCCTATGTTGACTAAATGGTGTAGTCCGGCGACTTTCACACAGCGCAGAAGCTCGACTGATGTGTTTACGTCAGCACTGGGAAAGGAAACAGCAGCGTTCAGCTTTGGAGACATAGAGGACATAAAAACTACAAGATAATTACCTCTTCTGAAGAGTCCATCATTGTCCTTCTTGATTTGACGGGATAAGCTCTACATACTACTCTCTACTGTTGTCTCTACATACTACTACTCTACTGTTGTCTCTCTACATACTACTACTCTACTGCTGTCTCTCTACATACTATTCTCTACTGTTGTCTCTACATACTACTCTCTACTGTTGTCTCTCTACATACTACTCTCTACTGTTGTCTCTCTACATACTACTCTCTACTGTTGTCTCTACATACTACTCTCTACTGTTGTCTCTCTACATACTACTCTCTACTGTTGTCTCTCTACATACTACTCTCTACTGTTGTCTCTCTACATACTACTACTCTACTGTTGTCTCTCTACATACTACTACTCTACTGCTGTCTCTCTACATACTACTCTCTACTGTTGTCTCTCTACATACTACTCTCTACTGCTGTCTCTCTACATACTACTCTCTACTGTTGTCTCTCTACATACTATTCTCTACTGTTGTCTCTCTACATACTACTCTCTACTGTTGTCTCTCTACATACTACTCTCTACTGTTGTCTCTCTACATACTATTCTCTACTGCTGTCTCTCTACATACTACTCTCTACTGTTGTCTCTCTACATACTACTCTCTACTGTTGTCTCTCTACATACTACTCTCTACTGTTGTCTCTCTACATACTACTACTCTACTGTTGTCTCTCTACATACTACTACTCTACTGCTGTCTCTCTACATACTATTCTCTACTGTTGTCTCTCTACATACTACTCTCTACTGCTGTCTCTCTACATACTACTCTCTACTGCTGTCTCTCTACATACTACTCTCTACTGATGTCTCTCTACATACTACTCTCTACTGCTGTCTTTCTACATACTACTCTCTACTGTTGTCTCTCTACATACTACTCTCTACTGATGTCTCTCTACATACTCTCTACTGTTGTCTCTCTACATACTACTCTCTACTGTTGTCTCTCTACATACTACTCTCTACTGCTGTCTCTCTACATACTACTCTCTACTGTTGTCTCTCTACATACTACTCTCTGTTGTATCTCTACATACTACTCTCTACTGTTGTCTCTCTACATAAATCAAATCAAACTTTATTTCTACAGCACATTTCATATAAGTTAATATAACACAATGTGCTTCGTACAAAAAAGTACACTTACAAATAAAACACTTTATACATAGTTATACAGAGGATATTAGGCACACACACACACACACTTAAAGATCAACATTGAACAGCGACAAACTCTGTTAATCATAAACCTTTGTAAAAAGAAAGGTTTCTCTACTACTCTCTACTGCTGTCTCTCTACATACTACTCTCTACTGTAGTCTCTCTACATACTACTCTCTACTGTTGTCTCTCTACATCCTACTCTCTACTGCTGTCTCTCTACATCCTACTCTCTACTGCTGTCTCTCTACATACTACTCTCTACTGCTGTCTCTCTACATACTACTCTCTACTGTAGTCTCTCTACATACTACTCTCTACTGCTGTCTCTCTACATACTACTCTCTACTGTAGTCTCTCTACATACTACTCTCTACTGCTGTCTCTCTACATACTACTCTCTACTGTAGTCTCTCTACATACTACTCTCTACTGCTGTCTCTCTACATACTACTCTCTACTGTAGTCTCTCTACATACTACTCTCTACTGTTGTCTCTCTACATACTACTCTCTACTGCTGTCTCTCTACATACTACTCTCTACTGTTGTCTCTCTACATACTACTCTCTACTGTAGTCTCTCTACATACTACTCTCTACTGTTGTCTCTCTACATCCTACTCTCTACTGCTGTCTCTCTACATACTACTCTCTACTGCTGTCTCTCTACATACTACTCTCTACTGTAGTCTCTCTACATACTACTCTCTACTGCTGTCTCTCTACATACTACTCTCTACTGCTGTCTCTCTACATACTACTCTCTACTGTAGTCTCTCTACATACTACTCTCTACTGCTGTCTCTCTACATACTACTCTCTACTGTTGTCTCTCTACATACTACTCTCTGTTGTATCTCTACATACTACTCTCTACTGTTGTCTCTCTACATAAATCAAATCAAACTTTATTTCTATAGCACATTTCATATAAGTTAATATAACAATGTGCTTCGTACAAAAAGTACACTTACAAATAAAACACTTTATACATAGTTATACAGAGGATATTAGGCACACACACACACACACTTAAAAGATCAACATTGAACAGCGACAAACTCTGTTAATCATAAACCTTTGTAAAAAGAAAGGTTTCTCTACTACTCTCTACTGCTGTCTCTCTACATACTACTCTCTACTGTAGTCTCTCTACATACTACTCTCTACTGTTGTCTCTCTACATCCTACTCTCTACTGCTGTCTCTCTACATACTACTCTCTACTGTTGTCTCTCTACATACTACTCTCTACTGTAGTCTCTCTACATACTACTCTCTACTGTTGTCTCTCTACATACTACTCTCTACTGTAGTCTCTCTACATACTACTCTCTACTGCTGTCTCTCTACATACTACTCTCTACTGTAGTCTCTCTACATACTACTCTCTACTGTAGTCTCTCTACATACTACTCTCTACTGTTGTCTCTCTACATACTATTCTCTACTGTTGTCTCTCTACATACTACTCTCTACTGTTGTCTCTCTACATACTACTCTCTACTGTTGTCTCTCTACATACTATTCTCTACTGCTGTCTCTCTACATACTACTCTCTACTGTTGTCTCTCTACATACTACTCTCTACTGTTGTCTCTCTACATACTACTCTCTACTGTTGTCTCTCTACATACTACTACTCTACTGTTGTCTCTCTACATACTACTACTCTACTGCTGTCTCTCTACATACTATTCTCTACTGTTGTCTCTCTACATACTACTCTCTACTGATGTCTCTCTACATACTACTCTCTACTGCTGTCTCTCTACATACTACTCTCTACTGATGTCTCTCTACATACTACTCTCTACTGCTGTCTTTCTACATACTACTCTCTACTGTTGTCTCTCTACATACTACTCTCTACTGATGTCTCTCTACATACTCTCTACTGTTGTCTCTCTACATACTACTCTCTACTGTTGTCTCTCTACATACTACTCTCTACTGCTGTCTCTCTACATACTACTCTCTACTGTTGTCTCTCTACATACTACTCTCTGTTGTATCTCTACATACTACTCTCTACTGTTGTCTCTCTACATAAATCAAATCAAACTTTATTTCTACAGCACATTTCATATAAGTTAATATAACACAATGTGCTTCGTACAAAAAAGTACACTTACAAATAAAACACTTTATACATAGTTATACAGAGGATATTAGGCACACACACACACACACTTAAAAGATCAACATTGAACAGCGACAAACTCTGTTAATCATAAACCTTTGTAAAAAGAAAGGTTTCTCTACTACTCTCTACTGCTGTCTCTCTACATACTACTCTCTACTGTAGTCTCTCTACATACTACTCTCTACTGTTGTCTCTCTACATCCTACTCTCTACTGCTGTCTCTCTACATCCTACTCTCTACTGCTGTCTCTCTACATACTACTCTCTACTGCTGTCTCTCTACATACTACTCTCTACTGTAGTCTCTCTACATACTACTCTCTACTGCTGTCTCTCTACATACTACTCTCTACTGTAGTCTCTCTACATACTACTCTCTACTGCTGTCTCTCTACATACTACTCTCTACTGTAGTCTCTCTACATACTACTCTCTACTGCTGTCTCTCTACATACTACTCTCTACTGTAGTCTCTCTACATACTACTCTCTACTGCTGTCTCTCTACATACTACTCTCTACTGCTGTCTCTCTACATACTACTCTCTACTGCTGTCTCTCTACATACTACTCTCTACTGTAGTCTCTCTACATACTACTCTCTACTGTTGTCTCTCTACATCCTACTCTCTACTGCTGTCTCTCTACATACTACTCTCTACTGCTGTCTCTCTACATACTACTCTCTACTGTAGTCTCTCTACATACTACTCTCTACTGCTGTCTCTCTACATACTACTCTCTACTGCTGTCTCTCTACATACTACTCTCTACTGTAGTCTCTCTACATACTACTCTCTACTGCTGTCTCTCTACATACTACTCTCTACTGTTGTCTCTCTACATACTACTCTCTGTTGTATCTCTACATACTACTCTCTACTGTTGTCTCTCTACATAAATCAAATCAAACTTTATTTCTATAGCACATTTCATATAAGTTAATATAACAATGTGCTTCGTACAAAAAAGTACACTTACAAATAAAACACTTTATACATAGTTATACAGAGGATATTAGGCACACACACACACACACTTAAAAGATCAACATTGAACAGCGACAAACTCTGTTAATCATAAACCTTTGTAAAAAGAAAGGTTTCTCTACTACTCTCTACTGCTGTCTCTCTACATACTACTCTCTACTGTAGTCTCTCTACATACTACTCTCTACTGTTGTCTCTCTACATCCTACTCTCTACTGCTGTCTCTCTACATACTACTCTCTACTGCTGTCTCTCTATATACTACTCTCTACTGTAGTCTCTCTACATACTACTCTCTACTGCTGTCTCTCTACATACTACTCTCTACTGTAGTCTCTCTACATACTACTCTCTACTGCTGTCTCTCTACATACTACTCTCTACTGTAGTCTCTCTACATACTACTCTCTACTGCTGTCTCTCTACATACTACTCTCTACTGTAGTCTCTCTACATACTACTCTCTACTGTTGTCTCTCTACATCCTACTCTCTACTGCTGTCTCTCTACATACTACTCTCTACTGCTGTCTCTCTACATACTACTCTCTACTGTTGTCTCTCTACATACTACTCTCTACTGCTGTCTCTCTACATACTACTCTCTACTGCTGTCTCTCTACATACTACTCTCTACTGTAGTCTCTCTACATACTACTCTCTACTGTTGTCTCTCTACATACTACTCTCTACTGCTGTCTCTCTACATACTACTCTCTACTGTTGTCTCTACTTACTACTCTCTACTGCTGTCTCTCTACATACTACTCTCTACTGTTGTCTTTCTACATAATACTCTCTACTGTTGTCTCTCTACATACTACTCTCTACTGTTGTCTCTCTACATACTACTCTCTACTGTTGTCTTTCTACATAATACTCTCTACTGTTGTCTCTCTACATACTACTCTCTACTGTAGTCTCTCTACATACTACTCTACTGCTGTCTCTCTACATGCTACTCTCTACTGCTGTCTCTCTACATACTACTCTCTACTGTTGTCTCTCTTAATACTGCCTCATCTTAATGCGCCGCAGTTTGAATCCAGGCTACTTTATGCAATGCAGATTATTTCTCACATAAAATGTTTTCAGTGAACTATTTTCGTAAAATAAGAGAAAGTTTCCAAACGAGCCGCCATGTTGGTCTGTTTTGAAATTTGGGAGCAGACAGCCCACAAGTGAAGTGTTTGTCCAATCACGTGCAGCCATGGCAGCTGTAGGATGTGCAGAGCCTGTTTTCTTTGCCCTTCAGTGCCCATTGAAGAGAAATTAATAACTGCTATTGGAGAGAACATCAGGGCCATGTTCAGCCCCGACAAAACGCAGCATCACGTTTTTTTTAAACTGAAACGGGGGTGCGTTGAACATCTTGTTGCCTTTTTATTACCACAAGTTTACAGACACGTCTGTGCTGATTGGGTAAACAGAGACACACCCACCAAACAAGAGAAACATAACTCAAAACCGTTTCACACCATACACCGGACACATGGCGTTCAACCAGGAAACCGTACACACTGTTGTGATTGATCGTGCCCCAAGTTTCCAATGCTGGGAAGCAGGCGATCCCTTCTGTCAGAAAACGCCACTGTGGACACGTACTATAACTGCTGAAGTGGAGCCAGTTACAAAAACTGTGTGAGGATATGAATATGAAGCAGAGTGAGCGTGAAGAAATTACATTCATAAGGAACTCATTTACATTATGAAATGCATTTAATTTGAAATATAGTGCTGCTCGACATAACTGGAAAACATTAATATTTTAAACCACTTTAGTAAAATGTCCATTTCTTAAACGATCTTCTGGTTAGATGATTGTAAATAACTTGAGCTGTGTTCCAGGAAGGGGCCATTTATTGTGGCAGATTATATTTGTAGAGTTTAGGAAAGAAGACAAAATGATTTGTTTCGCAAACACAAATGTTTTCCTGGTGTCTCATAAGTCGATGTGGGCTGTCACTTGTAGGCGGAGGTAATGCATCTTAATGCTGGTTGGCAGGCACCCACCATAAAACGGGGAATAAAAGAGGAAGAAGCGACCTTAGTGCACTTGTCAGTCAGTCAGACAGCCCAGATGACAGAGAGTGATAGGGGGATGGCAGGTACGGAGACAGATAGCTTTGGTATTCTGCTTAAATAATGTTTGGCTTTTACGAAATGAAACCATAACTTTGATTAGTGTTCAGAGCAGAGGGTTGTCTGACTTTGTTATATTTTTTAATTTGGTTTGTCAGATGATGTCAATCAGATTTTGTAGTCTATTACACACACATGCACCCACAGCAGGCCTGAAACCACAGAACCCCCCGATCCTAACCACAGTATTTCCCAAGCATTAAAGAATAACTTTGGTATTTTTTAACCAGCTCCCTAATTCCCCATGTTGTTGTGTCCATTGGGAACAAGATCCTTTTAGTTTAACATGAAACAGCCCCGAAATTGCAATTGCCAAAAGCACCAGACTCAATGTAAATAATCAGGACTTTTAGCGTGTATAGAGACAGCATATTTCCACCAGACTCCATGTAAATAATCAGGACTTTTAGCATGTATAGACCCAGCATATTTCCACCAGACTCCATGTAAATAATCAGGACTTTTAGCATGTATAGAGCCAGCATATTTCCACCAGACTCCATGTAAATAATCAGGACTTTTAGCATGTATAGATCCAGCATATCTCCACCAGACTCCATGTAAATAATCAGGACTTTTAGCGTGTATAGAGCCAGCATATTTCCACATGTAAATGGGTGAATTAAGGGTTTGATTCAACCAAACCAGAGTGGTGACTGTTGGAACAGTGGAAAGATGAACCGAGATGATTCATTTTGTTTCTGTGGACTCAACACTGAATGAGGTGTGTTTTATGATGGTAAAAGAAAAGAATAGAATAACTTTTAAAATGTTGGCTGAAAGCAATCCGAGGCTCTGCCAATTCGTCTGATATCGACGTTCTTGTCTGGCGACTGGGCTGCATTTTTGTTGAGAAGAAATGAGTGTAGATGGATGGATGCACAAAGAATGTGACGGCAGTTTGTTTCTGTTGCCTACTGACAGTCAACACGGGTTTTCCGTGGATTTTGAGAGAATCTTTCCCTGACCTTAAGCGTGTAGTTTAAGCTGTGTAAACTTTTGAAATGGTGGTATGGATTGTGTTGGAAAGCCCTGATAAATGAGCCTCTGGTTTTTGCCAACACGGTCGGTCCAGACAGGGTTGGTGTTATGTTCCATCGAGTGAAAACAACTCTGGCAGTAAGTGTTTATTGCCCTTGAGGGAGTTTTTCCACCCACTTGCATCCTTCTCCAATTAATTGTCTAGTTTATTTACACCTTGCTGTGCCAGCCGAATGAGAGTTTGCATTGAAAGGGAATAGATGTTTTCCTCTTTACCCCTCGCTATCACTTCCATTCTCTGCGTCTTTATGTCTGACTCATGCTGTCTTTCACTCTCTCTCTCTCTCTTCGGTCTCTCTATCCCTGCGTCTCCACTCCTCTGGAATGTTGAATTGAAAATAATTGGCCAGGTGTCCAAAATGCAAATTGCTTGGGTTAGCTAATTATCCCAACATATGCGGTTTGAAGTGTCACAATTTTTTCATTCTCTGAGTGTTATTTCCCGCTTTATTTATGGGACAGAAAATGCCGGTTTGGATTATCAGTGAAGAGTTTTTTCCTCTTGCTGTGGTCTCATAATGGGGCCTCGTGGCTGACTGCTGATGGACAAGACCAAACATCTGTGTTTTTCCTGTAATTACAGTAGACGGCTGGGAGATTATTCAGTGTGCACTGCTCTTGTGTTAAGTGGCTAACACATTGCCAGCCATGTGAAACTAAACCCAAATACATCCACAATGTCCAAATAAATTTAGCACAAAAAGTAAGGAAATTTGTGTTTGGTAGATTATTTCTCTGTGGTAACAATGCTTTTTGGCAATAAATCTCATACTGTTGGAAAGCCTGTTTAGTTCCCTTTCAAATGGTGCCCCATTTGTAAGGAATATACATTTGTGGGATGAGCATCAGCGCTGAGTATGTGGGTTGCGGCCATGAAAAATTTGCCAAATCTTCTCTGCCGATGCCAAACAGCTTATTCTGCCATTGACTCGTTTGGTGTTTGGTGGATTTGATGATTGAAGTTTGAAGAAACAAGACATATTGGCAATTTAACAATTTATTCATTTCACAAACAGGAGCCTCAGTAGCGTGTGGAAGAACCATACACAGCCACAACAGCCTGGCACCTCCTCCTCATGCTGGTCACCAGCCTGGTCACACCCTCCAAAAAGCTTTTAGTAGCTTATTTGGGGTTCCCTATTTCACGTGGCTTATATAAGATTATTGTACCTTATGAAATTGTGTTTAATGATACATTGATGACATGTGAAATAAACATGTAATACACACACTGCTGTGGGATGGCATCCCATTCTTCAACCAGCATTTGTTGCAAGTTAGCCAACGTGGTTGTGTTGGTCACTCTGGCACGAACAGCACGCCCAAGCTGATCCCACAAGTGTTGAATGGGGTTGAGGTCAGGACTGCTGGCAGGCCATCCATCCTCTCCACTCCCACATTCTGGAGGTAGTCTCTGATAAACCCCGCCCTGTGGGGGCGAGCGTTGTCATCTTGGAGGATAGAGTTTGGTCCCAGACTGTAGAAATATGGGATGGCCACTGGTTGCAGAATCTCATCTCTAAATCAGGCACCTGATTGGCAGCACCTGGGGGTACCAAAAGCTCAAAACAAGTGTCAATAGCAACAGCAAAATAAGCTGTTTGGCAATGGCAGAGAAGATTTGGCAAATTTTTCATGGGTGCAACCCACATACTCAGCGCTGCTGCTCATCCCACAAATGCATGTTCCTTACAAA
This sequence comes from Perca schrenkii, assembly GCA_025617405.1. Taxonomy (NCBI): domain Eukaryota; kingdom Metazoa; phylum Chordata; class Actinopteri; order Perciformes; family Percidae; genus Perca; species Perca schrenkii. The sequence goes on along the minus strand of CM046790.1, from coordinate 40,698,731 downwards.
TGGGGCACCAGGCTTTCCAACGGTATAAGATTTATTGCCAAAAAGCATTGTTACCACCGAGAAATAATCTACCAAACACAAATTTCCTTACTTTTTGTGCTAAATTTATGAATATCAGCGAAAAAGCTGTGACACATCGCCTGTCATTGGTCAGCTGTCAAAAAAACGCTTGACGTTTTTTTCCAGAAAAGTTGAACTTTTTTCAACTTCCAAAAGACGCTCCGACGTTGGTGTTTTAAAAAGCGCTCACAATGTTTTTGAGAACACGGTTTTAATCCACAGGATTATAATGTAAAACAGACGCTGGCAACTTAAAAAAAGACGCCAAGTGTGAACATTGCCTAAGCTGCTAAATGCTCCACTGTAGAGACAAGCTTCTCTAGCTGTGTCTATCTGCTGTTTGCTGCTGAGTACGTACTAGTAGTGCAGTGTTCTTCAGAGCTTTTCAGCTTAACACAGCTTCCTGGTGCTGCTGGAACCATCACTGTGAAAGCGATGAGACTGAACCAACGGTGAAGTTGGGAGCCGGAAAACCAAAATAATGAGCTACTAGTCAGTGAAATGCTCTGTAGAGCTGAGGGGGAGGCTTGGGTGGTAACTTTCTGTGGCTTCATCACTACAGTACAGGACACATTTTCACAGGCTTTATGTGGCGAGGTTCCCCTGTATCTGTCTTCGCTGCTAAATTTGACTTGAGCCGTGTTCCAGGAAGGTGCACAACATATCAGACACACATTAGACTTATCAGTGGGGTGGTCCACCTCTTTATAGCTTTAGGGGGGATTCTTGTTTTTGTTGCAAAGTCTCTGTACTGACTGTAAAATGTGAAGTTTGACTTTACGTTTTCCCAAGCAAATACCACTCGCTAGTTTTCTCGTTTAGGTGCGTCAGGGTGTTATTTTAAAGCTTGGATTTTCTGTGCGGCTGACATGTCAAGATTCTCTCCACACTGTTTTAACATTCATGCGCTTAGGCGCTGTGCAAAACCCTTAGGCGCTGCGCCTAAGCCGTATATTGGCAGGGAGAACTCTGTAATGAAGTCTTCTCTGGACACTTACATAAAGAAAATGTAGCTTCCAAAAGGTGAAACCACTTTTTCTTCTTACAGCCTCACTTAAGGGTTCTCAAACCTTATTTTTCTCTCACTCCGCTTTGCAAACTACAGGCTCCTGAACTCCGACTCGGGGCCCCGAGAGTCCTACAGTTAAAGTCTCTGAGCTGAGGCAGCCCATTTAATGGACTGAGGTGTGATTACATCCTGGAGAGCTTAATTTAGATTGCAGCCAAGTGATCCTCTACGCCTGTTATTAAATCCATGCAGAAATCAATGTGGAAGAGTCCATTGCTCCGACAAAAGCAACATGATTTATACCGTGTTTGGGTAATCTATCGATTTATAATGCGGTGGAAGCCATCAATGTTGTTTTTCCTATTAGATGAGAGTAAACACAGCTCGCCGTGAGTAATGGGTTGTGACCTCCTCTCCCTCCTCCGCACACACACACACAAACATACACACACACACACACACATTTAATCTTAGGGAAATATGTACCCACGCTTACAGTACGCAAAGGCAGGAATACAGCGTTCAAATGTATGACCTGCGGGGCGCTCAGCGCACACAACAAAGAGAAATGTAGTCCCCCCAATGCCGAGTCACCAAAAATGTACATTCAGTTTACATTCAATGTACACACACACACACACACACACACTGACCCACATATAAGCAAGCAAAAAGACATTTGAAAGCTCATTTGTATGAAAGTTTAAGATGAAGAGTTACAAAAACGTTTGGGAGACAACAAAAAATCAGCGACAAACACACGCACACACACACACACACACACACACAGACAGACAGACACACACACACACACACACACGCACACAGACACACACACAAACCCACAAAAACACACACACACACATGCACGCACACAGACACACAAACACACACATATACAAACACACACATGCACAGAGACAGACACACACACACATGCACAAACACACACAGACACGGATGCACGCACACACACACACACACACACACACATAGACAGACAGACACACGCACGCACACATGCACAGAGACACACACACAAACCCACAAAAACACACAGACACACACACACACACACACAGACACACACACACACACGCACACAACACACACACACACTCATAAACAAACAAACGAGGCAGCATGAGCAGAAAAACTGGAACAATAAAAAGATATAGTTTGCCTAGATTAGCCTCCTTTCCTAATAACAATTCTTGGCAATAGGATATCGTGAAAGTTGCAGAGAATGCTATTATTTTACTCTAAAATTCAACACACTCTCACTCCAAACTCGTCAAATAGTCAGTATTTGACGCGCTGGTTAAATGCTGCAAACTGGAGTTGTTGCAGTTACTGTTTTTGCAATCAAAGTAGATTTCACATTTCTCTCCCCAACATCTTCACTTGATTCACGCTGATTATCAAAGAGTCAAATACAACGCAATCAGACTGTCACTCACCATCTGATTATTGTTCATGTGATGGGTTTACTCCCCCCCCAGAGACTCGTCAGCCCGTCTGTCTCTGTAATAAGCCCCTCGCCATCCTCATTCTCTCTCCCTATTGGTCGGCCCGTGGGGGATTCCACTGCGATGAAGAATGGTAAAATGACACTATTATGTTTCATGTATCAACACAATAGGAGGATCGAGACGCCTCTCTGGTTTGTGTGTGTGTGTGTGTTTGTTTGTGTTTGTGTGCGCGTGTTTTTGTGTGTGTGTGTGTGTATGTGTGCTGGAAAACAGTTTGTGAATATTTGTTTGTGTGTATGTCACTCTGTCACTAGCAGTCTGATTGCTGTTTTGATCGTGTCAATTCCCCCGCCACCGTGAGCGTCTGTCTGGCCCTGAAACAAACTCACGTCACTCTCTGTCTCCGTCTCTGGAAGTCTCCGGAGTCTTTCTCTCCTTTCAACTCTCTCGCTCGCTCTTTCCCCAAAATCTCCACTCTCTCTCTCTCTCTCTCTCTCTCTCTCTCTCTCAGTCTCTTGAGTGTTTCACATTTTTGGTGACACTTTTGCATCTGAATGTGTTGATAACAACCTTAGCCAAATAGAGCTGCAAAGATTAATCGCTTGGTTGTCCACTATTAAATTAATAACAAGCTATTTTGATTTTGATAATCGGTTTGAGTCATTTTTTGATCAAAAAAATATAAATGTTCTGTGATGTCAGCTTGTTAAATGTGAATATTGTTCTATTTCTTCTCTCCTTTGTGACCGTTAACTGAATTTCTTTGAGTTGTGGACAAAACAATGAGCTGCCAGAACTTATTTTTCATTTATATCTTAGGGTCCATACATTCAAGTCCCAAAGGGCCAACCCAGTGTTAAGTCCACATTGCTCACCATGTGTTGCCTATATTATATGTCTGAGCGGACAAATGTGACATCGGGGGGAGAACTTTCAACAATCATCATGTCATTTTAGCCAGGTTTCCATCCAAATGTATCACAAACATTTACCGAATTTCAAGAGTAAAATGAAAATTTACACTTTTCAATCCACTGCCATCGAAAACTCAAATACATTTCTGTTTGTTTTCTCTATCATTTATTCACGCAGTTGCATTTTGCATAACGAAAAACGTTCCCATAGGTCTTTTGTTCCAGTATCATTCTATATTTATGTTTCTAGTGGCGGCAAGAAAAATATTTCTTTATTTACATTTTTTTTTTTTACTTTAAGGAACAAACCAAACAAATGGAGCTCTGTCACGTTCTGCGTCACGTGTATCCAAAATGAAGTCTCATAAAGTCTATTTAAAACCCCGGTCTTTAGTTCTATTTCATACAAAAATAAATAGATGGATACTTTGTACTCAGTTCTGTAATGTCCATATATACAGTACATGGATATATGTTTCTGCAGGTTAAGTGAAGTTTGTGTGTGTGTGTGTGTGTGTGTGTTTTCGAGGGAAACATGCGCTTTCTGCATCTCTGTAAGTGTGTTTGTGTTCTCTATGTTCCTGGCTGTGTGTCTCTTCATCAAACACGTGTCACTTGCAGCCTGATTGCTGTTTCTGTCATGTCACATACCTGGCTCCTCTGCCGCTTGGCATGTCTGTCAGCGTCCTAAAATAGATTCTGCATCTTTCTCTCTTTTTACCGTTATCAATGAAACAATTTCTTAGCATTCTGCCACAAAAGGTCTTTTTAAGAAGCTACGAGAAAACGCATTTCCTTACTGACAATCATGTCCAGTACTTCTGAAATTCCCTTTTAATTGTGGCAATGTTTAATGTTTGTTTTCATGACTGGTTAAAAGCCCTTCTAGGGACGGGCATTGGAAATTAGCAATAGCTATAAATGCTGTGCTGCTGTACATGGAGATTTGTTGCACAAATATCTATGTCTAAGCAACTGTCCCTATTCAACCCTAACCCCACAAAGAAATGTGAAAACCCCACATGAGCTTAGAACACATCTTAAAATGGCCCAGTTAAATTACATGTTCTGTGCAACCAGGTTACCGTGTAAATCCACTGTGGAAAACACTTCAGCAATAAAGAAAATGTGTTGTGTGTAAAACAACTATAGTAGTACTGTATTTACAATAACGGCAGGAGAACACAGTCTGGATTAGGGATGTCAAAACTGATGAATTCCTTTCGAATCTTCCTTCTATAAAAAACCCACAGGTTTGACTATATATTTTTTAAATAAAGAGCTCTCTATTATTTTTTATTTTTTTATTTTTTATTTCTATCTTTATTTTTATTTTTAATTTAATTTAATACATACTGTGTAAATATACTTATACTTATATTGTTTATACTTATATTGTTTAATATTCCATTTAGAGAATGTGTGATGTGCACCAACAACACCAAAACAAATTCCTTGTATGTGTTAAAAAACGTACTTGGCAATAAAACCCTTTCTGATTCTGATTTGAATATCTATTTTTGCGCATCATGTCCATAAGAGGGCAAACCAATACAAAAGGAGACAGAACTACATATTTCAAAATAAACATGTATTTTAAAAGATCTACATACCTGTAAATTTAATAAGTAAGGTCCTATTTAATGTAAAACTTAGACCCCGGCACACTGGCTGCGTGGTGTGAGCGTGTTAGCTGCGTGGCATGTCCATTTTATTTCGGCTCCCATGTTAACAGGTTTATAACAGGTTGTTTATATGTCATTTTAACACAAATACATTTAATAAATGACATTTTGATGTTTGAAAGTCTCTAGGTTTTGACATAAATGCAAATATATATATGTCATTTAAAAAGATAATAAATAATTATAGATTTTTTAAATATTGCACCTGTCAATACAGAACATAATATTCTGTAGCCTATTTTGCCTTCAGTACTGCCAACATTGTATTTGCTGTAATCAAATCAGTATATATTTATGTTTATGGGAAACACATGACAAGGCTAGCGGCAGCAGCGCCGTGTCAGACACGTTTCTGGTGTGCAAAGACAGAAAACGCCACGCAGCCGCCACGCAACTGACACGCCACGCTCACGCCACACAGCCAGTGTGCAGGAGGCCTTCATTTAAAGACCGTCAAACTCTCTCCCTCTCTCTCTCTGGAGCGCGCAGGAGGCAGGACATGACTCAGCGGACCACAGAGACGGTTTTTAATTTTGTCAGAAACAACGAGCTGTTCCTTGAAGTTGTCCGATGATTTTGTTTGATGATTTTTTTCAGTCCTTACCAACAGAAGTCCCCGAATGTCGTTTTCTCTCCAGTTAGACATTTTCGTTGACGTGTTTGGGGCGTCTTCTACTTCACCCTCATTGTTGGTTTACTTCCGGGAGCGGCAGCCTGGGATGGAAACGTCAACACTGTTAGGACAATTATTCATCAAGGAATGGACAGAATCACTGAAATTGTCTCAACGTTCGTTTACTTGCTTGCAAGCAGAGCAGAGTCAATTTTACAGCACCCACAGCAAAGTACAGAAAAATGACTGACGAAAGCCCTCTGCAGCAGCCATTTTATGATTAATAATACAGTCATAATACAAAGTCGATGTTATCTTTGGTCAGGCTGGGCATCTCCTCTGCCTGCTCTGCCCTCCGGAGCATCCTGTACTTTTCACAAGGTCAGTTGTGTCTCCCAGGATTTATCTCGTGAGAGCAGAAACAGTATTTTGGCTTTTTTAAAATGCAAACCGTTTAATATTAACAGAAACGAGAAGAGTTGTTTAGTTTTTCTTTTTTTTATGATAGATTTTTTATTTGCACCTTCAGACATACAAAACAAATCCACAACGTGTGACAGGTAGTAGCAGATGGTGCACAGAACAGATAAACACAAATGGAACAAGAACAAAAACCCTCTCCGACCCCCCACCTTCTGCGGTCTCGAGGAAAATAAACCAAACAAACAAACCGGGGCTGAGGTCATTAGGTCTGATATTTGTGCTGCTGCGCTTTTCCATAGGCTGATAGTTGATGATTTGGCTTCGTTAATCCTTGCTGTAGAGAGCTCAAGCATAACTATGTCCAGAAAATACGCCAACCACTGTTTTATATAAAGCGAGTGGGGGGAGGGGGGGAGCCAGTGTTGAGCTATCACTTTCTTGGTTGCAGTTGAGCCAGCTAGCCAAATTTTCCTCTTTTTCCCAAGCAGGTGTAATTTAGAGTCGTCATTAAATAACAAAACAATCGGGTCAATAGGGATTAGATATCCTATCAGATATTATTGATGTTGTTTTATTTCAGAACTCATGCACCTGTTCACACTCCCAGACCATGTGCAGGAAGGTTCCAGTTTGTTCAGGTTGACAGAACGTGCAATAGGAAGTAGGAATGACTTAAGAAGCGTATCTCTTCTGGAGAGTCCAATATGTCCTATGGCATATGTTGAAGTGAATATACTGGTGATTTGATTTTTATTTGCCTTCCCCTCAGGGCTCAGCTCTCGTTGCCATTTTTTTTACTATTGGGAGTTCTCCTATGGATACTTGCATTAGTTTAGCATAAATCTTGGACACTAATCCTCTCACATGAAAATCAACAAACCATTTAATGGGTGCGGCTCAAGACCCCCATGGCACTCCATAACATTTTAGGGGACCTCAAAACTAGCTCTCAGGTCTTCAAAACTCAACATACCTTTCTCATTGAATAGTTGGTCTAAAGTATAAATACCACCTCCACTGCTTACAAGCAAAGGGTTTGTTACCAGGCATTAAGTGTGCAATGTGCCATATTTGGGTATCCAAATGCCATTTATTGGTGTAGCATAGTTGCTCCTCCACCTGTTTCAAGTTGGTCAATGTGTTGGTGATAATAGGGCCATAGGCTAGCATACACTTTTTTTGGACACACACCTGCAAAGGCCAAGTCTTGCAGTCTTAAACTTCCAGTGAGGTTTCTCTCCATGTCACTGTAGATGAGGGGTCCATCCACACACTGAGGGCCCGTAGATGAAAGGCTCTGTGATACATTTTAAAGTTGGGGAGTGCCAGGCCTCCCGTGTTTGTGGTACGTTGCAGAGTAGATGATTTAGCCTAAGTTGTTTATTACTCCAAATATACTGCCGAATTAAGGTATCAAGTTTCTTCCAGAAATGTATTGGTGCGGGTAAGGGGATCATTGTACTCAAGAAATTCATATGAGGAACTATGTTCATTTTAACCACAGCAGTCCTGGACCGTAGTGATGCCAGCAGCGCAGACCAATAAAGTATGCACCATGTCAATGAATTTGGCCCCCAAACCAAGCCTCTCCATTACTTGCCACAAGTAGTTCCACTCTAGGCTGGTAGTATGTTTAATGCTGTTTAATTAATGCTGATTTAAGTCCATCTAACGTTATAGGTTGACCCAGTTCTTCTGCTTCCTCTGGGTCCTCTTGGTTTACAGCCATTAAAATAGTAATTTTGCCTCACTCTGTGCATTATGAATTCAGCTCTCCTTCTTAGCATATCATTTAGTTCTGTTCGACTAGAAAAACAAGTCTTAAGAGACTCTAAAGATTTACAGCGGTCTTCCAACTCGGCAATCCTTGCCTCTCTTTTCCTCTTCAAGTTGACCACGAAGGAAGATGTGGCATCTCTAATAAATCCTTTAGTTGCCTGCCAGAAATGCAGGGTCCGAGACTGAGTGTATTGATTGATATAAAACCAGCCAGTTTGGCTCTAAATTCTGCATCAAAAGCTGTGTTCTGGAGAAGGGAATTATGAAATTGCCACCTCCTAGATCTTTCTCCTAACATATCACAGTGGAATGTAGTTATCAGTGCATTGGGATCAGACAGAATTGCTGGTTCTATTGCTATCGTGTGGAACATTGCCTTAAACTCACTGGAGCACAAAAAATAATCCATGCGGGGAGTGGGTGAGGTGACGTGGAAAAGAAGGTGTAATCCTTGCTAGTAGGGTTGTGCATCCTCCATATATCTGTAAAATGGTGGGATTCCACAACTGCTTTAAACATGTCTGACATATGTTTTTGGGCTTTTGTATGCTTGACCCCTGATCTAACCTGATTTAAGTCTAGTACCGCATTCATGTCTCCCCCTATAATGAGTGAATATTCATTGAGAGAAAGCAATTCATTGGTTAGGCGCGGAAACAAACCTTCATCATATGTAGCCAGTGCATATACCGAAACAAAGGTTATTTTCCTACTCCTTATCGTGGTACATATATAAGATATCCTGACTGAGAAGTTTACTTTTGTCTACGGTGAGTGGGCATTTCCGCGACAGCAACACAATGGAGCCTTTGGTTTTGGTGTCGTCACTAGATGAGGCAGCAACCTTGAAGTATTTCTTTTGTAGACGATTTACATCTCTTTTACGTAAATATGACTCTTGTATAAGTGCCAGGTCTATGTTTTTCCTTCTTAAATAGTCCAGGAATTTAGCTCATTTGATCGTCCCGTTTAGCCCCCGATGTTAAGTGAGAGGATTGAAAGCTCAGCCATCTTCAAAATGTACACATATACATTTAGATCTAAGCAAAGTGTGGTATAAAATAAAAAATAAAATAAATCGCCTAACCCTCTGAGACTGCAGACCCCCTCCCCTATCTGTAGGATACATGGCCACATCAAACGCAGCTCGCGCAAAACTCCAGCCCCAAACTCCAGCTCAAAACTGCCCCCCCCCCCCCCCCGTCTAAAGTCACAGGTTAATTGACATAGTTATCTCTTATGTTAAACATGAACGATGTTACAAAAACCTTAGAACTAGGTCTCAACCAGCTATTAAGTTCTGAAATAGGCTATGCGAAAAACACACCAGCCTAGTAGGAGTAATAAACATAGATTATAAACTGAATAGTCCGCATTCATCATGTTCCTTCAGCCTAATTAAATGTTCCTTTAAAGCTTGGTTCCAAAACTTACATATAGTGCCCTCGGATCAAACTTTAGTACCGTACTCCAGATACTGCTAGTCCATAGCCACTAGGTCTGCCAGGCCCGGCCGTCGGCTCCAGCATTAGACGAGAAGCCCACTGTCTCCTGGCCCCGACATCGGCACCTGGTCCAGCCACGGAGCGTCTCGTGTGGCTGTGTCATCCTCCATATCTAGCTCCCGACAGAAAACGTCCGCATCCTTGGCTGTAGTGAAGGTGAGCACTCTCCCTCCGTGAGATACTCTCAGGGTGGCCGGATAATTAAGGAAGTTTGAGATGCCTTTAGCATGTAACTTACCCTGTGCTCCTATAAATTCTTGGTGCCGTTGGACAGTGAATGCACTGTAGTCAGCCTTAAAGCGTTGCTTTGGAATCACAAATCGGATCTTTCTGCTGTACTTGTCTTGCCCCCTGAAGGATTGCTTGGCGGTCCTGATATCTCAAACACCTGAAAATCAGAGTATGTGTCGTTGTACCCTTGCCGTAGATTCTGTGTGCTCTGTCAATTTTGATGACAGCCCTGTTCTGTAAGGAGGGGTACTGATCTATGCAGGGACCCAACTGGCTCATCTTTTTCGCTGCCCTCTTTTAGTCCAATGATGCTCACGTTGTTGCGTCGGGATCTTTCTTCCATTTTGGCTAGCTTATACTTCTTTTGGTCATCAACACAGGCATTCACCATGTTTCTCATCTGCTTGTTATCCCCTTGTGTCTTGTCCAGTCCTTGCACCAGATCACATACTGCAGCTCCCTGCCTCTCAAGCTCTGTCCTGATGTGTTGCAGCGAGGTATCAATTTCTGCTAACGCATCCTTCACTGCGTTGCGGACCACTGATTGAAGCACATTTTGCTCCTGCAGGCATTTCACTGAGTCACTGTGGTAACGAATAAAACGGTTGACGTCGAAGAAGAAATAGACCTGGTTTTTAAATGAAAATACGGAGGTGGGTGAGGAGCCTAGCCCTGTGCGACCATCGCGGCTGTCGGTCATGTGATCTCCCGCTTACTTTTTCTAACAAACATGCTCACTCGCTCGCTGTGAATTCTCTTCCTGCCCGGTTGGGCTCAATCCTCCGCCATTACACAGATGGGGAGATGACTTCTTAGGGAGCAGCAACCACATTTTAAAATTTTTTTTATAATTAAAATAAACTAGTGCAGTGCCCGCTTGGACCAGGTGCCTGTTCGGTTAGGCGCAGCTCATTTAGAGATGGGGTGTGTCCCCTTTTTTCGCCTAGCCGTCACACATCTACCATGTGTTTGTTGACGTTTCTTCATTTTATCATTTATGTGTTGGGCAGACAGAAATCAGTTTTTGGCTGATTTGGCAGTTCTCTGCGGATGCGGGAGACACACACATACGCACAGAGATTCCTCACTTTGATAGTTAGATATTCAAATTTAGAATATTTTTTGACCGCATTAGACTGTATACTGAAGTTTTGAGGTTCTTCACACTGACTACCCAGCCAGTATTTTCCTCTCGTGCATGTAGAAGAACATGCAGAGTCAGTTTGACATGGCAGGCTCCACCCTAACTAGAAGAGGCTTGAGGCCGTTTTACTACGGAGACAATTTCCCAGCTGTCTGTTTGCCGTATTGGAGCGCCTGTCAGCTGCTCATTTAGGCCGCAGCGGCCATCGGTAGGTGAGAACGTGTGGGCATCTCTGGCATCTTCCAATATCCTCTCTCAATTCTTCCTCGAATATCTAATGTGGGAGATCCTTCTGTGGTGAATGAGATCAGACAGTCCTGTTCTGTGTGTGTGGTTGTCTGTGTGTGTGTTTGTGTCTGTGTGTGTGTGGTCAGAAGCAGAGTGAGTGTTTGTCTTGCTGGCTGGGTGAGTGGTTGGATATCTGATTTGGAGGCTCCTTCTCTGTTTGATTGGGTCTCTGCAGCTGTGTGTTTGTCAGTGATTCTCTGTTTGGCTGCCTCTCACTGTGTGTGTGTGTGTGTGTGTGTGTGTGTGTGTGTGTGTGTGTGTGTGTGTGTCTGTCTGTGCGTGTGTGCGTGCATGCGTGTTCCTGTGAAATTGTTTGGCTGTGTGGTTGAATATCTACTTATGAGGTTTTCTTTTCACCTGTCTGTCATTGCCTCCATAGTTCCCCGCATAAGTCTTCAGAGTTTACAGCAAAGCACTGCCATTGATTTAAGACAACTCAAAAGTTCATATTAATGCATATAACACATACGTCCACAGATTTTTAAATAAACTAAAATGAATTGCAGAATGTTAACACATCTCCACAACAAACTGAAAACAGTCCGCTAAATTCTGCAGATTTTCATTCTGGATCACTGCTAAAAAACTATAAAATCCGCAGATTCCATTTTTGGCGTGTTTATTGGCAATGTCTTGTCATCGTGCTAATAAATATCGAAGCAGGGCCATTATTACATTATGTTTCTTTCAAAATGTATTTGTTGTTTCATATTAGTAGTATAAAAAATTTACTTTTTAAAGAATGGGGTTGCCAAAATTGGACAAAGGTCTTGATTTTGTAAGTGCTCAAATGATGCCTCTATTGATTTTCTAATGAGTAGAGTAATTAATTAAATGTATATCAGATGGCTTGGAACATTTACTTTGCTGTTTGAGCAATAGCACGAAGCGTGGAGCGAAGTGATCCACATTTCTGTGTTGTTCCCTCTACCCAACCATTTTCCAAAAACGCCTCTATCTCAGATTCCAGGGGGACAAAGGACAGAGTGATGGATCTATATGAATGTGACACATTTAATCTGGTGCTGTGTGACCTCCTCTTAACCCAAACAGACAGGAGGAGTGAGAGGGAGAGAGAGGGAGCGGAACTGCGACTCAGACTGGTGTGTGTCAGGACACACAGAGACCAATAAAAGACATAGATTACTTTACACTTCTTCAGCATCTCTTTTCAAAGCAAATCATTTATGCAGAGTTGTTTTTAGTCCCAACAAGAAGAGGCCTTGCTACTTTCTCAGGGATAATTTAAAGATGGAAAACCATGTTGCAGCTGGACTTAACTTTGGCCCTTTATTTAGTCTATGTCTACGACGTTCTGAAGACTGCGAAATCACCTTTGCTGTCATGTAAGTTTATTAAAAATCTTACACTTCATCTTACCAGTTAAGTTGCGCTTGCTCATAAGTTTTGTATTGCACAGTGAGATGGAGTACGTCTTGGGACAGAGAATAAGACGCAGGAGGGAGAGGATCTACCAGCCCAGACAGACCTATCTCTCCCTCAGTGAGGACGAATGTAGGCGTGACCCGTCAGGCTGTGACAGATGTCTGCCATCTCCTGGCAGATGAGCTGGGGACTGATGCACCCTGTCCATATGCCTTCCCCGTTGCAGTAAAGGTTACAGCGGCACTGCATTTCTATGCGTCTGGGTCGTTCCAGCACCCCCTGAGCTCCATTGGAGGCATTTCCCAATCTGCCATAAGTTCGGCTATACATGCAGTTACATCAGGTCTAGTCCAACATGCTGGTGAATACATCCAATTCCCCGTCACACCTGACAGCCAGGAAAGAGCGAAGCAGGCGTTTTGGGCGAAGTATGGGTTCCCTGGCGTCCTTGGTGCTATAGACTGCACCCATGTGCAGCTACGTGCCCCATCAGAAAATGCACTGATATACATCAACCGCAAGGGAACCCATTCGATCAACATCCAAGTGATTTGCGATGCTACTTGTAAAATCACGCATGTTTTTGCAAATTACCCTGGCTCAAGCCACGACTCATTTATACTGGAAAACTCTGCCATTCCTGCCATCTTCGAGGGGAATCCCCCCTTGGATGGGTGGCTGTTAGGGGACAACGGCTATCCGTTAAAGACGTGGCTGATGACACCATTTATAATGCCAGCAACAGTTAACAGTTTATTTTGGCGGAAAAGTAAAACAGTGTTCGGATTTGGAAAAGCCGTTTCAGAACTGTTGGTCGAACGAACTACTGCTACATGAGGTGAGTATTGTGAACGTCACTTCCGTTTCCGCCTGACTTCCTGTTTCTTGTTGCAGACGGCAGACGCTTAACGCTTAACGCTTAACGTCTTGCAATTTTAAGTCCTCCACAACGAAATACAGTCACTATTTACACCGTTTTAGCTGTATTTTAACCGGACCTGTCTGGCTGCAGTTTTTCCATTGTTTGCAAAATTTTCCTCCGCTCCGTTAGCTAACGTCTAGGTATTTGTTGTGCTAACGGCTAGTTAGCTTGCCTGCTAGCGGGAGTTAAAGCGGACCACTCAGGATTTTGCCTCCTTGGAAATCTATTCTATATTTTGGTAGCAGTAACGGGCTATCCACAGCTTGCTAATACAAGCAGGAGCACCTGCATTGTAATTCGATTTGTGAAAAGGGATCGGTTTTAGGAGAAGGCCTCCATCAACGTTGCTACTAGCTAAACTAGCAAGCTACACGATGCTCTCCCTCAGTTGTTCACCTGGCTGTGACTCGTGCCTCTTGTTCAGCCAGAAGATAGTGGAACTTGAAGCCAGAATATCGACTCTCCACCAGATCAAGGCAAGTGAAGAGTTCCTCGACTCCATTATCATTGGAAGTTTCCCTCACACATACACTGTTGGATGTCTCGATTCCACTGTGCCCTGCAATACTCTCACCCCACCACGCACTAATACAACCTCTGACCCTGTTGTCTCTCCTCGGACTGCCGAGGACCCAGCCAGCCCTGCTGACCAGCTCCACTCCACACCAACCTGAGCCATGGCATGTAAGCAAGCACCAGAGCAGGCGGTCAGGACAACGCTCAGCCCCAGCCCAACCCCTACAACTAGAAAACCTCTACAGCATTCTGACGAACGAGGAGGAGTTCCCTTCTCTGCCACGTCCCCACACAGCTCATCCTGGTCCATCCACACAGTCGACGCCCCCCTCGGACTCATCAACCTCCACGCTGGTCATCGGAAGCTCCATGGTAAGGGACCTACACATTCCCCCTTTACCTAGCGGTTCCTCCAAGGTCTACTGCTTCCCCGGTGCCAAGGTCCGTGACATCCAGCACAAACTTCCCGGCATCCTCGCCCACCACGCCAAGGTCGACAACATCATCGTGCATGTGGGCACAAACGACATCAGAGAGAGACGGTCGATAGCACTCCAGGAAGACTTCACCACTCTCCTCTCCACCCTGATGGGCACAGGTAAGCGGATTGTCATCTCTGGGCCTCTACCTACCTACAGGAAGGGTGCGGAGAGATGGTCCAGACTGTTCTGGCTCCACACCTGGCTGGAACCACTCTGCACTTCCCTGAGCATTCCCTATGTCGACAACTTCAACTTGTTCTGGGAGATGCCCAACCTGCTGAAGCGTGATGGTCTCCACCCAAACCGACACGGAGCCAGGATGCTATCTGACAACATAACGACCACACTGAAAGGCAAGTATTGACATTATGTTGAAAATATCACAGATTCATGTCCCCCAGGTATTGATCCTGATAGCACTATACAAGTGGAGGAATCTGAAAATGTTTTCTGCAGGATAACATGTAGTACTAGTATTATTCCAGTAACATGTAGTACTAGTACTATTCCAGTAACATGTAGTACTAGTACTATTCCAATTATAATCAACAACAGACCATACAAAGTGGTGAAGCCCCTAAGTAATAAGAAGTTGACTGCAAACATAGTCAATTTAGCATCCAGTTCACGTCAGCCACAGCCTGTCCCAAAAGAAAATGAGACGGTGTCTGTTCCTCGACTAAGATCAGTTAAATCAAAGGTAACCAAGAGAGGGGCAATACTTAACAACCTAATTGGAATTTAAACTACCACTGCAATGATAGAAAAGGATAGGAAAATTAGATGTGGATTACTAAATATCAGATCCCTGTCTTCTAAAGCAGTACTAGTAAACAAATTGATATATGATAATCAAATTGATCTATTCTGTCTTACTGAAACCTGGCTGGGCCATGAAGAATATATTAGTCTAAATGAAGCGACTCCTCCCAGTCATATTAATACTCAAATTCCTAGAGGGTCAGGCCGAGGAGGGGGAGTTGCAGCCATATTTGATTCAAGCCTGTTAATTAACCCTAAACCCAAACTAAATCATAACTCTTTTGAAAGTCTTGTTCTTAATCTTCAACATCCAAAACGGAAATCAGTACAGCCAATTATATTTGTTGTTGTCTACCGAGCTCCAGGTCCGTATTCTGTATTTTTATCTGAATTCTCAGTTTTTATCATGTGTAGTACTTAAATCAGACAAACTACTTATTGTTGGTGATTTTAATATCAATGTGGACGTTGACAGCAATAGCCTTACTACTGCTTTCAACTCACTACTAGATTCTATTGGCTTCAGTCAGAGTGTGCATGAGGCCACGCACTGTTTTAACCACACCCTCGACCTCGTGCTGGCATATGGTATCAAAATTGAAGATGTATTAGTATTCCGCAAAATCCTTTATTATCAGACCACTTCTTAATTACTTTCGAATTCTTAATACCCGATTATACGAAATTAGATAAAAGCTAAATTTAAGGAAGACATTCCAACAGCACTAAACTCATTACCTTGTTTTAATACAACAGAGGACCTTTATGTAAACTTTAGTCCCTCTCAAATCGACAATTGTGTAGATGGTGTTACGGCCTGCCTACGGACTACTTTAGACTCTGTTGCTCCCCTCAAAAAGAAGAAGATGAAGCAAAGGAAACTAGCACATTGGTATAACTCCCAAACTCGTAAATTAAAGCAAAACTCGCGAAAACTTGAAAGTAAATGACACTCCACCAAAATGGAAGAGTCTCGTTTGGACTGGCAAGACAGTCTGAAAACCTATAGGACGGCCCTCAGACATGCCAGATCAGACTATTACTCATCATTAATAGAAGAAAACAAGAACAACCCAAGGTTTCTTTTCAGCACTGTAGCCAGGCTGACAGATTGTCATCAGCTCTACTGAGCCATCTATTCCTCTAGCTCTGAGTAGTGATGACTTCATGAGCTTCTTTAATGATAAAATTACAACAATTAGAGATAAAATTCATCAGCTTTTGCCCTCAACTTCTAATGGTTCACCTTTCAACACAGGACTGCTAGAAAGAACGACTAGACCTGACATATAGACATTTAGACATATAGACATATAGATATACACATAGACTGTTTTTATCCTATAGACCTTCAACAACTAATGGTAAAGGTATCTTCAGCAAAGCCATCTACCTGTCTCTTAGACCCCATCCCAACGAGATTACTCAAAGAAGCATTACCCGTGGTAAACACTTCATTACTAGATATGATCAATATGTCCTTATTAACAGGTTATGTACCGCAGTCATTTAAAATAGCTGTGATAAAACCTCTTCTGAAAAAACCCACCCTCGATCCTGAGGTCTTAGCAAACTATAGACCTATATCTAACTTTCCCTTTCTCTCCAAGATCCTTGAAAAAAGTAGTTGCTAATCAGTTATGTGATTTTCTCCATAGCAACAGCTTATTTGAAGACTTTCAATCAGGATTCAGAAAGCATCATAGCACAGAGACGGCACTGGTGAAAATTACTAACGACGTTCTAACTGCTGCAGACAAAGGACTTGTCTCCATTCTTGTTTTACTAGATCTTAGTGCTGCATTTGACACTATTGACCATTCAATCCTGTTACAGAGATTGGAACACTTAGTCGGAATTAAAGGAATCGCACTAAGCTGGTTTAAGTCTTATTTCTCTGATCGATCTCAATTTGTTAATGTTAATGATAAATCCTACGCGAAAGTGCTGGGACCAATTATATTCTCCTTATATATGCTTCCTCTTGGTAATATCATTAGGAAACACTCAATTAACTATCACTGCTATGCGGATGACACCCAATTATACTTGTCAATCAAACCAGACGAAACAAGTCAGTTAACTAAACTTCAAGCATGTATTAAAGATATAAAATCCTGGATGACCTATAATTTTCTGATGTTAAACTGTAACAAAACTGAAGTTATTGTGCTGGGCCCTAAACACCTCCGAACTTCATTATCTAAAGCAGGGGTGTCAAACTCATTTTCACTAAGGGCCACACTGGAAAAAGAGAATCACGCCAAGGGCCAGTTTATTTGTTTTTGTTCAGACTTTTTTTGTGGCTTTCTCAGACATTTGTCACCTTTTCTGTAAATTTGTTGCTTTTTCCGACATTTTTGTACGCTTTTTGTCGCATTTTTGTTGACATGAAGCCCTACAAAAGTCATCAAAAGAGTTCCTTAGCCATCGTAGAATTTAGCAAATAGAGCAAAACAATGATAAATCTTTTTAACAACAACCTGTTTCACAGCCTGAATATGAAAACTCTCTCTCTGCTTCTTCTGGGGGAATTTCTGAGTCTCAAAGTCTGCTTTGAATGACACGTAATTGCATTTTAAAAAACACTTTCCTGTGTTTTTGTTTTGGCGCACAACTAGGCGGGCCAAAATGTATTGTGAACCCAAATTGATGTACGGGCCGGATCTAAATCCGCAAGGGGCCGGATTTGGCCCGCGGGCCTTGAGTTTGACACATGTGATCTAAAGATATAGCTACTCTGGATGGTGTTGTCCTGGCCTCCAGCACTACTGTCAGAAATCTAGGGGTTATTTTTGATCAAGATATATCCTTTAACGCCCATCTAAAACAATCATCGAGAACAGCCTTTTTTCATCTTCGTAACATTGCCAAAATTAGGAATATCCTATCTCAAAACGATGCTGAAAAACTAGTCCATGCATTCGTTACTTCCAGGCTGGACTATTGTAATTCCCTACCGTCAGGTTGCTCAAATAAGTCCCTTAAGACTTTCCAGCTGATCCAGCATGCTGCAGCGCATGTTCTGACAAGAACTAAGAAAAGAGATCATATTTCTCCTGTTTTAGCTTCTCTGCATTGGCTTCCTGTAAAATACAGGATTGACTTTAAAGTCCTTCTCCTGACCTACAAAGCCCTAAATGGTCAAGCACCATCCTATCTAGAACAGCTCTTAGTACCTTATTGTCCCACTAGAGCACTGCGCTGCCAGAATGCAGAGCTACTTGTGGTTCCTAGAGTCTCCAAAAGCAGAATGGGAGCCAGAGCCTTCAGCTACCAGGCTCCTTTACTGTGGAACCAGCTCCCAGTCTGGGTTCGGGGGGCAAACACCATCGCCTCATTTAAGAGTAAACTGAAAACTCTCCTCTTTGATAAAGCTTATAGTTAAGAAGTGAGGAGTTGCAGCGTCCGCCTAACCCGGCCCACCTGCTTCTCTTCGTAGTCATCAGATTTATTGATCATATAATCAATAATATAGTGAGAGTAGAGGGAGGCAGGCCAGTACAGCTTCTCATCAATGTTTTCATTTGTTTCCTTTTGTATGCATCCTGTCCCAGAACTGCTTGTTACTAACCTAGCTCTGGGGAGTTTACTCCCCGGAGTCCTTATGTTTCTTCTTCGCAGAGCTATGCTCTGCGATTCCCTTCAACGCCCGGCCGCGTCCTGCTGCGTCTGCTGCACCCACCCGTGCTCTGCAGCACCACGTTTCATCCCACAACGTCCTGCTGTGACATGAACTACAATGACTACCTTCAAAGTCACTGTTCCACTATCTTCAATGCGACTATTATCGCCATCACACCCCCAACCGGCCACGTCAGACACCGCCTACCAAGAGTCTGGGTCTGCCGAGGTTTCTTCCTAAAAGGGAGTTTTTCCTTGCCACTGTCGCAATAGCCACTGCTAATGCTTGCTCTTGAGGGAATTACTGTAATTGTTGGGGCTTTGTAAATTATAGAGTGTGGTCTAGACCTACTCTATCTGTAAAGTGTCTCGAGATAACTCTGTTATGATTTGATACTATAAATAAAATTGAATTGAACTGAAAATTGAACAGAGAGTGAAATGCTCTATAATCGGTAACACACACAAACACGCAGTGTAATTGAACAAACATTCGGCATACTGAAAATGCGCTTCAGGTGTTTGGATAGGTCAGGAGGCACTTTACAGTACAGTCCTCAAAAAAGTCGCAGCATTCTTTGTGGCGTGTTGTGTTTTACACAACATTTCCATGAATCATGGATGTGTTGATGACATAAATGAGTAAATATTAGAGGACTTAAGGAGATGAGATGTTGAACTGCATGTGCCGATGCCACTTAATCCAAATGCCCTAGCAGCAGCAGCCGCACGGGAGAGGAGAGCGTATCTGACAGAAGAGCTACATCGTCCATAGTGAGGTAAGCAAAGTAATCTCGGTCTAATGTACTACATTGCTAAAATATCACCATGCATTCATAACCTTGTGATTCAGTGAGAGTGAGCCCAAAACATCGGAGAGTATGTCTTTGTGACATTTCTTTATTTTCATTTTGTCAAAAATCAATAGCGAACTGTAACTGAACAAAACAATAAAAAAGATGGAAAAGTTGAGAAGATTTAAACAGAATAACTACTTATTTTTCCCTCCTCTCATCATAGGCATGCGACGCGCGCCACGGCGGGATTGGAAACGCAAGGGTGCGGGAGTGGCAATGCGCGATTTGCTCCTGGTGAAGCGGGTGCACGGAGATGGAGTGGGGGGAGAAGCAAGTGGCACAACAGGAGGAGGAAGTGGCACAACAGGAGGAGGTGGTGCATTTGAAGGCCCACGCTCCATGCCTGCTGCAATCCTCTCCAGACTTGAGGAGATGCGCCCGAGAGGCTGCAGCAACATCGCCACCCGGTCAAGACGGGCGTTTATGCTCTGCCGCATCCCAGACAGCTCCCGCTCCAGCATGTCAAACCCGGTTTGCTGGAGCTGCAGGATCGGGTGGTCCTCCGGTCAGATGATGCTGTGGCGTGTAGTGGGTCTGGTTTCTCTGCACCTTGGTGGTTGCGCTGCTCCCTCCTCAGCTGACCCGTGCGCACTGCTCCCGAGGCCAGGGTCTTCTTCCTGCGAAGCTGCGTTACATTGTTTTGATTTATTGTAGGCTGTTATTTATTTTTGCTGTGTGTATTTATTTCATGTCAATAATGATTAAAAAATAATTTCATGACAAAACTCTTTGTATGTGAACTAGATTTATAAGTGTACCTTGGGGTTGAACAGCTGTATCGGGTTGGGTGCCTATTTCCAAGCCTCCAAATCCCTGAACGCTTTCAGCGGTGAGGGTGGACGCAGCGATGTCCTCTGCTGGCGTCAGGTCCTGAGTAGAGGCAGATCCACCTCCAGTTGTATTGCGTGTCCGTTTGTTGCCAGCAAGCTTGGTCTTCTCACATCGTTGTAGCGCTTGCGGCACTGGTGCGATGTCCTAAGGAAGCCAGCCGTGGAAACAATTGTGGCAATTTCTTCCCACGCCTGTTTAACGGAAGCTAATTTGGGTGGGTTTCTCCCATCCCCATACAATGTCACTTCTCTGTCTTTTACTGCCCTGACGAGAACGTCAGTCTCCTCAGCTGTGAACCGCTCCTGGCGTGCGCCAGGCAAATCCGCCATCATAATAGCAATCCGCCATGGAACAAGCGCGCCTATTCTTAAAGGGAATGTGAGATGATGCTCTTATTGGTTTATTGCACGTTACGCCCAAACCACACCTAGCTACTTCAGACCAACCCATTTTAGATTTGCGTCGGGCGCAAGACTCATTTATTCCGCCGGCATAATAGCAACAGCGCCCGGGACCTGCCCACAAAGCTACTTGCGTTTCGCGTTTGATACTTGCGTTTCAGATCGTTAAAATAGGGCCCCAGTCCTTTACCTCCTTAGGCTATTAAAGGAATATTTTGACATTTCGGGATATAAGTTTATACAGTTTCTGGTGGCGAGTTAAATGAGAAATAGAGTAAATATACACCGACAGCTAGTTGCCAATTAGCTTAGCTTAGTGTGGGGACACTGGGAAAATGTGATATTATTGTTACGTGTCTAGGGCTTCCTGAGCCTCGTTTACCCGTACATAAGAAACTACAGAAGCTAAACGCTAGCCCGGCAGACTGTAAGTAAGGAGGAAATTCCTATCTTTGTCCAACACGTCGGGCGCCACTTTGCCTGCTTGGTGCAGCGTTGATCAGCGTTGACACTCCACTGATAGTTCGTTTGTAGACATTTAAGACTTGGACATAGCGTTAACGCAACTTGATAGGGGACAAGAGGATTTATTACGGCATTCTGAAAACACATGGCTTCCTTCCCAACTCTCTCCCAGTTTGTTCTCAACTTCCGCTTTTGTAAACTCTGTCCCATGTAAGCCACACCCACCTCAGCCTGGCGATGGGCCAAAACAGCTCATTCATTAACATGTTTTATCTTGTTTGTTAATTCCGTACAAAAATCAAAGTGTAAAAAACAATTTTCTGTTTTGCAGGACCATAACTTGGCTCTGAGCAGCTCAGTTTTCAATTTCAGTATTTTTTATATAGTGTCGGTTGTTATCTCAGGACACTTTACACATAGAATAGGTCTAGACCACACTCTATTATTTACAGAGACACCCAACAATTACTCCAAGAGCAGTTGCACTTACAGTATTTCAGCAGCAGCGAGAAAAAAACTTCCTTTTAACAGTCAGAAACCTCAGACAGAACCTGGCTCTTGTTATGAAATATAATGAAGAAGGCTATTCATTTTAGGCCATATGAAAATTTAGCACATTCGTCATTACACAAATTAGGAAAAGTAATTAAAGTAGAAATGATCACTTGAATCTTCAACAGGAGTAATATACAATATGATGTTAACGAGGTTCATCACACCGATTAAGTATAGTTTTCTAGCTTCCATAAACGGCCTCGATGGGCTGGTGATTACCAAAGTGGACCTCTGAGCTGGAAAACTTCCGATGTGAAGAACAAGCTGCTTTAGCGTGAATGTGAGGGCACACAGTGTGTAGTAGAGATGGTCCGATACCAGTATCGGTATCGGTATCGGCTCCGATACCGCCTAAAATGCTGGTATCGGTATCGGGAAGTACTGGAGGTTATACACCGATCCGATAAGCATAATAAAGTCCTAAAGAAAATCTACGTTAGTTTATTTCTGTTCTTTTTCGTTATAACTATAAAAGAAAGTTCTGGGGCATTCCTTGTTTGCGTTTGTTCATGTTTCACAAAGAGTTTAACCTGAGCCAGACCGACAACAAAGATAGAAATCATATCACATCCATACAGGGATAGTAGTATACAGTGGTTAAAACATAATAAAATATATGACACGCTGGTATCGGATCGGAACTCCGTATTGGCCGATACGCAAGTTCAGGTATCGGAATCGGTATCGGGAAGCAAAAAATGGTATCGGACCATCTCTAGTGTGTAGTGGCTATTCCGTTTCAAAATTACAGCCACTGCCCCAGCAAAAGAAGAGCAGTTTGTTGTTGATCCAGGCATGCGGTTGTTGTTTGAAAATAATAATTAAACACAAATATCCTACCTATAGAAATAAATCTTTATGATCCTACCAAAACGTTGTAGGCTAATGTTGTAATACTGATGGTTTCTTAAATGATATCAAATAAGATGAAACAGGATGTGCCAGACAGTGACAACACGCCCTGTAAATAGACATGATGTGGCAGACTGAACAGATTAATGCTGGGGAGGAACAGAAGAGCAACAGTTGAAAGGTCAATAGGATGAGATTGGATCGCTTTGGACATCTAACGAGCCCAACGCGGCTGATTATTAATATCTCATGAGTGAAACTGTAACATATGGAAAACTCTGTTTGAATAACATAAATGTTATTCACCACCATGGGGGAATAAAATAAAATAAAGGAAAAAATCGAAGATTGTCTTTGAGGTGCTGGAAAGAAGAAAATCAATTTAGAGTTTTGCCAGAAATTGAGAACTTGAGTAGAGCTGTATTTCCTCGGATGATAAAATAACCCCAGTTTGTGAAACACTGAGAATTTCATAATCAAATATCATTGAGTTCTTTGAGCATGGAGAGGATTTTAACTTAAATCCCAAATGGTATTGTATATAACAAGGCATATGAATGACAGTTTAACGTAAAGTCTAGTGTAATACCCATCTAAATTGTCACGGCACACTATTCAATTCAATTTCAATTCAATTGTATTTATAGTGTCAAATCACAACAGGAGTTATCTCAGGACACTTTACAGATAGATTAGGTCTAGACCACACTCTATCATTTACAAAGACCCAACAATTTCCGCAATTTGGTGGCGAGGAAAAGCTTATTTTTTACTCTCAGAAATTTCGGACAGACCCAGGCTCTCGGTGGGCGGCCATCTGCTGCTGTCGGTTGGGACACAGAGACACTAATATACAGAAATATGATTCATAATAATTATAGCAGTTGGCATGATGCGCCGTGGCACTTACAGTAACAATAAAGATAATAAAACTATGACTAGAAATAATAGTTGGAGCTAACCATCTTCTTATTAGCTGTTCTGCACAGCTGTGGTGCTGGCTAGTTGGGGCTTACCTGGTCACCTGGGGCGATTGAAAACAGCTTCGAGTTTCGGAGATGGAGGAGGAGAAAGATGTTTCCAAGTGCTGATACAGAGAATGGTCGGAAACCTTTCCACAATTAACCCTTGTATTGTCTTCCCGTCGCCCGTGCACTGGTTCTCCGGTTTGGTTTGCCTGTTTATAAAAGCATAAAATAGCCTATAAATGATCACCCAATTCTGTGTTACATCTCTTTGGCCAACTTCATAACTTATTACCACTAGTTTTAAACTTCTTCATGGAATTGATGGTGAATAAATCTCATTTACATGGAATTATGCCTAATTATTGAGTAAAATAAGCAGCCATTAGGATTTATCTTGACTAATAGTTAAGGTCAGAGAAACATATGTTTATGGATGATCCCAGATTTTCTCCCGGGTAGACCATAAAAGTAGTGATCATCAATTAGCGTATGGAACCATCCATCCTTCAAAATAAAAGCTCTTTAAAGCGTGTTGGCTGCAGCATCAGTTTAAGGAGAAACTAAATAAACAAACAGTCTACATAATGAACACAATTCATAACTTATTTTACACACTAGCTAAGTTTCCATCCACTTGTCAATCGAATTATCTGAAGTTCGGTAAAAAAACTCATACGAATAAAGCTGGTGAAAGTGTGTTTCCATCAAACAGCTCTAAAGCGAATAAAAACCTGTGCGTAATGACGTCACATGCTGTTTTGCGATCAAGTTGGTATATCGAATTGATTTGAGACATTTCATGGTGTTTCCATTCATTTTTGCACTGAATCGCACAAGATTCAAGCAAACTTTTGCGAACAAAGTTTTGCTAGACAGAAGTAGTTGTTGTTAATATTATAAGCTCCGATGGGCCTTTGGCTGAGGATCTGATCCAGCTCATCAAAAAGGTGGAACTTGCCCCTCCGGCACCGCTGCGAGACAACTCTCTTTTTTGAGCCGTGTATCGCTGTTTGAGCGCCTGCCATTTACTCCGCAGGACGTCCCACGGCTTGTCGTAAGGGACATTCTAAAACGCATAACATGAAAAAGCAGAAACGCTTTATGTCAGATAACGTCCATAATAATTGGACATTGGGTTAGATTATTTGACAGTTTTCCGTGGTTATGATGGGTAATATGAGAGAAATTTGGTGATGATTAATCATTGTTTAGGTACATTAAACCACTTTTTCCTGGCCATAACTTCTATAATCGTTGGATTTTGATTTACTTTTTTTTTGACAGGCTTAAGTGTTCATGACAAGATATGACCATGATAAATCTGGTGATGATTGATCGTTGTTTAGATACATTAAACCACGTTAAGCTTTTTCACATTAAGCGTTTTAGAATGTCCCTGTCGTAACTGTTGGTCATTTCCTTCGCGAGCTCCTGATAAATGATGGCGTTTCTTAGATTTTTGCTATCTAAAATAGCTGTTATATTTTTCTGGTAAATTAAATTAAAAAGGTATCTCGTCTCCTCGTTAGTCCGCTTACATCTGTTTTTGTTGACAGCATCATGTGTGCAAACAGAGCGGAAACACTGGGCGGAAATGAACTGAAACTTCTTCTTCTTCGTTTTATTGCGGGTTGCAACCATAAAATGACCTAAAACTTAATCGCAATTCATTATTTATTCGGCAAATAACGTTTCCATCAGCGTTTATCGCATAAGCCGTATATCGATCAAGAGATAATCCGATGAGACCGAACGTATTTCATTTGAGTCGATATTCATGAAATTCAGTCGGATTTTACTGTTTCCATAAGGCATTTTTCATTCGATATCACTTAATTCGGATAAAAACGGGTCGATGGAAACATAGCTACTGTCAAACTTTTTGTGTTTGTTGTGTGCATGACTTTATTGAGTGAACCTTCAACAGCTGCTGAGGTGTTAGTAATGATAGCATCAAGCTTTCCCAGGGTTGTGGTTATGCTGTGATTTAGATAGCTTGTTAAAGCATTAATAAAAAACAAGTACACGGTTCAATAGGATTGACTCAGTGTGACATTTTGCATGATTCAATTCAGTTTTAATTATAGTCTCAAATCATAACAGACGTTATCTCAGTACACGTTACGGATAGATTTAAAATTTACAGAGACCCGACAAATTCCACAAGAAGCGTTTGGTAGACAGAAGCCTCAGACAGAACATGACTCTTGGTGGTATGATTAACAGTAGCAGTAGTAGAAGTGGGGGTCGAACAGGACCATGGCAGCAGCTGGAACCACAATCCAGGTGCCACCACAATCCAGGTAAATCTGCGACTCCGGGGAAGAAGTGAAGTTAGTAACATGCATTAATGGGTCATGAATGAACACAGATGGAGAGCGAGACATTTGGGAATTTAACATGCAGAGTCGAGCTGAAGGCTTCTCCAACCTCAAACCACTTTTTCGAGTGTAGTTTATTTCGGTTCCTCTGTCGCAGAATCTCATGATTTCCCAGACTTTTCATTTACGAACAGTTGACAGATTCATAACCCAAATCAAACCGCCACTTTGTGCCTTGTCCATGTGACTTTTTATTACATTTGGTTATAAAATATAAATGCAGTTGAAGGTGTACAAACACCTTGGATTCACATACTATATTCAGAAATGTGTTGATGTGTTTCACACCGAATATGAATCATGTTGCTCTCCAGCTCCTCTGGACATTTCAATTACCACACCTGCTCATCTGGTGGGAGTGCAGGTGAATTTAGAAGTCACCATGCTAACATGTTTGTGACAGGGCCCCAGCCTTGGAGAAATATGTGCCGTCAAAAAAAGCTGCGTTCTACAGTATATGTATCAGATGAACAGCGCCACCCTCCCTTTATGCCGACCAGCACAGAAAAACAGTGAATAGCGTCTCATCTCCGTGCACGGTGCACACTGGCGGCTTGACCGCAGTCAGCCTCTGACTTTACCGTACGTCTAGTCTATACCGACGACGCTTCGCTTTCAGGATTTCTCCGGTGCCGCCAGAAATTCCACAGGATGTCTTTCATTTCAGCCGGATGTCCGTCCCCTTCCTCTTTCTCTGTGTTGGCGTTCTAACCTCCGGTGGATTTGTGAGGACTATGGTTAACTGCTCCTCAGATCTCTGCAGGGTAAATCCAGACAGCTAGCTAGACTATCTGTCCAATCTGAGTTTTCTGTTGAATGACTAAAACTACTTCTGAACGTACATATGTTCCATCAAAACTATTTAGCAGAAGTGCCGTTGCTCCGTCCGGAGCTTAGCACCGCCCAAGACGATTGTGATTGGTTTAAAGAAATGCCAATAAACCAGAGCACCTTTTTCTCCCATCCAGAAATGCTGTGTGGACTAGCCAGACCTTCCTACGCAGCGCTGTGGACTAAATGTCCTTTATTTAAACGCGCTGGGTCGGAACTACTGGCGTCACTTTTGACGCAGTTAGGTTTAGGAAAAGATCGTGGGTGGGCTTATAAAAGGTATGTTAACGTGACACGCGAGACAATAATGGGACAGTTGGGTTAAGGAAACGTGACAGGCGGGAAACGAACCCCAGTTTCCTGTGTTGTTTGACACTACTATCTACTGTTGTCTCTCTACATACTACATACTACTATTTACTGTTGTCTCTCTACATACTACATACTACTATTTACTGTTGTCTCTCTATATACTACATACTACTATCTACTGTTGTCTCTCTACATACTACATACTACTATCTACTGTTGTCTCTCTACATACTACATACTACTATCTACTGTTGTCTCTCTACATACTACATACTACTATCTACTGTTGTCTCTCTACATACTACTATCTACTGTTGTCTCTCTACATACTACATACTACTATCTACTGTTGTCTCTCTACATACTACATACTACTATCTACTGTTGTCTCTCTACATACTACTATCTACTGTTGTCTCTCTACATACTACATACTACTATCTACTGTTGTCTCTCTACATACTACTCTCTACTGCTGTCTCTTTACATACTACTCTCTACTGCTGTCTCTCTACATACTACTCTCTACCGTTGTCTCTCTACGTACTACTCTACCGTTGTCTCTCTACATACTACTCTCTACTGTAGTCTCTCTACATACTACTCTCTACTGTTGTCTCTCTACATACTACTCTCTACTGTTGTCTCTCTACATACTACTCTCTACTGCTGTCTCTCTACATACTATTGTCTACTGTTGTCTCTCTACATACTACTCTCTACTGTTGTCTCTCTACATACTACTCTCTACTGTTGTCTCTCTACATACTACTCTCTACTGTTGTCTCTGTTAATACTACGTCATCTTCAATCGTCGTGGAGTTGCTGCTCTGCCCGGTGCGCTCTACACACCCACTGAAGGGTGATTTTTTTGCGTCGTATCTGACGCTGACAGACACTGCCGAAGCAGCTGTATTTTACAGAGTTTGGGATGAGAACAGGTTGAACACACTGACTATGGAGAAGTAGCTCATACAACCACACTTCAAAATATCTGAACTCTCCCTTTAAGTACAGTATAACGATACCAACGTATGTGCACACACACATGGCTGCGTCCTTACAGAAGAAAGATTAGAAATGTCCCGAGGCAGGTGGAGAGAAAAGGAAAATCCTTCACATTTAACTGACTGTAATAACCGGATTATGGGCCACGGGTAGGATTGGAGTTAGAAGAAGGACGGGCTGAGACACAGAGTCAGATTTCGGGGTCAACAAATGAATGGAAGTCACGGTATAGTCTGTATGTGAGTGTGCGTTTCCCTTTGATATGTTCTGGTGTCAGGTGCGCTGATTGTGTCTGCCGGCACCGCTTTTGATCTACAAGGGTCTAAAATATTCACACAAAGAAAGACATGAGCAAAAAAAAACAGAGGGAAAGAATGCAACTTTTTCTGTTATTTAATGGCACCATCACACAGCAAAAGAGCAAAAGGACAAACAGAAAAGAACCATAAACAAAGGAAATTAAATAAATAAAAGAAAGAAAGAAAGGAATCGTAAACAAGAGAAAAGCTAATTTTCTGCAAATCCTGTTCTTTCCAGCCGTTGCTCTCGGCCTTCCTTTTAGCGATGCTGAACTTCTAACAGCGCGGCGGTGTTCGAGTGCACGCTGTCGCTGCATTAGTAGCCCGCTCCATTAGGGAAAGGTCAGCCATGCAGGCGCATATCGAACACGGCCTTCCTGCCGATGTCTCAAGCTGCTCGTTTGAAAAGGCGCTCTTTCTTTCAATGGCTCGCCGAGCATTTGTATTACTCTGGAAATCAAGTTAAAAGGTCAACTATTCGGCGGCCTCCTTTTGTGTTGTAAGTGCCAGTGGGTGGGTTTGAATGTGTGTGTGTCTGTGTGTGTGTCTGTCTGTGTCTGTCTGTCTGTGTGGTTGTGTGTGTGTGTGTGTGTGTGGTTGGTTGGGAGAAAAGTAGAGTTATTCTACACTTCTGTTCCCCGGCGTCCTTGTCCACCTGTCCTCCCTCTCTCCTTTGCCTCCCTGGATCCATTAATTCATCGTCCTGTGACGCCCATTCATCTTTTTTGTCGTTTTTGCATCTGTCTGTCCTCCCTGCATTCATTCATTTCCCTATTCATCTGTCATCCGCTTGCATCGAGCTTGTACCTCTACTAACATCTGAGGAAAGCACAGAGAAGTTGCTTTATCTGGTCAAATCCTCTTCTCTTTTATTTTCTCTATTCTTTCCTTTATTTCTCACCCATGTTTAATCGTGTTCTCTTCCCCTGTCTTCTGTTGTTTTCGACTCTCTTTGTTTCAATTGGTTGTAGTCATTTTTGTTTGTTTTTTTTCCGACTTTTTTATGGCTTTCTCGGACATTTTTTTTTTTTTACATTTTTGTCGCATTTTTAGATTTATTAGATTTATTATTATTAATTAGAATTCCACAAATCAAGCAAAACAATGATACATTTTTTTTTACAACAAACTGTTTCACAGCCTGAATATGAAAACTCTCCTTTTCTGAATCTCAACTTCGACAAATCTGCAAAATTATGCTTTGAATGTCACATAATTGCAGTTTGAAACACAGGCCTTAATTGATATGCAGGGCCAGATCTAAATCTGCAAGGGGCTGGATTCGGCCAGCGGGCCTCGAGTTTGACACATGCGCTTTAGCAAGGTTTAGAAAGTCTTACATTCACTGAAGTATTGTGTTCTAGGTCTTAAATCATTTATAAACAGGCCTTAATTTTCCTACGTCCATGTAACTTCTCTAATGCTTACTGAAATGTTTTTTATTTATTCCGTGGTGTTGTAGAATGCTCATAAAAGAGCTGTGTGCAGTCATTGAGGAAGTGGTTCAAGGAAATGTCACTGACGCATCGAAGGTTAAGCTTAAGCCGTTAACTATAGTTTAAGCCTTTTATGGCATAAGAATGCATTGTGTACCAGATAGATAAGCAGAAAGTTACGAGGACAGACGAGGAAATTGCACCACACAGAGGCCCCAACCCTGGCGTGTGTGTGTGTGTGTGTGCGTGTGTGTGTGTGTGTGAAAGATAACAGTTTTTCCCTAGAAACAAGAAGACACCCACCTGTGAGGGGAGCATAAAAGCTGAAGGGAGAAGATAGATCAGAGTTCACTTCAGACAAGATCTTGGTGGACCGAGCCCTGACTTTATGTCTGTCGCTAGGGAAACTTAGATGCTGTTTGTGAACCCACGTCTGTGTTGTACTCTTATGCTGGACTCAGTAAACTTGCTTAACTGAACTCTTTGTCTTAGATTGAGCCTTCTGTTTTGGTAAACTTAAGTCCGATGAAAGAAGGCGCGGGAATTAATAAATTGGAGTCAGATTTGCCAGGCCTTTTTAGAACAAATTCCTTACAGTGTTGTACTTCTTTCTTTTGCTAGTCCAAATATAATTTGATGTATATGTACAGATCATTATTAATCTGTCGCTTTTATTCAATTTATCTACTTTGCAAGTACTTTTGTGACTCAGCATTTCATTGTACTTTTCTGTCGTGATATACAGTAGGTCTTAAATTTGACTTAAATTTGACAAATATAATTTGCTGTATATGTACAGATTGTTATTACACTGTGACATTAATACTTTTATTCAATTTGAATACATTTATTTACTTTTTAAGTACTTTTGTTAGTGCAAATTTGTTGTAATTTTATGTCGTGATATACTGTAAGTCTCAAAGGTCTTAAAAAGTCTTAAATTTGACTTGGTAAAACTTCCAGAAACACTGTTTAGATGCAATTCGGTCGGCGCCTAAAAACTTGATTTCGGTACCCAGCCCTGTACTTATGTGTATACGTATAAATGTAGGAAATTGTGTGCCGGTCGCAGACATGTAACCGTGGAATTCACCGGACTTAAACTTTAGGCTCTGTTCATAACAAACTGCTGATAGAAACAATGAAAAGAAATATCTGGAAGGACGCAGACGGTTCCCTGTTTGTTACCTGCTCTGTGTCCTATATATTTGACACCACAGACATAAAATCCACATCAATGCGTTCGCCAGACTTTTATCTCTCTGGTGATGATAATATTTGGCCTCACGGTTTTTGAATTAAGAAAGGAACTTCAGAGCTATATTCATCATTAAAAGGACATTTCCACGGCTGCTGGATTTCTTTCTTCTGTTCTGACCTCCCCTCCCTGTCTCATATCTCATCTCCACTGTCTTCTGCTAATCTTGCCTCTCTTTTCCCTCCTCCTCTGACCTCACTGCCCCCCCGCGCGCCTCCTCGCTCTACTCACTGCACACATTCATTCAATCCGTCTATCCATCAAATTGTCTCGCCCTTCCCTCAGCTATCCTTTCCACCGCACACGGTTTGAAGAATGGACTGTATTTTACACCTGCCCACTCCTGTCTCCGCTCGCTCTCTCCTCACCTTTCTAGATCTCGTCCTCGTCCCCGTGCATTTCAGCTCCTCTCTTCTGTTACAAAAAGAACTCCAGTGAACACCACAATGTTTGGCTTTGATTAGAAGTGGGCGGTGGTGGAATGTAACAAATTTACAACAAAAAAAACGGTCTGCCGATTTTCTGCAGGGTGGTGCAGCGGGGAGTGTCAATGAAATGGCCCATTTGTGTGACGTCCTGTCGTGTTCTTTAAAGGAACACGCCGACTTATTAGGAATTTAGCTTATTCACCATAACCCCCAGAGTTAGACAAGTCGATACATACCCTTCTCATCTCCGTGCGTGCTGTAACGCTGTCTGACGGCTCCAGCGGCATCAGGCCAGCACAGAACATGCAGGTGAATGGTTCCAGTAATCCTACTGCTCCCAATAAGTGACAAAATAACGCCAACATGTTCCTATTTACATGTTGTGATTTGTAGAGTCACAGCGTGTACAAAGAACAACGTAACATGAGACACAGCCGTCTTCTAACTGTAAACAAAGTGGGAACTATATTCTCAGGCGGAAGAATATAGTACTTGGGCGGAGTGATATGCTCGCAGCAAGCCTGTCTGAGAATATAGTTCCCGGTTTGTTTACTGTTAGAAGATGGCTGTGTCTCATGTTACGTTGTTTTTTGTACACGCTGTGACTCTACAAATCACAACATGGAAATAGGAACATGTTGGCGTTATTTTGTCACAATTTGGAGCAGTAGGCTAGTTGGAACCAGTTACGTGCAGGATCTGTGCTAGGCTAAGCTAATGCTGGAGCCGTGAGACAGCGTTACAGCACGCACGGAGATGAGAAGGGTATGTATCGACTTGTCTTACTCTGGGGGTTACGGTGAATAAGATAAATTCCCAATAAGTCGGCGTGTTCCTTTAACCCCCCAATGTAGCACACGCAGACTTTATCTTTCACAGTTACTGTTTACCGTCAGATGGTTTATTGATCTTGACGTTTCCGACCGCACTTGAAGGCAGCTTCATTTCACAGGAGAGAGAGAAAGAGAAGAGACGAGCGAGACTGTCACTGCCCGATGTGAGTCGAGTGCAGATGTGAGTCGCGCATGCTCAGATTCAAACGGTTTATGGCATAATGTGTCATACTGAAATTTGTGAAATCCATAAAATAATAAACTTTTCTCATTAATAACAATAACAGAAGATGGAAATCATTTCAAAAACGCTTTAGCTATCTATGATTGTTTGATTGCCAACGTTAGCTCAAAACGCCATTCAAGTTGATTTCCAGAGTAAGTGCCTTTGTTGCGTTTGATTGCTGACTTGTAGCCAGCAGTGAACGACCCTCGTTATGTAGGTCCATTTTTATTGTATTGGCATTACGGAAGTCTCTCGTTAGCAGGTTCTTGTAGGCTACTTGTCGCAAAGTGACGCATGCCCAACTCACATCTGCACTCGACTCACATTTGGTAGTGACCGAGACATAGCGAGTGCTTTGTTGTTGCAGGAAACATTCAGCTGATCCACAAACACAAACTCCCGGCCAGCTCAGAGCTTGTGTTTCGTGTTATAAATCTTTCCTGTGGCAGAGATAGAGGCAGTGATGTTTCCTGTTTCCTGTACGGGACTCTCACACCGCCTCAAAACACACATACAAATCTGATCTCTGTTACATGATTAGCCACCGCAGCGTGACACAGGGTTGCGTTTCTCCAAACGTTGAGCCGGTCTCAACGTTTTTGCCGGACGTCGGACGGCCGACTGTCTGAACACGGCCTAATTACATTTACTCCAGTGCTGTACTTCAGTCTCAAATGTTGAGGTACTTGTACTTTACTTGAGTTTTTTCTTTTCATGCCACTTTCTACTTCTACTCCGCTACATTTCAGAGAGAAATATTGGACTTTTTACTCCACTACATTCATCTGTTACAGCTTTAGTTACTAGTTACTTTACACATTAAGATTACTACACATATAACACATGTAGTTTATAAAATCTGATGTTTGATTCTACAGTAAACTAGCCCACAATATAACGGCTACAAGTCACGCTGAGATGATGAGACCATTAAACACACAGCTGGTCGGATCCTTTAACTACATTTTCCTGATGATACTTACAGACTTTTTCAATGCAGGACTTTAACTTCTAACAGAGTGTATTTACAGTGTGGTATTAGTACTTTTACTGTAGTTAAGGATCTGAATACTTCTTCCACCGCTGGATTTGGGTTTTGTGTCTTTGCAGTAAAATTATACAAAAGTATAATTTGGCTTTTGCACATTTTTCCCTGCATCACAAACTCTGCTGCAGACAAACCGAGCTTCAAAATTGCCCAGTAATCTAGTTATTAATTTGCACTCTGATTGTCTTGTTTGTATTATTTGCATGTTATTCTATTTGTCTGCAGCATTTAGAGTAAGGAGTTGGCAGGGTACCTGCCCGCTGATTGTAATGTGCCTGAAATTAGAGCGGAGGTGTGAAATGAATATTAGATTTGTTGCCGTTTGCTGTAATCTTCTGTGGCGCAGCGTTCTGTCTGATTGGTCCGTCCGCCGCCTTGTTAAAGACAATTCAAGGAGACAAGGAGGGAAATTGACTATGGGCGTCGAGCGAGGCCCAGCGTTGAAATCTGCATTCAGCCGGCGAGCTGATACACCTTGTTTCCTTGTTTCTCTTCTCCCCCCCTCCCCCCCTCTCCGCCTGCTCTCTTTTTCTCATTTCCCCTCATCTGTAACGATCACACCTTTCCATAGCGGTCCCTTGTAAACGTAAAGCTCTCCGTATGTGCTCCTGTCTCTCTTTCCGTCTCTCTGCCCTCACTTCTCATTTGTACCAATCACTCGCTTGCAGCCACACAAAAAATCCCCCCCAAAAAATATCCTTGTACTCTCAAACCACTTTCACGCCACTTGATGTCTGATTTATTTGAAATCGATTCCCCCACACACGCTCGTGGTTTGTTGATGGATCTGTCTGTGATCTGTCTTTCTCGGGAATTTACCTGATATCAGGAGGGTCTGGCAATCACGCCGCCTGAGGCCCGTGTATGATTTAGCAGAGATCAATACGCAACTCTTGTCTTGGCTTCAAAGACTCATGTTTAAGGAGCTTTTCTGAAAAGGTAAGATCTGTGTGGGCTGCCCCCTCGGCCGTTTTGGTCTTAGTCGACTAACACCTACCAAACACTAGAGCAGTGGTTCTCAAACCTTTTTCAATAATGTTCCCCCTTTGAACAGTTTTTTTTTAAGCCTGGTTAGGGGAACCAGCGCAAATCATTTTTGGTAGAAAAAAAAAATTCTCTATAAAGAGGAAGAATACAGCGCTGTCAGAGATAGATTTACTAAACAACCGCCTTGGACCTGGAAACCATTTAAATGATGATGGAAAAAGGAGAGAAACCTTGGAAAAAGACGGTAGAAAGAAGGAAGAAAGACAAGAATAGGTCGAAAATAGTAACAAAAAAAGAAGAAGGAAGGCAACACTAGGGTGAAAAAAGTGACAAAAACTTTGAAGAAAAAAAGACAGAAAAAAGTAAGGAAGAAGGGCAAGAATAGGTCGAAACAAACGACAATACCTTAAAAAAAACTGACAAACTTCAAAAACAACGACAAAATCAGACAGTAGTAGAAGTAACGACAGCCTCGTTATTAAAAAACATTTTCCTCCAGAGTACTCCTAGGGGGACACGTACCCCCATTTGAGAAACGCTGTTCTAAATTTTGGTCCGGTATCCACCAGACCAAATGATAACGTAGATTTGGGTTCCTCACTTCAGTGCCACTTAAATACCTATGGTGCTTAGTTAACAGTACAATTGGCAGCAGGTAATGTTTGCTGAAAGAACCAAGCAGGCCTGTCTTGTTGCACCATCTGAGACTTCAAAACAGCGTGTAGCTTTCTAGCTCGAAGTTTGTTGTTTCCCATAGTGAAGGTAGAGCAGTGTTTCTCAACGGGGGCGGTACCGCCCCCCAGGGGGCGTTCAGAAGATGATGGGGGGCGTTGGAAGCAATATTTTGGAAAGGGGGGCGTTGAGGTGCCCTTGGGGGGCGTTTGTTTGAAAGCTAGTTTAAAACAAAGATTCACAATAACACATGTTTACACTTAAACTACTAAAGAATAAGTAGTCTGCAACATTAAAAGCTGCCAGTTTACAGCACTGCGACTGGACGAGACGGGTATCCTAACTTCTCTGTGCTTCTGTCAGCTTTGTTTGGCGCAACTCCGTGCTGCCTTCATGGAAACGGGACGTCAGAGCATCGGCAGTAGGTGTCGTTCTTCAAGTCGTTTGCCATCACCAAAATACTTGTCTCTGTGTGTGTGTGTGTGTATGTGTGTGTGTGTGTGTGTGTGTGTGTGTGTGTGTGCGTGTGTAATCCTTCTCCTTTTAACCCCTTGATAAGTGCCAGCTTGTTTTCCGTTGGAACAGTTCAATTTTAGATTTGAATGAAAAACAGATTTGAATGTTAAAGTGCTAGCTGTTTCTGATTGGCTACTGTTAGTGTTTGTAATAATAATAATAATAATAATAATAATAATAATAATAATAATAAGCATAATACATTTTATTTAAAGCTCATTTCATGACACCCAAGGTCACTTCACAAACAAAAAAAGACATTCAAATTATAGTCATTTTATAAATGTGCTGAGGTTCACACCATGCAGCAGGTCTTTTGATAATACCTATTTATAGTTTGAATGTTACATATCTAGTCGTTCTAATTATTTAATTTGAATGTCAAATGGTTGCATTTTTTTTTAAAACCTGTAAATATATATAATTTCTATTCACATGGCTTTTTGATACCTGGGAAACTAATACATGTGTTGTTTGTCATTCAATGATTTGATTTTTTGATTATTTTTGATAACAATAGTAACAACAATAATAGGCATATATTGGGGC
The DNA here is from genome assembly GCA_025617405.1 of Perca schrenkii. Taxonomy (NCBI): domain Eukaryota; kingdom Metazoa; phylum Chordata; class Actinopteri; order Perciformes; family Percidae; genus Perca; species Perca schrenkii. The sequence continues at coordinate 40,662,203 of CM046790.1, read as the reverse complement.
GTAATCATTAATATTCGGGGCATTTAGCTACATAATATTTGATGGGGGGCGTTAGGGACCTGGATAATGGATAGGGGGGCGCTGGCACAAAAAAGGTTGAGAACCACTGGGGTAGAGCTTATTTTATAAAATAAAAATAAATAACATACAACATACAAATCTTTTTATTGGTTTTTCAGCTCCAACTACATGAGCCCCGTCTCTGTGTACTGTAGATTCTTTTCCCACGTGTCTACGACTCGTAACGTTAGTCGTTAGTGGTATTAAGTATTGAACTCGTTACCCAGCCTGAGCGAAGCTATTTTGAGAACAGCAACACACACAAAGAGGAAGGTGAGGGGTGAAGCCTGGCATGTGCCGGTGAGCTACTGTACGTGCCAGATGTCAGGCTTTATCCTGGAAATGTACTTCCGTTGACCCAGACTTCCCAATGTGTAACCTTTTGGCTTCATCGCCCAACCCAAGTTACACTTTACTACTACTACTACTAATACGCAGGATGGAGAATTTGGATGTGATGATTACCAGATTGGAAGGAGTGAGTGAAGTGGCCAGCGGTGTCTGAATTCAGAGCACAGACCTGGCATGGGGCCAGACTAATGCCTGGAGGCCCGGAGATGCTGCTCCTTTAGCAGCCTCGTACATCAGCTGCAGAGCTCGATACGAGCAGCCAGCGGATGGACACGAAGGGAACGACTCTGGAGAATTCAAGGAGGTTGAAGACAGATGGGCTGTTGTGTTCTGGATGAGTTGCACGAGCTAGAAAGTAATAATTCTGTACTGGATCTGGATTGGAATGAGAGATTTTTTGCCAAAATGGTAGCTTTGGTGAAATATGTCTTAAATTGACTTACATTACTAGTTTTTAAAGTTGCACATGATGGGAATTCTCAGAGGGCCATAATGTTGAAACCACTATGTAACATTACTTTCAAAAGTTATTTAAAAATAATGATATCATATAATAATATTTTAAGGTTTTGTCTTCTTTGTGTTAACTCTCCTGTTCTAAAATATAAGATGTTTTTCCGTGGGGGAATGCAAACTGCTGCCGATTTAAAAAGAACTGAGCTAAAGTTTGGCTGAATTGAAGTGTTTATTGCATAAGCCGAAGTTAACGAGGACGAGCTCCGACTTCACTGACAGACACCAGACACATTCCCCCCGCCCGAAAAGGCCATGAACTCCCCTAATGATGTGTTTGGATGCTGCTGGGAGGCTTACTCTCCAAGCAGAGCCAGGGGAGCAGACACCCCTACATGCACATCACACATGAACACGATATACTGCAGATACACACTCATACATGCAGGCTACATGCACATCACACATGAACACGATATACTGCAGATACACACTCATACATGCAGGCTACATGCACATCACACATGAACACGATATACTGCAGATACACACTCATACATTCAGGCTACATGCACATCACACATGAACAATGTATACTGCAGATACACACTGAGACATGCAGGCTACATGCACATCACATGCACACTATATACTGCAGATACACATTTATACATGCAGGCTAACAGGTTTCTACTGAGGCAAAGCCTGTTCTTACGTGTAGTGTTGAGACTTTCCTCGCCAGAAAAAAACAGCCCAGCGTCCTTTGATTTATGTTCTCATCGGATGAATCCGCACCTAACGATTAATGCTCACTGCCAATAAGATAAGATCATAAAATATAAGATAAGATAATATGATATAAGATAAGATAAGCCTCTATTGTTTCCTATAGGAGACATTTGTCTTGGGTAGACGAGAGAACAACAATGGCGACACATCGCACATAAACACACAATGAGCATACATGAAACATAAACAATTATATATTGTATATGTGCGCCTGCTCTACCAACTGAGCCACGTAGCTCTTGTCTTAACATCAATACTGTCCGGTAGCAGCTCGCGTTGAGCCGAAGCAAGTTATAACCTGTCATCTTTCTGACATCTGTTCTACTATATAAACATATTGTACCATAGGCATGTGTAGTTTCAGTGAAAACCAGCTTTTTACATTTACAATAACTACAAACCCGACCTTGTTGTTTAGGATTAAAAACTTGTGACTATAAAGACATGAAGCAGGGAACCCACTTGCAAGCTGGATCACACACAGATTCAAAGGTTACATCAGTCAGCTCAGCAGAATCTCCCAGCGTTTGAAACCTACTTTCACACTGCAAAATGAAACCACAGTTTGCTTTACAGAGGGTTTAATTATTACTAATCTTTGATGTGTGCTCCAGAGAACACACAATCGCGGGTCATTTTAATTGCGCTTTGATGTTAAATGAGTTATCGCCTACTCATAGATATTCGGAGCAAGCAAAATAATGTTTAATTTTGCAGACATAAAGATTGAAGACTTGGAAGTTGTTCACGCAAAGTAATGTCTCCTCAGTGTTGTGCCTCTCCAGGGGTGATGATTTTCTAAAATCATGTATATCTATACCTTGAATATTGGCTAATATTATTATAAAATTGGACAAAGTATTTGCTGCGAGTCATTTTATTAAATTATTTATTTCTGGTGTTTCTTTTTGCAATTTACCTTTAGTTATTTGGTTACTTTGACATTAGTCTGACATTGCCAGACCTTCCTCCACAGCACTGCGGAGGAAGGTCTGGCTAGTCCACACAGCGTTCCTGGATGGGAGAATAACGTGCTCTGGTTTATTGGCATTTCTTTAAACCAATCACAATCGTCTTGGGTGCCACAGTGCCTCTCCTAAATAGTCTCAGGAAAGTCTTGTTTTGGTGGAACTTGTGTACGTTCAAAAGTAGTTTTATAACGTACATGGTTATTTTGAAAAACTGAGACATTTCCCTTGGTTTGTGCCCTTCGTATACACGCAAACGGAGAATTCCCCTCTGAAACCGATTCTATCTAAAAACTCCAGCCAGAGTGCAGATTTTGGAAAACTTTGTTTGCACGTTTGCATGTAAACTGAGACAAGCGGATGTTTAGGCAGCCGAGGAAGTGAGGAAGAGAAGAGAGAGGAAGTGATTGGTTGCTGTTGTTGCTATTTTCGGGATTCTGATTGGCTAACGTGGGCTTGACCTTCTCATTACACCGCCACCTACAGGTTTGGTGCGCTCTCGACGGCATATATACACAGGTACGTGTAAACGAACACTTTTCTGAAAACTGACAGCTGTGCACAATGTTATTTTTGAAAACGGAGAGGTTGAAATGTCCGTTTATGAAAATAGCCGGCCACGTGTAAACGTAGCATTAGTCGTGCAACAGAAAACTCCGATTGGACAGATAGTCTAGCTAGCTGTCTGGATTTACCCTGCAGAGACCTGAGGAGCAGGTAACCATAGTCTGACAACGGACAACTGAACAATCCTGGAAGTGAAACATCGTGGATATAGACTACTTTGAGACTTGCCCTACTACAAAAAGATAGACTGTGAAAGACAGACTTTGGACATTGTTCGGAGTTCATATGATAAAACGGATTATGTTTTTCCATCAGATTGAAGATTGAAGAATAAACGGCCTCATAGGAACAAATGATAAGCTCTTTGTGAGGGCAGACTGTACAGCGTTACGTCTCTGAAGCCCAGTTGCCAGGGCTGTAGTACCCGATTCCGGTCTTGGACTCAATTCTGGACTCGAGAGGGTTCTTCTGTGGTCTCGGACTTGTCTCGGTCTCTGCAACTGGTCTTGCCAAACATGGCTTTTGATCTCGACCGAGTCCAGGTGTCTTTATTATGTTTATAATAATATTGGAGGGAGAGTGAAACACTGGCCACCTGATAACCAATCACACACTAGATTATCTTTGCACGCCCTGCATCTGCGTGCCCTGCAAGTGTTATTGCCATTCATTTTCATTGATTATCACACACTGTAACAAACGAAGATGTCTGCCAATTCTGCCATAATCAAATTTGGTTCTAGAAATCACCAGGAATTTCTCAGCACTCCGCTTAAAAAGAAACACAGGGCAGACTGCAATAAAATGTTCTGTCCTGGACTCAGTCTTGACTTGGACTTGAACCTCTTTGGACTGAGCTTGACTTGGTCTCGACTAGTCCTGGTCTTGGACTTGACAAAGGTGGTCTTGACTACAGCCCTGCCAGTTGCCATGGCAGATCTTTTGCTGTGTTGCAGTCAGTATTGCATGTGAGGTTTGCATAAGCCTGCTGCTGGTTTCATGAATGAGACCTGCAGGTAAGGATTGTCTCTGCAGTTCATTCTGTGCTTTGGGTGTTTCTGGTATGCAATTAGGTACTTGTGAGTAAAAAAAACTGTCCTTTTCTTGAATCATTTAATCATCTCATTTATTGATCTGAACACATTTGTAGTCATCCGGCCCTGAGATTACAGGAAGAGCAGTCCATCACCACACTTCAGTTACGACGACAGCTCCAACTGTAAAACGTGAAGCTTTTGTTCATCTTATTTAACATGTCTTCTTTTCTCTTGACGGGATCAGCCCTATGTTCCCACATTTCTACCAATTTATTTTTCACTGAAAATTAGGCCCTATGTTCCCACAGCTCTATGTTCCCACATTTCTAGGATTTTTCTTAAAATTAGGCCCTATGTTATAGTTAGGGTTACATTCCATCTATATACGATCTACTCTAGATAATAGGTTGGGTGTAATTGGCTACCAAATTGGGAAAAAGGGGGATACAATCTGATACAAAGTTATGAGAAAGGAAACATAGGGCCTAATTTTGTAAACAATCTTAGAAATGTGGGAACTGTGGGCTGTGGGAACATAGGGCCTAATTTTTAGTGAAAAAAAATAATTCTTAGAACTGTTGGAACACAGGCACACTCCCGTTTTGACAATAGTCCTGTCAGAACATAAAGTGAAGACATACTGAATCATTATCATGACTTTAACATTACTAAATCCCTCTTCTGCAGAGAAATTATGAACCGTGCAGATACTGTTGATCTCAAGGACACAAAGAAAGTATAACCAATAACCAATTAAACCAAATAAGTTCAGAACGATGGCTGTGCAGCATAGACTTTATTCCGTTAATGGAATGAAGAAACTTTTCTTATACTGGAGACTTTCACGACTAAAGTTGCTTTCACATCTGCCTCGTATGGTCCTGAACCCTCCGTTTAAGTGAACCCTGCAGCGTTTTGGTCTGATAGTCCGGTTGGTTCGGGGCAGTGTCAAAAAGCTCATCCCAACTCTGGAGCGGACCAAACAAACAAACTCTCTGTTCTCTTCCAAGTGAACTAGAGTTCAGTTCACTTTAAGTGAGAACACGATCCGACCCAAATACAGGAAGTGAACCAGAAACAGAGCATTCACTAGCCTGCAGCTTCAACCTCGCACACAATTTACAGACTTTTTTTAACTTTTAGATACACAAGCTGTTCTGATCCCACATCGCTGGTCGTCTGCGTGACATCATCATCTCTCTTTCCTTCCCTCGCTGTCTGTCAGCTGCTCACATTGTTCTTCTGAAATATTAGAAGCACTAAAGCGCCAGTTATTTCTGACAACATAGTGTTGATGAGTTTCACTCACATATTCTGTCTAATAAACAAGCGACCGTTTCCATCATGTGACATCCGTTTACAATGTTTGGTGTTTGACAAAGTGCAGCGTGAAAAACCCAACCAAAGGAAAAATGCAACAATGCTTGAACTTCACCCGAATCTCAGCGGGTCTACAGAACTATAGATGTTAAAGTGGCCCTAATTCTATAATATATAGCGCACAGATCTTACTATCGCTCTCCACATTCACTGCGGATCACACACTTTGTAGCGTCCGGCTCTCAGGACACTCACAAACAAGCAGCAGTAACACACAGCCCTACTTAAAAATCCACAGCTCCACTTCTTGTTTACTAAAACTAAATGATGCAACCGAGGGAACAACATGATGCAACCCAAATTCCTCCTGCTGTTCGGCAACATGCTGAGCTAGCCTCCACACTGCAAACTTATCCATACGAAGCTGTTTAGTCTTAAGTGTTCCAATGTTAATTTATCTGCATATTACACCTCACTGCTTCTTCAGCAGCCCCAAGTGGAATATTTTCTAGTTTCTTCTCTCCTCTGGGACAGTAAACTGAATATCTTTGAGTTGTGGACTAAACAAGACATTTAAGGGACGTCATCTTGGGACTTTTGGGAAAATCTGATCCACATTTTTCACTTTATATGACATATGAGACCAAACAACTAATCTATCCATCCAGGAAATAATCAACAATTAAAATAAAATCGTTAATTGCAGCCCTACTCTTGAATAAGTCATATCCATTCATCATTTTCTTGAGAAGCCCTCTGGTGAATGTGAGCCGTCTCACCTCCCGCCTGTCCTCTCTACATCAAGACAAATTATTTTTAATGATCTGATGCATGGAATGGGAAAGAAAGGGTTTATAAAAGGAAAAAGGGCTTCAGATTGAGAGGGAGGAGGTAGACGGATGGATGGGTGGATGGATTTAAAAACAATGTCTGAGAAAAGGAGAACTATACGTGTGTGTATATATGGTAAACCGACAAAGCAGATGCAAAGATTGAGAAACATTGCAGCCATAAATGTAAACTGGATTCTTACCTAAATATTTATTAGTGGCTGAGCTGCTCTGGAGGCAGAATTAATCTTATATGGTTACGAGTTAAACCTCCATGGGCTAAGAAACAAACTTTTCTTGTTGTTGCTCAGAGAGAAATGCAGCGATGGTCAGAGAAGAAAACAAAGTTCAAATATTTGGTATTGAAGACAGAAGTTGTGATGATTGTAACCAAACTGGGATCAGTTTTGAACTAAATTGTCTCAACGTTGGGTTGATTAACCCTGTCTTCTATAAATTCTGTTTATATGTAATTCATTTGCAACGGCGCATTTTGTGTAATGTTGCCCAGATTGCATTTTCTATCGCTGTAATTAGGAAAACATGAATTAACTTCCCCATGTGCAAATTGTTCACTGACAGTTTTTCATTTGTTTTCCTACATTATCCACTCGTATAGCAACTGAAGCATTATAACACTCTGTTATGGTTATGTTTAGACAAAGCACAAAACGGCATTAGCTTTAAAACCAAACTACAAATCTAAATGAATTTAGGGCGCTTTCACACCTTCCTTATTTAGATCCGTTGAATCGCACTAGAGTTGGTTTTCCCTCCCTTGGTGCGGTTCTTTTGGCCAGGTGTGAACACAGCAATCGCACTCAGATGAGCACCAAATGCTGACCAAACCATTTTTTTTTCAATCGGACTCTGGAGCGTGTCGTTTGTGCTGAGAACGTGATTGCAGTCAAGCTCACCCTCACTCACATTTCCTTGGTCAAAGCCACCGCCTCTAAATTTGGAGACAGACACCGGCAGAGCAGAGCGGAGTCTCGGTGGTCTATGCCGCCTGAAATTCCGCCTGATGTCCCTCTTTTCCGTCCCCTTCCTCTGTCTCTGTGTTGGCGTTCTAACCTCCGGTGGATTTGTGAGGACTATGGTTAACTGCTCCTCAGATCTCTGCAGGGTAAATCCAGACAGCTAGCTAGACTATCTGTCCAATCGGAGTTTTCTGTTGCACGACTAAAACTACTTCTGAACGTCCACACGTTCCACCAAAACAAGTTCCTTCCGTAGACTATTTAGCAGAGGCACCATGGCTCCGTCAGCCCTTTGTTCCCCACAGCCCTATGTTTCCACATTTCTAGGACATTTTCAAAATTAGGTCTTGTGTTCCTACATTTCCCTTCAATTTAAGCCCTATCCCACAAAAACATTTTAGGGTTAGGGGTTGGGGTTAGGGGGATACAATCTGATACAAATTTATGAAAAAGGAAATGTGGGAACATAGGGCCTAATTTTGGAGAAAAAAAATCATAGAAATGTGGGAACATAGGGCTGTGGGAACATAGGCACACTCCCATACCGGGGATCCGTCAAATACTTTTAAAAGTTTTTGTTTGGTCTACAGTTGCCAGATATTGGACAGAATGATCATATCCTTTAGTCTGTCATTGCGTCCCATGGGGGAGGATTTCATTTTCTAATTAACCAATCACAAGAGATCAACGTATTCGCCTGAATGTTACATCATTTTAATTTGAAAAATATAATTTTCTTAAGGGATTACCACTGACAATACATGCACCTCAGTCTTCCTCAAACCTATGGAAAACACTGCTAACTAACTGTTGTTGTCGCCTAAATTTAACTAGTTCCTTTTCAAAATTTTGACTTGTTTAGAAACTGCGCCCAAAACAGTAACAAGATTACGTTGACGTGATTAAACCGCTGGCGTGCGGCAGTAAAAAGAACGGTCGTGTGTGTCGTTTTTGGCAGCTTTGGAAATAAATCTATAATGTTGTTTAGGTATGAGAACGTGTTGAGAATCACACACTAGAAAAAGCCGAAAATGGAGACGAGATGGATTCAGCAAACGGCTTCTATTAACGTCTTGTTACATTTTAAGAGCGGCTGACGACTTCTATCAACCTGTCTCGTCTCGCCTTTATCTCCCCATTTACTGAGAGAGCTGGACGGACAAGTCTGTGTGTGTGTGTGTGTGTGTGTGTCTGTGTGTGTGCGTTTATGGTTGTGTTTCAAGGTAGCAGGCCTCGTGCTGTAGTTTATAAGGTTTATTTGGAGGTTTATGTGGTGGCGCTGGGCCTGCATTTATATCAGCAGGAAATGAGGTCATTATTGCCTCCCCCAGCTCCACAAACACACACACACACACACACACACACACACACACACACACACTTTTCAGAGGCATGAGGTTGCATACCTAAACACTGACACCTCTAAACAGATGTCTGTAATTTATATGGATAATCATTAAACCCAAAACAAACAGCACCCACACACACCCTGCATCACCTCTCTCTCTCACTTTCTCTCTAACACACACACACACACACACACACACATACAGTGTCAGTGTGTCTCCATGGTTTGCGGTCACACTAAAATTGGTTGCACCTGTTACCAGACTTAGCAGTGATGCACAGGTTTCTGGGTTACCTCTTCGCTGCTGAGCCAGTGTTGTCATCCAGCGGGAGATTTACCCGTGGATAAACACAGATCTCCGGGTACTGGAGACTAAGTTTAAGATGAAAACATGGCCAACAGCCAAAAACAAGTTGAGGTCTGTTGGCATGGTTAGTATTGCTAAGCCTCTGTCCTGATTGACAGGTCCTAAAGCATCCGCTGCTTTATCGTCAGTTTTAAAATAAATGGGAGCATCATTTACTAAATGAACATCATGCTGTGTTGAAGAGGACTTGAAACTAGTGATTGAGACCATAAACTCATTGTGAAAATGTTTACAGAGAGATTAATAAATCAAGAGAGAAGTAGGCTCATTTTCTCATAGACTACTATAGAAACAGACTTCTTGTTGGAGCCAGTGGAGTCGCCCCCTGCTGGAAGTTAGAGAGAATGCAGCTTTAAGGAGTCTGCTGGAAGTTAGAGTTGTGTTGTCTTCTGGTCGACCATGCACTTGTTGTCCTTCTGGGTCAAAATTAACACTTTTTTTGGACCATTTAAAAAAATATTTTTGACACATTTTTTGTCACTTTTTTCAATGTTTTTGTTACTTTGTTTCCATGTTTTTGATGCTATTTTTCACTAACACCAACTTATTACCACCAGTTTTACAGGAGATTATACCTGATTTTGAAATGATGAATGATTTGGACTAACATTAGAGGAACGTACCTCGAAGGACCCCCTCGAAAACGAGATGCTTCATCTCAAGGGGTTATCCTCTTAAATAAACAATTTCAATTTCAATAAACGAATGTTGGTGGAGAATCACGACGTGTGGATGTCAAAGTTTAGTCCGATTTTGAAACCATTTCAATTTTTTCAAATGCTATAAATTTGAATACCTACAATTCAATGAAAGTAGTAATCGAGTACTTGCAATTGTACTTAATTTTTGGAGTAATTTGGTTAAAAAGAAACCCATATTTCTGATATAGAAGTTTTGAAAACGGGTCAAATTTGACCCGAGGACAACAGGAGGGTTAAGGAGCTTTGGCTTCACTTGTCAGGACTGGAAGTTGCTGCTTGAGTTAAACATGAATCCATGAATGACAGATTTGTTTTTGTTCTTTCGACTCTTAACTATTTGATGCAACTTTCTACATAAAATATCTGAATCAATTTTTTGTTCCATGAGATTGAAATTTCTGGTTAATGTTGAATGATTACACCGTTGAAGTGTAATTTGTACTTCAAACTTCCTCTCTTAGGGGAAATCTTTACCACCTGTAACTTCTTTTAATTACTGAACATTTCGTCTCATTCAATCCACATCCCAACCCGAGTTTTTCTAAAGTTTCTAAAGTCTGTTTTTGGGGTAAAAACAAGGAATGCAAATGTGGCAAACCATATGGTAATGTGAGAGAAAACAGTCGAACAAAACACCTTCATCTTTTCCTTCCAGCCTCTGCTCAGAAACTTCATCATGCATCAATCACAATCCTTCTTTTGCCCACTTGGCTTTTCATTGCCGTCTGGCTGAAGTGCTACTGGAAACTTCAACAATGCTCTCTCTTGTTGAAGTGGCCTTTCCAACACAAGGCCTTTGTCGCCCTTCACTTTGGCTAGGAATGATCCCCCTTTACTGGAATGGAGGGGGAGAGGGACAAAGACAGAGAGAGAATGGCGGACAAAAAAGGGGGTGATAGAGAGGAAAGAATCTGATGAAGAGGAAAAGACAGACGGTGGAAAGAGAGACGGAGGCGGAGGCAGCATGCGGAGCGAGGATTGGCAAACGTGTGCAAGGCAGTGCCAAGAAAGTGCAACAAAACCTTGGCCAATTTAAAGATTTAAAGCAACACTGTAACTTTTAGCTGCAGCTGTAGTTCCAATGAGACAACCTGTAGGGGGACGGTCCCCCCCTACAGGTTGTCTCATTGGAACTATATCTTGCGTCGGGTAGCGCAAGTTGTAGTTCCAATGAGACAACCTGTAGGGCTAAAAGTTACATAGTGTTGCTTTAAGTGATTAGTTCCTTTTTTCCAGATAAAAGTGAACTCATGATTGGGGCTACATCTACACACTTCGTTTTCATTTTTAAGCAGCGTTTTGAGACGGAAGCGTCCATCTCCGTCCACACAAGAGTTTTAGCTCCAGTAGCAGAACTAATCTCCGTCCATATTAACACGTCTCAGAGCTTGTTGATCCCTTGATCAACGTGTGTCTGTAAGAGAGAGACAGAGAAAAATCTGATTTTAGTGGCGACACAGCGGCCAGTACAAGCAGCGCTCCTACAGTTTGGTATTTTCCTAACCTTAAAATTCACATTGCCCGGCTGTCAAGTACTTTACTGTCCAGCCCAGAGAGGGGAAACTGGATCGTAGGCTACATCTACAATGCTACGGTTTCATTTTTAAGCGCCGTTTTGACACTAAAGCGATCTCCGTCCACACAAGCCCTTCAGCTCCAGTAGCAGAACTGTGGTGGAACTGTTACTGAAAGGTCTGTAAGCTATCTAACCGATAAGACTGACTGATCTGACTGCATCCTCGTTTCCAAATGTCTCCGGTTTTGCCCGTCCAGACTACAAAGCAACTCTGAAGTTTTCAAACCAAGTAGCCAGAAAAGTGAGTGGTGTTCAGGAGGTTGTTTATAGAAAATATCCTCTACACATTGTTCCACCAAATCGCGTATTCCAAGTAGCCTACATTTCATTTATGATTGCTGGAAACACTGACATTTGGGGGTAGTGTAGGGGAGTCCGGTGGCATGCCTCCCCGGAGAAATCTTTGTCTGTAATAGCCCAAATTTCGTGGCCTATTGGAATGTGCCAGAGGTACGGTTGGGAACCGAAACCCGGTTCCACTATGTAACCGGTTCCTACACAACCGATAGAAATCAGACCAGATTAGAACGCAAATTTTTGTTCCACTTAATGTGTCGACTGTGTCATCTGTCGCTCCGAAACGGATGTATACATATCCCCCTTTCTCTGTAGTCTACTGTTAGCTAGCTACCGTAAATGTAAGCTACTTTTAAAATGGCATATTTTCCCTCTGGGCTCACCAAAACGGACGTAAAAGCATATTAACCATTCACTGCACGTGATCGCTAGTAAACATATTACATCTTTGATGTCATTTTTCAGTTTTTCAAGAATCGGTTTAGGAATCAAAATCATTTTAAAAGTACCGGTTCAGCATTGGAATACCCAACCCTAGCCAGAGGCCACCAAATTTGGGCTATTACGGACAATTCCAATGGCACTACATCATCGTATACACTGTTCTTAAATATCTTACTGATCTTATATATTTTTACTATATATTATTTTATTATTGCCTATATCTATATGAGTCTATCAATCAACTGACGCAACCTGAATAGTAATGTGCACACTCGCCTACTTATGGTGCATTCAAAACAACTCAGAAGTGTTGTAAGTGTGAGGGACGGATGTCCCCATCCGTACCACGTGTCCGCTACGCCCCTTGGGGCAGCAGTGTTTCCAAATGTCTCTCCAAACGCTGCAGTAGTGTTGACTTGAGGCGTAAACATAGCAAAAGGTATTTGTTTTTTAATCAATACGTAATAGTGTGGATGTAGCCTGTATGTGAAGCGGGGAGCAGAGATTTGGAAGATGGAGAGAGAGGTGATGACGAGGAGGAAAGAACGAGACAAAGAGTTATACAGTCTCAGTGAAAGAGAAACTGCAGAAGAAGAAGTTGGTTTTTTCACCGTGGTGCCTTTAAGACATAAAGCCCGGTATGACTTATGAGTGACAGAGGTTAAAGAAGGATGGAGAAAGAGCAGGGAAAGAAGGGCTAAGATCGATCAGCGTGGGTGATGTGCCCGGTGGACCATTAAACTGGGTGTCAGAGACCGGGTCTCTGCCAGCCAAAGTTCTACTGCATCACAATTTACAGCAGGCCTCACCCCTAAGCCTTCCCATAAAACACTGGGGATCCATTGTTGTACAGGCAGACCTTTGACTGAAGCAGCAGACCAGAGGTGATGGAGTATTACTGCCAAAATACAGACAGAAGGGAGGAGAGAGGGAGAGATTAGAAATGGACACTAAGTTGACGTTGACATGCACACTAGGGCTACATTTACAATACTACTTTTTGGTTTAAAAAGGAATATCTTCTCTCATTCCCCCTGCTCTGGCGTTTCCGAGCCCCTACACCGGAGACATTAGGAAACACTTCTGACCCGTTTTGGTTTGGAATGTGGGGGGTTGTGTTGTAGTCTCAACGGCCCCAAACGGAGACCTTTGACAACACTGACGCCAACGTTTTTCCTCCTGATTGGGTCTTATCAGTCACGACGTCTCGCTCTCTGAGGCTTAAATCTACTAAAGTTACCATGGTAACTACCAGCAGTGGGGCGGAGTCTCCACGCTGCCTCCTGTTTATGCCCAGAATACCAGGATGTTGATGAGATATGAGGTTTGGGCGTGTTAGTTTAAACAGAGATACTGTATTTCTTCTACTTGATATAAAAACACTTGGAGCACCAAGATCACTTTTGGCTCAAAACTCAAACGCTTAAAATCCAAAACATAGCAGTGTAAATGTAGCCTAATATTCTGAATTTTGATATGTGTCATGTAAAATACATATTCTGTTTGGATATTAAGGCCTTTTTCCAAATATAGCATTTTCAGAGTAAGACGTGTGTGATATGCCGGTAATATTCAGGTTTTAGAGTCATTCTTTGGACATGTATACAGCGCATTCAGAATCTGCATCTCAATCAGGGTTTTTAGAATCAGAATCAGAATCAGAAATACTTTAATAATCCCAGGGAGAAATAATTTTCGTTACCACTATAGTTATACAAATAACAATAAAAACAACATATTATCAAGACTTTAAACATATATAATAAAAACAAATATACAGTAATAATATATAAATATGAAATGTACAGCATTAATGTGCAAATAGTGCAATAAAAAGAGAAATGATTGTCTATGTTGAGATGATTTTAGTGCAATAAAAAAGAGAAGTGATTGTCTATGTTTGAGATGAGATGATTACAGAGATGATTACTGCAGTTTGTGACAGTTTACGGCTAATGGCTAATGGAAGTGCGCTGAGCTTTGAAGTAAAGATGGTCCGGTACCATATCGAGTCTGATACCTAACTTGCATATCGGCCGATAGTGAGTACCCATCCGATACCAGTGTGTTGTATATTTTATTATGTTTTAACAGCTGTTGTACTACTAACCCTGTATGGATGTGATATGATTTCTATCTTTACATATGGTATATGATCAGCATAGCATCGGATACCGATACCAGCTTTTTAGGCAGAATCGGAAGCTTTCCCAAAATGCAAAAGGAGGATGCAACCTTACAATTTCTTTTGGATGAATGACAGACAGTTGGAAAGATAGAAGACACATCACACACCCATACCACAGATTCCAGAGTTTTTTCTGCCTTTGTAATAGGATTGCATTTGGTATACACGGTTGGTTGTACACAAGCCAACTGTGTTTCCTTGCCAAGAGTCTGACGCATGCACAGATTGAGTCTTTGCACTAACAAAGCCATTCTTGACGTATCAGGATGGATGAAGGGCGCCACTCAAAAGGAAACAAATTGAACGGAAATGTGAAAAATCATCTATGCCAACTGGAGCGTCAGCAAAGAGCTAATTTTAGTCATTATTTCGAACATTGATGCTCTGGCCTCTAACTGATGGCACTTATCTTCACTTTTCATAACCTAGACATGAAACACAAAATGCACAGCTTTAGAAATGTGCAGTCTTTTCACTGCAATTACATTTGGCTTGTTTTTATATATATATATATATATATATATATATATATATATATACATGTCTATTTGACTGTGAATAGACATCCAGACAGATAACCAGTAGGTTAGAGACAGAGAGAGAAAATGGGGAATCACACTGAAAGGAGAGAGAGGAAGGGAGTCATCAGCCGTACATTCAGTTCCATTATCACCTGTCAAAAATACCTCGTCCTTCAGATGAGATGCCATTCTGCTCGGCTGGAGTGAAAGCATGGGCATGCACACACGCACGCACTTGCTGACTTTCTCGCTAGATTTAGCGACTTTTCTTACCCTCTTAGCGACACGTTTAGCCACTTAAGACCATCGGGGGGAAAGCGAGATATATTAGATTATACTTAATTTCCACGCACGCTGCTAACAGCAGTGTTTCCCACAGATTAGAAAGCAATTTGTGTTTTCTTCCATGTCATTTCATTTTAAGTATTTTCATTTGTCCTGCACCTGCCAGACGGTGGGATGTGCACACAATTACTTTTATAAAAACCGTTCTTAATATACCCATGCTAGCTACCGCTGATGTTAGCTACTAGCCGATAGCCGTTAGTCTATGCTTGGGAAACACTGAACAGTCAGCTATAGGCTGAGAAAACATTATTGAATACACTTTTAATGTGGAATGTTTTCTTGCATGTTACTCAATCAGTCAAGACACCTTAAGATGTTTTTATTGTCTCTCTTGCATGACACATGCTTTAGTGATGATTGGATCTTCTCACGCTTAAAGAAATATGAATTTCAACCAGATTTTGCAGACTGAGAATATTCAATTTTCTCACTTGAAAAAAACCAAATGGTGGTGTCTCGTTCCGGTGCGCCCCTGCAGCACTACACCCCTCGGCAGGCCCGGATTATAAGGCCACTTGGGCCAGTGCCCAGGGGCACCAACCATTCACAACCAGTGGGGGGGCACCACATGACACAAGCTTTAACAATATTTTCCGTAAATTGTTATATTATTTACTTGAAATTGTTGAAAGAGCATACATTACTCGTTTATGAACACTAATCAAAATAATAATCAATAATCAAAAGTGGCCAGTTTAACCCCCCCAAAATGTTATCATAATGATGAATGTAAAATATTAACTGTTATAAAAAATGATAAGTGGTTGGCTTTCTTGATTAAATTTTTCACACAAACTCCCCCAACTCTGGGTGAGACTTGGTTGCGCCCAAACCTCACAGCACGGTGGTGCGCTTCGTGAGTTTATTCAGTGTAGAAGGCCGGTCCGCAGTCTTCGCTTCTTTTCCTAGAACTCATATTTCTTTCAGAGGACTTTGTGCAATAAATCCATATTCTTAGATCTAATATTGATAGTCTTTTGTCCAAATCTTATTCATTTTAGGTCCTTTTATTGTCGTTAGCTGTGATGCTAAAGCAGTTTTAGCTTTCCCATGATGCTTTTGAAAGTTTTGAACAATCAGAGGAGTTGCTTTCAGGGCCCATGAAATAAAGTCAGAAAAATACACATTTGACCGTCCCACAATGCTGCAATATATAGTATTGATTTTTGCTTTTTGAATTGATAGACACATTGAGGTATCGTGCCCAGGGGCACGACATTGTCTTAATACGGGCCTGCCCCTCAGTGCGCACTTTAGACTCTGTCCAAAATGTACTCCCTTCTTAGCACATAGTAGTGCGCTACGTGCTGTCTGAGTTCTGGATGCATGTAAATGTGTGTGCCATGCACTTTAATTACATTTGCGATGGCTTTCATCTATGAATCTATTCTGTGTTTGTGTTTGTGTTTGTGCGAGAGTGAACTGGATTTTCTTTTTGAACTTGTGTTGTGTTTGAATATAAATGCTCCACGTTCTTTGAGTGGGTGTATGCATGCAATGATGCATATTTCAGTTATATATTATATATATATATATATATATATATATATATATATATATATATATATATATAATATTTAGTGTGTGCACGCTTACCTGTTTTTGAACCCATGTTTGTGCACACACTCGTCTCCAGTGTGTGTGTGTGTGTGTGTCTGTCCGTCTGTGTGTGTGTGTGTGTGTGTGTGTGATAGAGAGTGTGTGTGTCTGTCTCTGTGTGTGTGTGTGTGTGTGTGTGTGAGAGAGAGAGAGAGTGTGTGTGTCTGTCTCTGTGTGTGTGTGTCTGTGTGTGTGAGAGAGTCTGTCTGTCTGTGTGTGTGTGTGTGTGTGTGTGTGAGAGAGAGTGTGTGTCTGTCTCTGTGTGTATGTGTCTGTGTCTGTGTGTGTGTGAGTGTCTGTCTGTCTGTCTGTGTGTGTGTCTGTGTGTGTATGTGTGTGTGTGTGTGTGTGTGTGTGTGTGTGTGTGAGAGAGAGTCTGTCTGTGTGTGTGTGTGAGAGAGTCTGTCTGTCTGTGTGTGTGTGTGTGTGTGTACGTGCGTGCGTGTCAGTCAAGGGTAAGTGGGCCACCTGATCCCTTGCTGAATAATTGAAGTCCAGTCAGGGAGAGAGAGAACAATGCGGATGACGTAAGGATGACAGGAGGAAAGAAAGAAAAGGAAGCAATATATATGTATTGACAAAGGCTGGATCCTTACTGCCTATAGGGGAAAAGGTAGAGAGAGAGAGAGAGAGAGAGAGAGAGAGGGAGGGAGTTCAGAATTAAAGGATGTTCGATTTTGAGAAGGGAGAAATGAAAGAACTGGATAGAGAGAGCACATTGTAATGAATAACTGAGCTAAAGGACAAAGACAAGAAAGAAAATGGAAGGTGTGAAAGAGACATTAATCAGATATAAGACATCACAATGTTGCAAACACAGAAGAGATGAATTCACAGAAACAAAATGAAACCAAACCGAGTATTACCTCTGAGTTTACGGACCTTAGTCGGTGACACAACGATGCCAGGCGTCACGTAACGCCCTCATTTGACTAGTTATAGGTGACTCGTTTTAAGCCAATCCCTGATGATTCAGCTAGACTCAACTACATTAACAACTGCTCCTGTTAGGTTAAATATGAGGAAGGTCTGGACTCTGGCTAGTCTACACAGCATTCCTGGATGGGAGAAAATCCTGCTCTGGTTTATTGGCATTTCTTTAAACCAATCACAATCGTCTTGGGCGGTGCTAAGCTCCGGACGGAGCCACGGCGCCTCCGCTAAATAGTCTACGGAAGGAACTTGTTTTGGTGGAACATGTGGACGTTCAAAAGTAGTTTTAGTCGTGCAACAGAAAACTCCGATTGGACAGATAGTCTAGCTAGCTGTCTGGATTTACCCTGCAGAGATCTGAGGAGCAGTTAACCATAGTCCTCACAAATCCACCGGAGGTTAGAACGCCAACACAGAGACCTATAATGTGGTTTTGGGGACATGTTGCACTGACAGATGAGGTGGTCCCGTTGATATGGGTCACCATGGATACCAATGACAAACATACATACTGTATATTGTGGTTTAGGTATGAGGACCCAGCTGTCGGCTCACCTCTCATCTTCACTGTCCTTCAACACTCCTGTCTTTTCTTGTTGGCCACAATATAGTTTCTCTACTCTCCTTTGCCATTCTTCGTCTCTTCATTTGAGACTCTCCTCCGCCGTAAAACGTGAATAGCATGGCCGGTGTGTGTGTGTGGTAGAGTGAGTGAGAGAGTGATGGTGATTATCTTCAGAGTGAGTAGTGACTCTAGAGTCCTAGTTTGAGAACCAAAGTGTCTCCCTGTTCTTTCTGACATCTGGAGCAGGAAAAGTTAACCCTGTCCTTGATTTCATGTTGTGTATGGAGAAGGAGAACCAGGAAATGAGTCGGGGGGAAATGCAACGCTACCAAGCCACGGCCGAGCCAAGTGCGCCGCCGTGACGTGAAGTTACGTTTTTCGAGAGATTTAATGCAGAAGCATGAATCACACTTAAGAGCACCAGTAGAGAGTAGGCCTAGTATGTAGAGAGACAACAGTAGAGAGTAGTATCTAGAGAGACAACAGTAGAGAGTAGTATGTAGAGAGACAACAGTAGAGAGTAGTATGTAGAGAGACAGCAGTAGAGAGTAGTATCTAGAGAGACAACAGTAGAGAGTAGTATGTAGAGAGACAACAGTAGAGAGTAGTATGTAGAGAGACAACAGTAGAGAGTAGTACGTAGAGAGACAACAGTAGAGAGTAGTATGTAGAGAGACTACAGTAGAGAGTAGTATGTAGAGAGACAACAGTAGAGAGTAGTATGTAGAGAGACAACAGTTGAGAGTAGTATGTAGAGAGACAGCAGTAGAGAGTAGTATGTAGAGAGACAACAGTAGAGAGTAGTATGTAGAGAGACAACAGTAGAGAGTAGTATGTAGAGAGACAACAGTAGAGAGTAGTATCTAGAGAGACAACAGTAGAGAGTAGTATGTAGAGAGACAACAGTAGAGAGTAGTATGTAGAGAGACAACAGTAGAGAGTAGTATCTAGAGAGAAAACAGTAGAGAGTAGTATGTAGAGAGACAACAGTAGAGAGTAGTATGTAGAGAGACAGCAGTAGAGAGTAGTATGTAGAGAGACAACAGTAGAGAGTAGTATGTAGAGAGACATCAGTAGAGAGTAGTATGTAGAGAGACAACAGTAGAGAGTAGTATGTAGAGAGACAACAGTAGAGAGTAGTATGTAGAGAGACAACAGTAGAGAGTAGTATGTAGAGAGACAACAGTAGAGAGTAGTATGTAGAGAGACAACAGTAGAGAGTAGTATGTAGAGAGACAACAGTAGAGAGTAGTATGTAGAGAGACAACAGTAGAGAGTAGTATGTAGAGAGACAACAGTAGAGAGTAGTATGTAGAGAGACAACAGTAGAGAGTAGTATGTAGAGAGACAACAGTAGAGAGTAGTATGTAGAGAGACAGCAGTAGAGAGTAGTATGTAGAGAGACAACAGTAGAGAGTAGTATGTAGAGAGACAACAGTAGAGAGTAGTATGTAGAGAGACATCAGTAGAGAGTAGTATGTAGAGAGACAACAGTAGAGAGTAGTATGTAGAGAGACAACAGTAGAGAGTAGTATGTAGAGAGACAACAGTAGAGAGTAGTATGTAGAGACACAATGGTAGAGAGTAGTATGTAGAGAGACATCAGTAGAGAGTAGTATGTAGAGAGATAACAGTAGAGAGTAGTATGTAGAGAGACAACAGTAGAGAGTAGTATGTAGAGAGACAACAGTAGAGAGTAGTATGTAGAGAGACAACAGTAGAGAGTAGTATGAAGAGAGACAACAGTAGAGAGTAGTATGTAGAGAGACAACAGTAGAGAGTAGTATGTAGAGAGACAACAGTAGAGAGTAGTATGAAAGACCGTAAATGCCGCGTAGGGAGAACAGTTGGATGGGTCAAACAATACAGGACTTTCACCCAGGGGTTCATGTCCCGTTCTTGTCCCGCGTGTTACAGAAACGTACATTTTATAACCCCACCCACCATCTTTTCCTAAACCTAACTGTCCCGTTCTTGTGACGCATGTTGGTTAAACGTACGTATGACCCAGAGCGTCAGGAGTTACGCCAAGAGTCTCGACCAAGCGTTTCTAAATATGATGCTAAAGGAGACTTTTTGCGTCGATAAAAAACGCCGAAGGTATGTGAGAATGTGTTGACACTTTCCATGTCCTTCCTTGTCTCCTTGAAATACCTCTCTCTACTTTTGTTTCATTTTCATCTCTGCTTCCTCCTCATCTCACTTTGTTTCTTCTGTATCTTCTTTTTACTTTGACAGGTTGACTTTACCAAATGTCGATCATGTTCCTTTTCCCGCCTCGTCCTGCCTTCTTTTCTTCAGTTGTACCACAAAAAAATCTCTTTCATTCCCTTTACACTCATATTTCTCCCCCTGATGTTTCTTTGTCTCACACGCACTCTTGTGTCTTTCAAAATGCTCAAATTCTCCTCACTTTCAGCCTTTTCTTAAACATCTTTTTCACGTCTTACTTATCCCCATGCTGTTCACTCTTTTGCGTGTTCTCCCTCTCTCTTATTCATACATGTGGCTTCCTTTTTAATTCACTCCTTCCCCTTTTCCCTTTCAACTTCCCTCTCTTCGATTGCATTTTCTTCTCTCTTATCGCGTCTCTCCTTCCTCTCCTCACTGACTTTCTCCCTACCTCTCCTCATCTCTTCTTATATTCCTTTACAAGATCCTGTGAGACTGCCACTCAGCCCAGAAGAAACCTGAGTGCTCAAGCCGAGCACATGAATGTTAACTAGTCTTTTTTACTTAATGGCTCTGGCACGCGGGACAACGGAGGAAAGATCAAACTTTGGTAAAGTTCCCTTTTTACACACAGAACTCAAGTCTTAGCTGACTAATTAAGACGGAGAAGTGGCTGCCAGGCCAAACGCTCTCTCCTGTGGATGACAAGCAGGCTGAGAATGAGACTTTATATAATCAGAGCATGCGCTGTAAAAAGTGCTTAGTCGTATCAACTTAAAACACAGAGTGAACTAGTTGCATGAATTATTTTGAGTTTTAACAACTCTTCCTGGATAGTGCTGCCAAAGTAGCGATAATAGTTGAGGGTACAACAAGAATCTGTCCCTCCATCTTATTCCCAACTAATATCAACTGGCAACTTGCAGTTATAATAGCCAGAACAACGCAATGTTTCATGTTCCTTGGACCAAAATATTCTTTTTGTTGACACATTGAAATAACATGTACTGCTGACAGAAAATGAAAAACCTTTTTTTTACAGTGTGGCTGAGTTCAGAAAAATAATTGGGTTTGGGTCTGTAGATGTTTAGTGTTGAAACATTCTCTAAATTTGTCTGCGCAGCTAATTGAGCAGACTCTGACGCAGAGAATCTCACTGAAAATTCAAGTCATACCCTAGCCTCACTTCACCCTGGGTATACTGTAGCTATTTTGGTATCAAATGAATATCATGTTCTTCTAAGACTTTAGTTGGAAAATAATGTGGATAAAAGATTCAACACTATTTCCAGGAACTGATGAACTGTGTAGTTCTTGAAGTTTAAGGGCCCTGTTTTAACGATCTAAGCGCATGGCGTGAAGCGCCTGGCGCAGGTGTGTTTAGGTCCAATCGTTTGACGACAGAAAAAAGGATCCGTGTGCCAGGCGCATTGGTTCTAAAGGGTTGTACTTAGTGTCTTCATTCATTTATAGGGGTGTTTTGTGCGTAACATGCAATAGACCAATCAGAGATCATCTCCCATTCCCTTTAAAAGCCAGGCACATTTGGACCTTGGAGCATTGCTGTTATGATGGAGGATTTGCTAAGCAGAAAGGAGAGATCATATCATAATACTATTTCTCATTGAAATATTTTTAATCTTCTGCGTGTGTGTGTGCTGTTGTGCGTCCCTGTGTGTGTAACAAGCATAGTGTGCGCGCGCTGTGCACGAGCCTAGGAGCATTTTACTAATGCTCCGTTAAAATAACAATGAAATGCTGCGTTATTGACTTTAGACCAGGTTTTTGTTGGTGAATGGCGCGATCACTTCCCGCTGCCACAAGATAGCAATACTCCCAGAATGCACCTGAACACACCTCCCTGTAAGACCAGCACGCCCACAATGCACCTGAACACACCTCCCTGTAAGACCAGCACGCCCATCGGCCACAGATGGACGCAGGTGCATTTGCTATTTAAACCACTTGGGTGCTGGACGGGAAATTGACAACTGCGTCAGTCTTAAACTAGCAAAGATACTTGGGTCGGGCTTTGCACCGGGTGCAGGATAGGACCCTCAAAGCACTTATCAAAACACAGTATGTGTTCGAGGAATGACGTACATAATCTGTCCGTGTGACTGAAGGTTGCAGCTACTAATTGTTTTAGGCATCAGTAGAGAACATAAATAAGGAGGCAGTTTGTGCAATATGGCCTTATAAAGAAAAATATACCAATTTACCAATTTAATTGAACAATGACTGGCTCTCTCCATTGTAAATAAATGATAAATGATTTTGCTCTGCACGTTTTGGTGTAAAAACCATGCCTTAAAGAGAGCAAATAACACAAAAGAAGACTACAACTAGGATTGGGCATCGAGAACCGGGTTCAACTTGGAATCGTTTGGAAGATTTGGTTTCAAATCCGATCATCGGTTCCAAATTTAATATGCACAAGTTTTGGTTTCCGTAAGCGGCCAGAGGCTTGTTGTGTTGCAGCCGTGGAGCACAGTGAGCGGCGCTCATGTGTAGCTTTATTTTATGTTGAAAAAGCCCGGTGAAACTGTAATTGAATCAAAATAAAACGTTACTCTTATTTATGAAATAAGCGTGTGACCCGTTTCAACTCCACCCCTCAAAGAATCGAAAATTGAGAATCGATAAGAACCAGAATCGAAAGGAAGAATCGAAATTTCAATCAGAATTGTTAAAATCAAAACGATGCCCAACCCTACACTCCTCCATTATCTCTTGTTGTGTTTTCCCTACATGAATCACTTCGTCCCGGTCTCCCAAAAGGAGCTCAACGATGTTATTGTGTCACATACGTGATTGCCCTCTAGCCATCTAGATATAATCCCTGTTGAATTCTCCATGGATGTTGTTGATGCCCTACACTGCAGTTTTTACCTTTTATAAATACATCCCTCACCAATGGCATGTCCTTAACTGTTTTAATGTTGTAATTGTTCAACCTCTCCTAAAGAAGCATGATCTTAAGTTAGAATACACATAAAGTACATCTACAAATCTCTAAGATCATCAACACATTATTTTGCTTTGTAATTACAGAGGTTTCAATATCATTTTTTCCTTTCCAATACCAATATCTGAACATGCGGCTGATACCGAGTAATGATACGCTACCAGTGCGTTAAAAAAACACATATATATGTTATTTTTTCACAGCTGTACACTTCTAATGCTGTATGGATGTATTGCTCTCATTGTTGTACATTCTGGCTTCGGTTAATTGAATTCCATTACTTTATTGTCCCCTTGGAGAAACTTTTCTAGGACGGTTTTTTGGAAGGTTAAACCCTTTGCAAAACATGAACAAATACATACTGAGAGTGACTGCCATATGACTTTCTTTTATTATCTAGTCTGACAGTCAGTTATAAAAGAACAAGAACATAATAAACTACTTTAAAGTTGATTCCTTTCGTGGCTAAATTATGTGGTATCTGATCGTTGCATAGACCTGCATACTCACCAATACCAGCATTTTAGGCAGAATCAATATCGGAACAACTGTATTTAAAGAGTTAAGATTTTAATGTCTTGACATTAATCATGACATTATGATTGACAAGCTTAAGCCCTGAGCTGGCATCTCAATCAGCCCTTGACTGGCTTTCTCCTTTGTTAGAGAAATAATAGATGAGGAATATGTTTGTGCTTGTGCCATGTTGATGTGTGCGGTGTTCCTCAGGGCTCACATCTTGGGCCCTTTCTATTTCTTTTGTATATGCTTCCCCTGTGACACATTATTTGCATGATTTTATGATAATTTTGATGATTATCATAAAATACACTAATCAGCATGTCATTACAAAACATAACTATTTGAGTGCACTAAATTATTCCAATAACTTAACTGTGATATACTTTTTTTTTTAAAGAGCAGGCATTATCAGAGAATGCTTTTGTTGATTGTTAGGTGTCACATCAACACCTTAAAACTAAAGTCACTAAAGTACAAGCAATAGAGAGGCGAAGTCCCTCCCCTTCTGGTGGACCTCATTCAATTCAACTCAATTTTATTTATAGTATCAAATCATAACAAGACTTATCTCAAGACACTTTACAGCTAGAGTAGGTCTAGACCACACTCTATGATTTACAAAAATCAAACTTTTCCAATTATTCCCCCAAGAACAAGTGCGACAGTGGTGAGGAAAAAAAACTTCCTTTTAGGCAAAAACCTTTTACAGACCCAGGCTCTGGGTAGGCGGTGTCTGACGGTGCCCGTTGGGGGTGTGTTGAACAGTGGCAATTATAGTAACAATAAAGATAATGGAACTATGACTAGAAATAGTAGTTGTAGTAGTTAATGGCATAGCAGGGCACTGCAGGGCGTAGCAGGGCGCTGAGCAGGACCACAGCGGCAGCTGCAACCATGATTTAGGTGCCTCCCCAATCCAAGGAAAACTGCGAACATGGGACGCAATTCGGAAAACATATGTACGATAGTGAACGGGGAGAAACAAATTCTTTTGATCCCCTTTGAATTGAGCCATGAATTACAAATATGGTGTTCATCAATTGAAAAGCAAATTTTCCAAGTGAAGAAAGTCTGTTTGCCATAGGTTTGTCATATGACCACTTAGTTTTGCGTTAAACCGCTTAGTGAACTACATTCCACAATTTACGTCACCTTGCTTGATGCACGGCATGCCATCTAGCTAGCTAGCTTAGCGCTGTTCCCCAACGTAACATTATCTTACCTGACGTGTTTTATCCAGTGAAGTTTTTTCAGCAGAGAAGCGAAAGAACAAGCGAGATCCTCTGCTCGTGCTGGTATGACACCCACAGACATCATAGCTTCAGCAAGACGTCATCCATGCGACTCTGAGGTGTTTAGTCTTTTTACGTATACTCACAGTCTGATACTTCAACAGATAAACGATAAACTGAGATCTTCTTGACTTGAAAAATTATCTTTTAAACTGACAAACATCAAATGTGTAATCCATGGACTGGTGGATCCATTCACCACCGTTCATATTTTTTCCGAATTAAGGTCCCATGGCAGTCCACCAGAAGGGGAGGGACTTCGCCTCTCTATGGCATTCATCCAACATTTGGAAAACTATACAGAACCTATCTAGATAAAGCCTCAGTAAAGCCACTACACTTTCTAAAAGCAGCAGTAAGGTTGTGCAAAGACCCCATGCCCGGCTCATATTACTTCATTATTGGCTTCACTGCACTGGTAGCCTTTAAGTCTCTGATTAATTTAAAGATCACCTAATGCATACGGCTCCTTCATATGGAATATCAGATTTCTTTTTTCTTACACTGCATGAAATAGCCAGGTCATTTAGGTCCGTTGACCATTTTAAAACATACCGTTTTATGTTGTATCTTGGGTGATGCCATCGAACAGCATGTCAGTGTTTTTAGGTTTTGTTGAACCCTGTGATGTCCATTGAAGTTATTTATACAGCTCAACATCACAAATCTGCCTCAAGCAACTTTACAGTCTGTACACTGACTGCCCTCAAACCCTCGATTCAGATAAAAAAAACACACACACAAAAACCTCTCCGGTCAGGAAGAGGAACACAGGACGGATCCCTCTCCCAGGATGGACAGACATGAAAAACATGTGTGAACTGAACAGACCAACATAGTATAATTACAATATTGAAGACTAAATTATAGATTCAGGGCTGGACTGGCCATCTGGCATACTGGGCATTTTCCCAGTGGGCCGATGCACTTTTGGGCCGAATAACCGATAATAATATAATTTTATTTTTTTTGCCCGTGCCGGCCTGACCCAATCAGATCAGGAACCCCCTTCACCACTCCCGGCCCTGAGACACAAGCTGTAATAGTTATGCTTATGCTGAAAGTTTAGTATCCATGTTAAAATGGACAAACGACCACCAAAGCGCAAGGGAGGTGCAGAGAAATGCCTTCAAATGTGCCAAAATTTCCAGCGTGACCATGACAGGGCCATGGGAGCGAGTGAGGAAAAGATGGAAGAGAGTGTTAACTTCCTTGAGGGCAGGTACTCTGTTGAAGTTTAAAACTATTGGATCTGCCCAGAGCCACTCTGGATCTGCCATAACCAATCGCTAACGTTTTGTCGTGACGTCGGCTTAGCATCGCTAGCGTTAGCCTTAGCCCACTTCTTCACCACTAACGGAGCGAGCTGGAAAATCTAACTTTTCCTGAACCCCGTGGGGAGGAGGGCCACGACATCATGGCCACCAACAAAACTCAACAAAGACTGATCTTGCTCGGGCTTTAACTTCTGGATATTCGGTAGCGATGCCACAACGGACCGAATGGCTTCGCTCGCATCTTTCTCCACCGCCATTATGGAACTACAACTCAAACTAGCATACGACCTCAACGTCATCGTTGTCAGCCACTCCCTCTTTTCGCTGATTGGACCGGTAAAGATTTGGTCAGAGAAAACCCGCGAATATACCGCAAACTAGGGCTGCAGCTATCGATTATTTTAGTAATCAAATATTCTACCGATTATTCCATCGATTAATCGAGTAATCGGATAAGAAACACTTAGTAAGAAATACTTAGTAAGCAGCAATAGTAAATATTTATTATTGCCGTTTACTAAAAAAAAGGAAACCTGTAGCTTGTGTATATATACAAGAGACAGGTTTCCTTTTTTAGAAAAAGCAATTGCCAAATTCCAAGACCCTTAAAAAAAAAAAAAACATTACAATAGTACATTTCTGGTGGCCCAAATGTTAATATTTTTCACCCCATTGCCCTTCTTGCCTCTGGCTCTTTGCACTGGATATGCAAAAGAGCTGTTCACTGACCAGAGGGTTTACAGCAGGGCTACTCAACTACACTGTTCTGGGGGACACATTTTCAGAAGCCTAATACACAGTGAGGAGGATTATAGATATATCTATGGTGAGGTGAAAGAATAAAGAATGCATGATGACGTCATTCACGTGCATATTAAGTGGCCATGCTGGGGGGAGGAGCCGCTGTGTCTCCGGCAGCAGCTACATTTCCAAAGATTAGAAGCAAACTAATAAACAGTTAGACTACAAACCGACAGCTTTCGTTTTAGCTTGTTGGTAAAACATGGCTGTTAGCAGAGTAGCATGCTGTAGGCTAGTTGTGTAAAACATCGCTATTAGCAGAGTAGCATGCTGTAGGCTAGTTGTGTAAAACATCGCTATTAGCAGAGTAGCATGCTGTAGGCTAGTTGTGTAAAACATCGCTATCAGCAGAGTAGCATGCTGTAGGCTAGTTGTGTAAAACATCGCTATAGCAGAGTAGCATGCTGTAGGCTAGTTGTGTAAAACATCGCTATAGCAGAGTAGCATGCTGTAGGCTAGTTGTGTAAAACATCGCTATCAGCAGAGTAGCATGCTGTAGGCTAGTTGTGTAAAACATCGCTATTAGCAGAGTAGCATGCTGTAGGCTAGTTGTGTAAAACATCGCTATTAGCAGAGTAGCATGCTGTAGGCTAGTTGTGTAAACAGCGCGGTGGACGAGAGCAGCAGACGTTAGCTACCTTGTGTCGGGTTGGCTCCGTGGAATGGATGAGTACACTGGAGGTTTGTTACAGAGGTGATGTAGCAGCATGTTTGCAGCTTAAAATGATCCCAAACTTTCTGTGATTTTCTCTCGCCTGTCTCTCCTCTTAGACCCTCGCTATTTTCGTCTTCCTTCATTTGTAATCGGGGCCGTCTTGTGTTTATATACTGTCCGTGCTTGTGTTGTGTCCGCAGAAGCGCAAACCTCTTGTGCGCTAGTAATAATCCTCCGTGCGGAAACACAGTGAGCCGTACAACCTTAATTACATTGATTTTACGAAGCTTCGAGGCAAAGAATTTGCTTCGAGCATTTTTTGTAATCGAATTATTCGAGTTATTCGAGGAATCGTTGCAGCCCTACCGCAAACCCAGACGGTGTACTGAAGAAAAATGAAAATTGAGCGGAAGTACGTAGGAGGGCGGAGCCAGGCTTGTAGCTTAGCCCCTCCCAAGATGATTGTGATTGGTTTAAAGAAATGCCAATAAACCAGAGCATGGTTTTCTCCCATCCAGGAATGCTTTGTGGACTAGCCAGACCTTCCTCCACCGCAGCACTGTGGGGGAAGGTCTGGCAAAGCGAGATTAGGGTCTATGGGAATTGACTCTCCTCAAGTGGCCAGTCGAGGATCTTCCGTTTTTGGCACTTTTGCTTCACTTTTCAGCCCTGGATTACTATAAATAAATACAATAAATGTTAAAGGAATTCACATTTATCATTTTGTATGATGGTTCCCCCATTACATACTTATTTTTAACACTAAATTGTTTTTAACAAATGCACCTTGCACATCTGCATCCATGTTGTTGTTTTGTAATGTTTTTTTTTTCCTTTCTCTCTGAGCTGTTCGAATGAAGTTTGATTGCATTAGAAATCTTTCTGCCATCTCAAATATCAGTGATTAATGGTTTTCTGGCATCAGTCAAAGAGCAAGAGCTTCCTTTTAGCACCTCGTTATTCTAATTCAGCATTCAACAATAAAGCACGGAGAAATCCGTGACAAAAGAGAAAGGAAATCATTTTCTGCTCCAACAGTAGCCTCAATAGAGTAGAATGTAGAGCCGTTACAAGATTTAGAGTTTAAAGTGGGGTGCATGTTGGGACTGGAATTATCTTTCTATGATGAGTAATCACTGCCACTAATTGCTCTCTCAACCTACAAGTGTAATCTACAGCGGAAACTCAACAGGTTCAGTCATCTTCTCTGAGGACTGCTGGGAGTCCTTCTGAAAAGTGGAGGAAATCACAAACTGAATTATAACTAGATGAAGCAGGTTAGGAAAGGATTGTTCAGACTGACAGCCCAAATCTATGCTTCAGATAGTCTGGACAGCAACAAAACGCGTCTCAGTCCAGATTCTGGCCGCTCAAATCGGATTTCACACAACGATGACGTCATATCTAGAGTATTTTATGTTTTTATTTTATTAACCTTTATTAAACCAGGAAATAATCCCATTGAGATTCAGAATCTCCTTTTCAAGGGAGTCCTGGCCAAGACAGCAGTATACTAGTTCCATATTAAAATATACAGTGAAAAACAAAAAACATAAGAAAAATAAAGACAGTTGGCAATTTAACATCATCTCAACATAATTTCCACCAAAACAAGTTCCTTCCGGAGACTATTTTGCAGAGGCACCGATATTGCGTCCGGCGCCTCCCAAGATGATTGTGATTGGTTTAAAGCAGCGCTTCTCAAAGTCCGGATCAAAGTCCCCATCCGGACTGACTGACAAGTAAATCCGGACCCAGACCTTAAACCTGATGTTATGAATACTAAACCTTATGAAGTGTAACGTTTTCTATTTTTTTAAATACAAACAG
This sequence comes from Perca schrenkii, assembly GCA_025617405.1. Lineage (NCBI taxonomy): Eukaryota > Metazoa > Chordata > Actinopteri > Perciformes > Percidae > Perca > Perca schrenkii. The sequence goes on along the minus strand of CM046790.1, from coordinate 40,632,444 downwards.
AAGTAGCCAGAAAGTAGGCTACCGAAAAAAGGTCCTTGACCGAATTCCTGGTAGCGAATTTACGAATCCTACTATGGCCACGCCAAGACCTGCCCTTCACACACTACTATTGGCCAGGCAGCCATGCTTACGCAAGGTAACGTAACCCCATTTGTTCAGGTCCTATCCCCTGAAAATCTAACCCTATCCTAACCTTAACCACTTGAGGTCAATGCCTAACCCCAACCAATGGAGCTGCTATTGAAGGGCGGGTCTTTGGCATGGCCATAGTAGGATTCGTAAATTTGCTTCCAGGTAGTGGTATCAGTACAAAAGTTGACCAGGAAACTGAGTGCTTAACTTGAATGTATGTTGCTGAGAGGTTATGAGTAAGTTGATTGTTTTTGTTATCACCAATCGTTCTGGACCCCTGACCTTAAAAAAAATGAGATGCAGAACTTTGAGTGATGCGTTTGAGGATCCCTGGTTTAAAGAAATGCCAATAGACCAGAGCACATTTTCCTTCTATCCAGTAACGCCAGGTGGACTAGCCAGACCCTCTGGCAAGGTCTGGCAATGCAAGATTAGGACACACACATCTGATGTGGTGACCCGCAGAAAATAGGGCGGACGGTCTGTCTTACAGATCTGATTTGAGAAACCAATCGGATTTGCCTTCAGTCTGAATGTAGCCTTAGAAAACCTTCTCACAAAATAATTCCAGGCAGCATGGGAAGTTTGTAAAGCAAAACCGTTTGAGTATTCAAGGGTGGATTATTCCGTCAAGTGCCCCAGCAACATGACTAGCTTTGAATATTAGGCTTCTTTGAATTTTGGTTTGTCACATCCATTCATACACTGTGACTGCCTCTGTATTCCAATCGTTACCATGCAACCCATTCAAAGAGACCCGTTAGCCACAATAGCCTCGTTTTTTTTTCAGCTTCCCGAATAAAAGATTATCTTCCTAATGTCCAGATTAGAGTTGGGACCGGGAGATAACTTTGTGTGCAGTTATAGTCTGTTCTTCTCTGATGTTGATGTTTTTTTTGGAACGTCAGCCAAAATCTCTCGCTGTGTGATTCTATTCACGACGATACAGAGAGCAAAGAGGACGGCTTGACACCCTGACATGCACACAGTGGGAAAAGAAAGTCATTCTGTTCCAAAATAATAAAAGCAAAATATATTTTTAATTATGTTAACTTGTCAGGCTTCTTGCTACAACAAAAAAATGATTCCCCTTGATTTGAAATCCCTCGCAATTTCATACCGCATTTTGTTCTAAGTATGATTGTCACATAATAAGACTGTTTGGGCAATTACTGCAGCTTCCATAAGGGAATTACTTTTGCACTTCATTAAAATGAAGCAGAGAATATAATTGCGTCTTTTTTTTTCTCCCACTCCCTTCCCCACAATGCTCCCTTGCTTCCATCTCTCTCTGTTTCTTTTTTCTCCAAGAATCTGTCTCTCGCACATTACATATTTTGCGCAGATTCATGCGCGCGCACACACCCAAAGAAATGCATTTGAAAATTGCAAATAGCTCAGAAGAGTAAGCCTCTTGTGTCTCTGGGGAGATGAGACTTGGATTCAAGGTTTTCACTTTGAAAAACAATGTACTTATGATGGCATTATGCCTGCGAGGGGAATCGCTTCCTCCTCTCCCCTCACTCTCTTTTCTCCGATCCCTCCATTTGGCAAAGATGATTTAAGGGCTTGTTTAACACTGTTAGAAGCATCTTTGCTTTGCTGTGTGTGCACAGGGGTGTGTTTGTGCAAGGATCTGTGTGTGTGTGTGTGTGTGTGTGTGTGTGTGTGTGTGTGTGTGTGTGCTTATGGCAGAGTATGTGTGTGGGTGTGTGTGTGTGCGTGCGTGTATGAGTGAGTGTGTTTGTATGCACAGAAATGCATATGTATGTCTGTGTTTTGCTGCTGTGTTAAATACATCTGTCTCACTCTGCTTCTGCGAGTGTTTCTCTGCATCTATATGCTGTGTGATGAGTGTGTGTGTGTGTGTGTGTGTGTGTCTCTCTGCCGACATGAGCAAACGGCTCACTGAAGATGTAACCTTCGCCTGCTACTATTTTGCTCCTCTCTGCTGAGGGAAGCAGTTTCACTTTATTTGCATTACAGCAGAGATGAAAAATAGCACGCAGACAGCCTGCCGACTCGACAGGACTAGTAAACGCATTTTAGGTCCACCCTTTCTGCCAAAATCCTCCCCATCATTCAAACTCAAATCTTGGCTCTTTTGATTTTTAATCTTTTCTGACCTTACACATTTGCTTGTTTGTTTGTTTAAAAAAAACTGTGTCTGCAAAAAAAAGTAAGAGAACAGCAAATGTTACAATCTGATTCATTCAGGTGTTTTAAAGTTAAATTCCAACACAGCAATTCCTGCCTGCTTTTCCTCCCCCTGACTTCATGCTTTTTCAGTCTGTTCTCCATAATATAGAGCTTGCAGCAATGTATTCAGAGCAAACTGTAGGGAATCCGATTTATTCACATATCTTTTACCATTTTCAATATCCCTGTCATAACAAAAGATGAGGTCAATGTGAGGCTATGTGTGCTCTTTTCTTGGAGGAATCTACTGCAGCGTAGAGCAGACTACAGGTCATCACAAAAAAATCCTGCCTCTTCATAAAAGTAAGCATACAGAAATCCTTATGATTGCAGATTTGTTTTTCTTGTGTTTCAAAATCTCTGGCGTAGAGCTGCAAAGATTAATCGATTAGTTGTCAACTATTAAACTAATCACTAACCATTTTGATACTCAATTATTCGGTTTGAGTCATTTCTTTAATGGAATAAAGGTAAAACTTTTCTGATTCCAGCTTGTTAAATGTGAATATGTTCTATAGTTTCTTCTCTCCTCTGTGACAGGAAACTGAATATCTTTGAGTTGTGGACAAAACGAGACACAAATAATAATCCACAGATTAATCCATAATGAAAATAATCGTAGTTTCAGCCCTACTCGACGTTTATGGCTGTAGGAAACGGAAGTATAAGAATTCACATTGATTCATCAAATCAAACATTCAGGCTAAATTTGCATTTTTATGTTTTGGTTTAAAAAGGAATATCGTTCCCCCTCTCATTCCCCTTGCTCTGGTGTTCCCCCCTCTCATTCCCCCTGCTCTGGTGTTTCCCCCTCTCATTCCCCCTGCTCTGGTGTTTCTCCCTCTCATTCCCCCTGCTCTGGCATTTCCCCCTCTCATTCCCCCTGCTCTGGTGTTTCCGAGCCTCTTAACCGGAGACATTAGGAAACACTTCTGACCCGTTCTGGTTCTGAATCTGCGGGGTTGTGTTTCAGTCTCAACGTCTCCAAACGGAGACCTTTGGCAACAGCGACACTGACTCCTCCTGATTGGGTCTTATTGGTCACGACGTCACATTCTCTGAGACTAAAGCTACTGACGTTACCATGGCACCTACCAGCAGTGGGCGGAGTCTCCACGCTGCCTCCTGTTGATGTCCAGTATACCAGAATGTTGATGAGATATGAGGTTTGGGCGTGTTAGTTTAAACAGAGATTAGTTCTTCTACTGGAGATAAAAACACTTGGAGCACTTTTGGCCAGTGTTTGTCATCTTACTTTAAAAAAGTAATTAGTTACAGTTACAAATTACTTCTCCCAAAAAGTAATTCAGTTAGTAACTCAGTTACCACATTGTAAAAGTAATTACTTACTCAGCAAAGTAACTGTGACGTTATTTTTTATGTTCTATAACGCTATTAGGTTCTATAACATCTTTAACGTCAAAGATGTTGCTGACCCGAAAAATCGAGCGTTGCTTGTTTTAACAATTCAATTCAATTCAATTCAATTTTATTTATAGTATCAAATCATAGCATAGGTTATCTCGAGACACTTTACAGATAGAGTAGGTCTAGACCACACTCTATAATTTACAAAGCCCCAACAATTCCAACAATTACAGTAATTCCCTCAAGAGCAAGCAGTGCGACAGTGGCGAGGAAAAACTCCCTCTTGGGAAGAAACCTCGGACAGACCCAGGCTCTTGGTAGGCGGTGTCTGACGGGCCGGTTGGGGGTGTGATGAACAGTGGCGATAATAGTCAAATTAATAATGGAACGGTGACTGGATGTAGCGGGAAGCTGCAGGGTTCAGCAGGACGCAGCAGGGCACCGTTGACCTCAGCAAGGAGTGCAGCAGGACCACGGCGACAGCTGGAACCAGGATCTTGGTACCAACGTTCTCCAAGGAAATAAGCTGGGGGAAAAAAACATAAGGACTCCGGGAAACTCCCCAGAAGCTAGGATTAGTAACTAGCATTTCCGGGACGGGATACACGCAAATAGTAATAGTAATAGTAATAGAAAGGGAGAGGAGAGAGCAGCTCAGTGTGTCAAAGGAAGGAAGTCCCCCGGCAGTCTAGAACTATAACAGCGTAACTATAACAGCGTAACTAAGAGAGACAGGTCATAAGGAGAGGTAGATAACAGAGTGGCTCCGTCTCCTTGGCTGGAGCTCACGCTAGCTGCATTTGGGCTTGGGTTAGCAGCAGCAACAAGTGTCATGTCTTTTTTCCTGAGCGTAGCGTGCATGTTACATAAACATTCTTGCCTTTAATTTCAAGGAGCGAGAAGTAGTGCCGGTACTTCCAGTTCGAGAACGCTACCTTTGAATGTCCCTGGCTCGTCGCCATACAGTCGCTCTCTTGTGTTTAGTGGTAGTCAGAGCGTGCAGTGAGACAGCGTGAGCAGGGCATCCGCCCACCCAGCCAATCATCATCGCATTTGCAACGGTGTCATCATCCCCCCCCCCTGCTCTCTCAGGCAGCTGGTGTTTAGCCAAAGCCTGACACCTCGCGCTTCATTCAACCAAGTAACGCGCCACTTTACATTCTCAGTAACGATAACGGCGTTGCAACGATGGGAAAAGTAATTAATTGGATTAGCCTACTCCGTTACTGAAAAAATAACGCCGTTAGTAACGCCGTTATACTTAAACGCCGTTACTCCCAACACTGCTATTGGCTCAATACTCAAACGCTTAAAAACCCAAACGTAGCGGTGTAAATGTAGCCTCAATACTACACTCCAACTAACTGGAAGACAGTTATGTGTCAAACACTCGCTTAGAAAGTGGCATCCATTATTTTAGAACGTCTGTATTATGCATATCCATGTTTGTATTTCAGTCCAATTAACCACTCCGGAACAAGTTGCAGAGAAATCCCGAGGCGTTTTCAGAATCTGCATATCGTCTCTGGTTGTCCTAGTTTACCTGTCCCCTCTCCCCGGGACTCACCTCGTCTGGGAAGCATCCTGGAAGTGCTGGTGATCAAACATGCTTGGTATTTTCATAGAGGAATCAGTCTTGTAGTATGCTTCACTGTGTGTGGAGGCTAGTCTGACGTCAAGACAAACTTCAGCGAGTCGCTCGATGTTGTCTAGTGGGCCTTTGTCCTCATTAAGTTTCATTTCAACAGCCTTCTATAGCCAAATGAAATTCATATGACATTTAGCCTACTTTCATTTACACTTAAGCCTGGTTCAGACGGCAGGATAATTAGTCCGATTTTAGCCCCGATTCACCCCTTCCGACAATCCTAAGGATGCTCCGATTATGGTAAAATAATCTGATCAGATATTCCTGCCGTGTGTGGTGTGTTAGGACTGCTCTCGTCTGCTCGGAAGGACGTCGGGACCGCTCCGATCTCAAATCGGGGATATCATCCAACATGTTGGATTTATTTGGCTCGATTTCTCCTCGTGTGTGGTGTCCCCCCCCGCCGGGGACAAACGAGCACGCAGCCTGTGTAAAATAAATAAAGTCGATGGGCATAACTACATCCACAACTGCAGTCCACCAGAGTACATGGAAACGAATATATGAACGTTTATTAATCTGTGTAATACCTAATACGACATTTCTATGAGAAAAAACTAATCACCTCCATATCATGATGTAGCGAGTATAGTCCATGCTCGCGTTTTCTTCTTTGACCATCACCTTTTCTTTTGAGAACGTTTTTTTCGGTTGAAAACACACTACAAACTATCGCCACTGCATCTTCTTCGTCCGCAATGATTGTTTACTCTGAAGTCACGTTTGATCTCGAGGGATTTTGCAAGATTTCCCGTCTGACCTGGGAATGCTCGGGAGTCAAATCGGTTCGTGTGTGATGTGTTAATTTTGCCGTGTGCTGCGCACCACACACTGTACCACCAAAACTATAGACCCGTGATTTTTTATCACCGTGTCTGGGGTCTCTCAGGATTGGAAAATCGGCCGACAATTTTAAAATCGTCCCGTGTGAACCAGGCTTTAGCATCATATATGCGTCTCAGTCTGTCATCACAGATCTGATTGCAGTCTGTCTCCGTTTTTCTCAGGTATATAAATCAGGGTCAGCTCTTGTGACTCCAAGGACTGTAAGGACTGCCCTTCCACTTCCCATGGCTTGCATTTAAAAAATAGACCAGGCATGTATTTTTAGCAGAGCAGAGATTCGCTTCTTGCAAGCTTCTGGGACGCGCTGCTACGCGGCTGGTGGAATAACAAGCATCATCTTGAGTGTCGGCCATTGCTGGCGGCGACGCAAGGCGCGGATGGATTGGTGGAATTTAGGGGTGAGTCTCTTGGGTGTCGATAACAAGGGCTGGGAACCAAAACCCATTTCCAAATTAGAACCGATTCCAAAATGCCAAGAGCCTGGTTCACCTAAAAAAAAATCTTTTTGGTTCTGCTTATCAGTTCCTCAACAACTACACATGGCGCTTTTTTTCTGGACTGGACGAAGCAGCACAAACCGATGCATTTTATTTATTTTTTATTATTTATTTATGCATTTTACTAAAAGCTGTTTCATGCTTCTTGCGTTCAGTGTGGTCGGGGTGCTGTGGACGGCGCGCATGGTCGCCGCCAACCGTCTGGTCTTTCATACTGATTGCGGTCAGAGCGGCTCAAAGAATAGACTTCTTCTCTCCTGTAGCCAATCTTTGCAACGCGGTCTGTGCGACTGCCTCCGCATTGTTACAAAATCTTGGAGGTGCTCGGCGATCAGACCCTCCGCGCACAGTCACCCAAGGCCGTCTTTGCGTCATAGCGGCATCCGCAACGCGCCGACCACGCTGAATGTAAGAAGCATGAAACAGCTTTAAACATATCCAAACCAATGCAACAGACTGCCGGTGGTGTATATTATGTTTACTCTTCCAGAAATAAGTCTATATTAAAGACATTTCCAGCCCTTCTGCATCCTTTGTGTGTGATGTCATCTCCTTACAGCTCGCCAGAGTCCCCGTGCTCGTTTACCTGCTCAGTCTGAGAAACAGGCAGATATAGAGCGGGGGTAATTGAGGGCAGACACACCCTGCCGACCCAAACGCTCATCCTCAGGACCCTCTGTGCTTGACACACACATATTATTAATGCAAAGTGGATTTTGGATCCCCATTACTCCTGTGTGATTTACTCTAGTGCAATAAATGGAGCTCAGGAGTTTTATGAATTCCCCAGAATCATACCTAGGTCCTTCAGAGGATGTCCCAAAGTTGCACAGCGATAATGATCCAGAAAAAATCATTGCTTTAAGAATCATTTCTGAAATGATACACAGTATTTGGCAGTTGGACCCTGGTTAGGTCAGGTTTAAACAACTAGTTCTCTCTCCCAACTCGTAAAATGCTGACTGCTCAATGTTTCTCAGCGTCAGATACTTACACAAAAATCCCCCTTTAGCATCTGGATGGAACGCACCGGGCAGAGCAGCAGCTCGAACCATGGCGCTGTAAGATGACATAGTATTAAGAGAGACAACAGTAGAGAGTAGTATGAAAGCCCAAAATCTTGCGTAGGGAGGTTGGTTTGGGGGGTCAAACAACACAGGACTTTCCCCCAGGAGACTGGGGGTTCATGTCCCGTTCTTGTCCCGCGTGTCACTAAAACGCTATAACCCCACCCACCATATTTCCGGTTTTACCCAGAGCGTCAAAAAGTGACGCTAAGAGGCAAAAAAAGGAAAAGGAGAATAAAGCAGCAGACATATTTTCATATTTTTGTTCTACAGAGTAGAAAGTATAAATAAACAAAGTAAAGGTAGAATAAAACGAGGTACTAACGGATGCATCTCTTTGCAAAACAACACAAGACTGAATCACAGGAGAACTCTTCTGTGCTGCTCTGTACTGTCTCGGTAACATCATGCATACTGAGCATGTACATTATATAATCACGGAGATTAGCTAGTTAAAACAACAGCTGTGAATGCACCCGTTAAGAACAAAGTGAAATCTGATCTGATGTTCTGCATGTGTAAATGCATTATTCTCACCAACAAAACTTTGGGGCTGCAACTACCGATGATTTTCCTCCTTGATTGTGTGGATTATTTTGTTGACTTTCTTCCCTTGTTAAATTATCTTTTAAATTGACAAACATCATATGTGTAATTCATGGCTTTGAGGCAATATATGAGGCCCCTTTTCCAGTATGTCCAGCTGATAAGGTTAGGGACTTGCCTATTGACGTGTCTTAGCAGTTGTATTACTTATCATATCTGTAGGAAATCTTGCTTTCACACACCGATTTCAACACAAAGCAGTGACGTTGACTCCCCAGAGCCATTGCACTCAGGAATAATTTCCACATTTTCTGAAAGAGCACACATTCCTGACTGTCATTAAAATGTGTTTTGAAACCATAAAGGTTCTAATGGGCTTCAGCAGGCTCGGCATGTGATGATGACACACTCTGTTAATCATCTTTGTTGCTGTGAATTCTGTGCAGAGATTTGTAAAAAAAAAAAAAAGAAGAAATGTGCACAAAACCAATTAGATGTAAAAAACAATCAACTCAGACAACTGGTGAAATACGGGCAAAACAACATTTGGTTAAGATTATAGGCATAGCTAATCAGCACATAATGACTCCAATTACCATGATGCAACACTTGCATGGGAGTGCAACACAACAGAGCAGCGGATTCTGAAATTACCATCCAGGGTTCGAGAGGTAGAGCGGATTTTCTTCTGTTATAAGATAGATAGATAAGATAGGATAAGATATACATTATTGTCCCCAAAGGGAAATTTGTTTTGGACTCTGTCCATTCTGCAGCTTTACAAAGACAACCCAAAATACAGAAAATAAGCACATACTCTCATGCAACACAACACATGCTCTCATACACATCAGACAGGTCCCTGTATAGTAATACTCTCATATACATTAGACAGGTCCCTATATAGTAATACTCTCATACACATCAGACAGGTCCCTATATAGTAATACTCTCATATACATTAGACAGGTCCCTATATAGTAATACTCTCATATACATTAGACAGGTACCTATATAGTAATACTCTCATATACATTAGACAGGTACCTATATAGTAATACTCTCATATACATTAGACAGGTCTCTATATAGTAATACTCTCATATTCATTAGACAGGTACCTATATAGTAATACTCTCATATACATTAGACAGGTCCCTATATAGTAATACTCTCATATACATTAGACAGGTCCCTATATAGTAATACTCTCATACACATCAGACAGGTCCCTATATAGTAATACTCTCATATACATCAGACAGGTACCTATATAGTAATACTCTCATATACATTAGACAGGTACCTATATAGTAATACTCTCATATACATTAGACAGGTCCCTATATAGTAATACTCTCATATACATTAGACAGGTACCTATATAGTAATACTCTCATATACATTAGACAGGTACCTATATAGTAATACTCTCATATACATTAGACAGGTACCTATATAGTAATACTCTCATATACATAGACAGGTACCTATATAGTAATACTCTCATATACATTAGACAGGTACCTATATAGTAATACTCTCATATACATCAGACAGGTCCCTATATAGTAATACTCTCATATACATTAGACAGGTACCTATATAGTAATACTCTCATATACATTAGACAGGTCCCTATATAGTAATACTCTCATATTCATTAGACAGGTACCTATATAGTAATACTCTCATATACATCAGACAGGTCCCTATATAGTAATACTATCATATACATTAGACAGGTACCTATATAGTAATACTCTCATATACATCAGACAGGTCCCTATATAGTAATACTCTCATATACATTAGACAGGTACCTATATAGTAATACTCTCATATACATTAGACAGGTACCTATATAGTAATACTCTCATATACATTAGACAGGTACCTATATAGTAATACTCTCATATACATTAGACAGGTACCTATATAGTAATACTCTCATATACATCAGGTACCTATATAGTAATACTCTCATATACATCAGGTACCTATATAGTAATACTCTCATATACATCAGGTACCTATATAGTAATACTCTCATATACATTAGACAGGTACCTATATAGTAATACTCTCATATACATTAGACAGGTACCTATATAGTAATACTCTCATATACATTAAACAGGTCCCTATATAGTAATACTCTCATATACATTAGACAGGTACCTATATAGTAATACTCTCATATACATTAGACAGGTACCTATATAGTAATACTCTCATATACATTAGACAGGTACCTATATAGTAATACTCTCATATACATCAGGTACCTATATAGTAATACTCTCATATACATCAGACAGGTACCTATATAGTAATACTCTCATATGCATTAGACAGGTACCTATATAGTAATACTCTCATATACATTAGACAGGTACCTATATAGTAATACTCTCATATAAATTAGACAGGTACCTATATAGTAATACTCTCATATACATTAGACAGGTCCCTATATAGTAATACTCTCATATACATTAGACAGGTCCCTATATAGTAATACTCTCATATACATTAGACAGGTACCTATATAGTAATACTCTCATATACATTAGACAGGTACCCTATATAGTAATACTCTCATATACATTAGACAGGTACCTATATAGTAATACTCTCATATACATTAGACAGGTACCTATATAGTAATACTCTCATATACATTAGACAGGTACCTATATAGTAATACTCTCATATACATTAGACAGGTACCTATATAGTAATACTCTCATATACATTAGACAGGTACCTATATAGTAGGGGTGGAGCCGAACCCGAATACGGTATTCGGAAAGGCACAAATAACGTGGTTTTTACGAATACTTATTTCGAACAAATACTTTAAAAAATATTTGTATTCGGGAACAAGAAAAACTTTATCTCAAAAAGCTGCGTTTCCTCATGAGACGGAAGTGCATGCCCGAATGAGTGAGTGACGTTCAGGAGTCGCGGAAAAGAGTAAAAGAGGCGAGTGACACTGGCTGCTCCACACAGCAACAGAGAGGGCTCGGCTGAGCGAAAAAACACTTAACAGCATCACTATTTTTGTTGAATAGATTTTTTGTACCTTAACTTGGTTCCGGAGGCAGTTTATAACTTTCGGGAAGCGGAGTTTGATCGAGAGATTATTCCATTACGCTGCGTTATTGACGTCTGCAGTCGGGTGCTCTCATGTTCGCTCTGTTTACGTCCCAGCTAACAATTTTTGGTTCCCAGAACGTTCTGGGAACAATCGTTTTTGGTTGCGCGAACGTTCCCTGAAGGTTAGGTTTGGTTAGGTTTTGGTTGTGTTTTGGTTATTATGGAAAGTTGGTTGAACGTTCCCCAAACGTTCGTTTTTGGTTACATCGAACGTCATCTGCTGTATCCACAACAATCCATACGTGTTTGAGCTATATTTCCTTCTTGCAGGTGTTCATGTCAAATCTCACACATCCATAAAAGCAAGCTAAGCTAGTTATTGCTAATGTCCGTACAAAGTATGCTAACCTAAAAGTTATCTCAGAATTAAAAAGTAGTAATCCAAGTCGAGCTTGTTGACTGTGCATCTTAAGCAATTTGGTGGCCTTTAGCGTTAAACATTATATATTTATTGTTAAACAATAAATATACCTTTGTATTCAATTATAATTAAATTATCTTTATTGAGAAAATACTTCTTGAATTTTTTCATACTGTACTGCAAAGTTACTCATCTGTAATACTGTCAAACTGTGTTAGTGTTGCCACACTATCCTGATCATTATAGCAGTAAATAGGAACAAGCAAAGCTTTTCGATATAATTTAAAACAAATCCCATGATGACTAGACCTTGGTTAGGTGTTCTTATAATGGATGCAAGTATGGTGAACAGCAAGCAAATATTGATTATATGTCAGTTACTGCCTTTTGCCTTTGCATGACTCCTTGTTTTTGGCACATGATACAAAGGAAGAGTACAGGAACTGCCAAACAAGGGTCAAAGGTCAATTTTGAGCTCAAGCTTTTTTGCATACATACGTTTCTTAATTATAGCAACTAGTTGTCAAATTTTGGGAGTCAAACCTATAATACTTTTGTCTGGACAAAACAGAAACTTTAAAGTCATTTTTCTCAGTTTCACACTAGCAAGTTAAGGTCTTTTGCCTTTGCAGGGCAGAAATGTAGTGTGCAAGATGCATATTGGAATGATAAAGGTTGTTGGCTTTAATCCATGGATGAGGTAACGGCTGTTATGTTATTTTCTTTTCAGTGACGTTCCTTGTTACATGTTCACTGCTGGATTTATGGAGAAAAAACAAACAATATAGCACTTATCAATAATTATTATAATGGATATAATTAAGAATACTTACACTTTAACATAAATTATAGTGTAACGCAAAAAAATGGATTTTACGCTATTTTGAGATTTTACTTTCCGAATACAAATACAAATACTTTCCCCCTCAACAAATACAAATACAGATACAAATACCGAAACTGCTTTGCACCCACCCCTACTATATAGTAATACTCTCATATACATTAGACAGGTACCTATATAGTAATACTCTCATATACTATTAGACAGGTACCTATATAGTAATAATTTCATATACATTAGACAGGTCCCTATATAGTAATACTTCATATACATTAGACAGGTCCCTATATAGTAATACTCTCATATACATTAGACAGGTACCTATATAGTAATACTCATATAGCAATCCGACAGGAAACCTATATAGTAATACTCTCATATACATTATAGACAGGTAAAATCTATATAGTAATACTGTACATACGATTGGACAGGTACCTATAGTAATACTCATACATTAGACAGGTCCCTATATAGTAATACTCACATATACGCATTAGTGACAGGTACCTATTATGATAGTAATACTCTCATATACATCAGACAGGTACCTATATAGTATTGGTTTCATATGGTACCAGATAAAACCTGTATAGTAATACACATACTGGGACAGGTCCCTATATATAGTAATACTCTCATACATTAGACAGGTACCTATATAGTAATACTCATATACAGTACACAGGTACCTATATAGTAATACTTCTCATATATACATTAGTACAGTCCCTATATAGTAATACTCTCATATACATTAGACAGGTCCCTATATAGTAATACTCTCATATACATGACAGGTACCTATATAGTAATACTTCATATACATTAGACAGGTACCTATATAGTAATACTCTCATATACATTAGACAGGTCCCTGTATAGTAATACTCTCATATACATTAGACAGGTACCTATATAGTAATACTCTCATATACATTAGACAGGTACCTATATAGTAATACTCTCATATACATTAGACAGGTACCTATATAGTAATACTCTCATATTCATTAGACAGGTCCCTTTATAGTAATACTCTCATATACATTAGACAGGTCTATATATCGTAATACTCTCATATACATTAGACAGGTACCTATATAGTAATACTCTCATATACATTAGGTACCTATATAGTAATACTCTCATATACATTAGACAGGTACCCTATATAGTAATACTCTCATATACATTAGACAGGTACCTATATAGTAATACTCTCATATACATTAGACAGGTACCTATATAGTAATACTCTCATATACATTAGACAGGTACCTATATAGTAATACTCTCATATACATTAGACAGGTACCTATATAGTAATACTCTCATATACATTAGACAGGTACCTATATAGTAATACTCTCATATACATTAGACAGGTACCTATATAGTAATACTCTCATATACATTAGACAGGTCCCAATATAGTAATACTCTCATATACATTAGACAGGTACCTATATAGTAATACTCTCATATACATCAGACAGGTACCTATATAGTAATACTCTCATATACATCAGACAGGTCCCTATATAGTAATACTCTCATATACATCAGACAGGTACCTATATAGTAATACTCTCATATACATTAGACAGGTACCTATATAGTAATACTCTCATATACATCAGACAAGTCCCTATATAGTAATACTCTCATATACATTAGACAGGTCCCTATATAGTAATACTCTCATATACATCAGACAGGTCCCTATATAGTAATACTCTCATATACATTAGACAGGTCCCTATATAGTAATACTCTCATATACATTAGACAGGTCCCTATATAGTAATACTCTCATATACATCCGACAGGTCCCTATATAGTAATACTCTCATATACATCAGACAGGTACCTATATAGTAATACTCTCATATACATTAGACAGGTACCTATATAGTAATACTCTCATATACATTAGACAGGTACCTATATAGTAATACTCTCATATACATTAGACAGGTCCCTATATAGTAATACTCTCATATACATTAGACAGGTCCCTATATAGTAATACTCTCATATACATTAGACAGGTACCTATATAGTAATACTCTCATATACATCCGACAGGTACCTATATAGTAATACTCTCATATACATTAGACAGGTACCTATATAGTAATACTCTCATATACATTAGACAGGTACCTATATAGTAATACTCTCATATACATTAGACAGGTCCCTATATAGTAATACTCTCATATACATTAGACAGGTACCTATATAGTAATACTCTCATATACATCAGACAGGTACCTATATAGTAATACTCTCATATACATTAGACAGGTACCTATATAGTAATACTCTCATATACATTAGACAGGTCCCTATATAGTAATACTCTCATATACATTAGACAGGTACCTATATAGTAATACTCTCATATACATTAGACAGGTACCTATATAGTAATACTCTCATATACATTAGACAGGTACCTATATAGTAATACTCATATACATTAGACAGGTACCTATATAGTAATACTCATATACATTAGGTACCTATATAGTAATACTCTCATATACATTAGACAGGTACCTATATAGTAATACTCTCATATACATTAGACAGGTACCTATATAGTAATACTCTCATATACATTAGACAGGTACCTATATAGTAATACTCTCATATACATTAGACAGGTACCTATATAGTAATACTCTCATATACATTAGACAGGTACCTATATAGTAATACTCTCATATACATTAGACAGGTCCCTATATAGTAATACTCTCATATACATTAGACAGGTACCTATATAGTAATACTCTCATATACATTAGACAGGTACCTGTATAGTAATACTCTCATATACATTAGACAGGTACCTGTATAGTAATACTCTCATATACATTAGACAGGTCCCTGTATAGTAATACTCTCATATACATTAGACAGGTACCTATATAGTAATACTCTCATATACATTAGACAGGTACCTATATAGTAATACTCTCATATACATTAGACAGGTACCTATATAGTAATACTCTCATATACATTAGACAGGTACCTATATAGTAATACTCTCATATACATTAGACAGGTACCTATATAGTAATACTCTCATATACATTAGACAGGTCCCTATATAGTAATACTCTCATATACATTAGACAGGTACCTATATAGTAATACTCTCATATACATTAGACAGGTCCCTATATAGTAATACTCTCATATACATTAGACAGGTACCTATATAGTAATACTCTCATATACATTAGACAGGTACCTATATAGTAATACTCTCATATACATTAGACAGGTACCTATATAGTAATACTCTCATATACATTAGACAGGTACCTATATAGTAATACTCTCATATACATTAGACAGGTACCTATATAGTAATACTCTCATATACATTAGACAGGTACCTATATAGTAATACTCTCATATACATTAGACAGGTACCTATATAGTAATACTCTCATATACATTAGACAGGTACCTATATAGTAATACTCTCATATACATTAGACAGGTACTCTATATAGTAATACTCTCATATACATTAGACAGGTCCCTATATAGTAATACTCTCATATACATCAGACAGGTCCCTATATAGTAATACTCTCATATACATTAGACAGGTCCCTATATAGTAATACTCTCATATACATTAGACAGGTACCCTATATAGTAATACTCCCATATACATCCGACAGGTCTTATATAGTACATCACATACACTGTGACAGGTACCTATAGTAATACTCTCATATACATCAGACAGGTCCCTATATAGTAATACTCTCATATACATTAGACAGGTACCTATATAGTAATACTCTCATATACATTAGACAGGTACCTATATAGTAATACTCTCATATACATTAGACAGGTACCTATATAGTAATACTCTCATATACATTAGACAGGTACCTATATAGTAATACTCTCATATACATTAGACAGGTACCTATATAGTAATACTCTCATATACATTAGACAGGTACCTATATAGTAATACTCTCATATACATTAGACAGGTCCCTATATAGTAATACTCTCATATACATTAGACAGGTACCTATATAGTAATACTCTCATATACATTAGACAGGTCCCTATATAGTAATACTCTCATATACATTAGACAGGTACCTATATAGTAATACTCTCATATACATTAGACAGGTACCTATATAGTAATACTCTCATATACATTAGACAGGTACCTGTATAGTAATACTCTCATATACATTAGACAGGTACCTATATAGTAATACTCTCATATACATTAGACAGGTACCTATATAGTAATACTCTCATATACATTAGACAGGTCCCTATATAGTAATACTCTCATATACATTAGACAGGTACCTATATAGTAATACTCTCATATACATTAGACAGGTACCCTATATAGTAATACTCTCATATACATCAGACAGGTACCTATATAGTAATACTCTCATATACATTAGACAGGTCCCTATATAGTAATACTCTCATATACATCAGACAGGTCCCTATATAGTAATACTCTCATATACATCAGACAGGTACCTATATAGTAATACTCTCATATACATTAGACAGGTCCCTATATAGTAATACTCTCATATACATCAGACAGGTCCCTATATAGTAATACTCTCATATACATCAGACAGGTCCCTATATAGTAATACTCTCATATACATTAGACAGGTCCCTATATAGTAATACTCTCATATACATTAGACAGGTACCTATATAGTAATACTCTCATATACATCAGACAGGTCCCTATATAGTAATACTCTCATATACATTAGACAGGTCCCTATATAGTAATACTCTCATATACATTAGACAGGTACCTATATAGTAATACTCTCATATACATCAGACAGGTACCTATATAGTAATACTCTCATATACATTAGACAGGTACCTATATAGTAATACTCTCATATACATTAGACAGGTCCCTATATAGTAATACTCTCATATACATTAGACAGGTACCTATATAGTAATACTCTCATATACATTAGACAGGTCCCTATATAGTAATACTCTCATATACATTAGACAGGTACCTATATAGTAATACTCTCATATACATTAGACAGGTACCTATATAGTAATACTCTCATATACATTAGACAGGTACCTATATAGTAATACTCTCATATACATTAGACAGGTCCCTATATAGTAATACTCTCATATACATTAGACAGGTACCTATATAGTAATACTCTCATATACATTAGACAGGTCCCTATATAGTAATACTCTCATATACATTAGACAGGTACCTATATAGTAATACTCTCATATACATTAGACAGGTACCTATATAGTAATACTCTCATATACATTAGACAGGTCCCTATATAGTAATACTCTCATATACATTAGACAGGTCCCTATATAGTAATACTCTCATATACATTAGACAGGTACCTATATAGTAATACTCTCATATACATTAGACAGGTACCTATATAGTAATACTCTCATATACATTAGACAGGTCCCTATATAGTAATACTCTCATATACATTAGACAGGTACCTATATAGTAATACTCTCATATACATTAGACAGGTACCTATATAGTAATACTCTCATATACATTAGACAGGTCCTAACCTACGAATTGCACAAATGACATAATCCACAACCCAAATAGCCAACATATTGCACAAATTACACATTTCCACATAACCTATGCAGTACACAATGACATATTGAACAATCCAACAGCCCATGTATTGCACCACTATCATATTGCATAACCCCAATAACCTACTGATTGCCCAATAACATATGATGATGACCTTGGTTTGAGTTTTGAATTTGGTTGCATTTCATGACATCTGAGAATCTTCATCTTCCGTTGCACAAAACATCCTGCGATCAGTTCTCTATCAAATTTCCTGGAGTTATTTTGTGCACAGTTTATAGAAATAAACAACCCAGTCTCACGGCAGTTCGTGTAAATGTACACGTTATTCTTAATCTATTGATACGTGTTCACGGAGACGTTTTTCTCGTTTTTTACGTGTAACTGTTACGTTATTTTCTAGGGGAAAGGACGCCGGGCGGACGAAAAGGTCGCCGGGAGGCGGCCGAAAAGGTCGCTCCATAAGCCGGGAGGCGCCCGGGGAAAGGACGTCGGGAGGCGGCCGAAAAGGTCGCCGGAAAGCGGCCGGGCCGAAAGGTCGCTCCATAAGCCGGGAGGCGCCCGCGAGACGGCCCGCAAGGCGGCCCGCTGGGGACGCCCCACAATAACGGGATGGCGGAGGTTGGGTTTAGGAAAAAACTTACGGGGAAAGGGCGCCTTAAACGCTGGGAGACGCGCCACAGTAACATGCGGGACAAAACGCCACACGCAGGGACGCCATCCCCGGGAAACAAAGCGCCGCAAACGGGACGCGATCCCCGCTCGCCCGGGTGAAAGTCCTGTGTTGATTGGGGAAATGAGGCGCCACACGCCGGCCAAAACAACGGCATGGGCCGCTACTCGCGATCAGGGAAATGAGGCGCCACACGCCGGCCAAAACAACTGAACGGGCCGCCACTCGCGGGCCGCCACTCGCAGGACACGGGAAATGAAACGCCACAATAACGAGACGGTTGGAGTTAGGAAAAAAAAAAGAACGGGGAAAGGAACCGTCACACGCGGGACACGCCGACAAAGGAACTGCAACACGCGGGACAAAGGTACTGCCACACCGACCAACCTACCTACGTGGATTTTTGGCTTTATATATTACTCCCTACAATTTCGTTCTGTGGCCACGAAATATGCTTCCCATTGAAATACATTGGTTCACATTTTCGTGTTGTCCACCACGTAAAAAACGAGAAAAACGTTTCCGTGAACACGTATTAATAGATTCAAATAACGTCACATTTACATGAACTTCCATGAGACCGGGCTGAAATAAAGGAAGATTTTCCAGTTGTGTGTGTGTGTGTGTGTGTGTGTATGTATGTGTGTGTGTGTGTGTGTGTCTCTCAGTGTGTGTATCACTGTGAGTGTGTGTGTTTGTCTGTGTGTGTGTGTGTCTGTGCATGTGTGTGCGCCTGTGTGTGTGTATCGCTGTGCATGTGTGCATGTGCACCTGTGTGTGTGTGTGTGTATGCACCTGTGCGTGCACCTGTGCGTGCGTGCGTGTATGTGCATGTGTATTGCTGTGCGTGTGTGTGCCTGCCTGTGTGTGTGTCATACATTTTTGTATAGTACATTCGTTGTATTTAACATTGCAGCATTGCACAGTCACAGAACACATACATGTCTGAATGAGAGAGTAAACTGAATCTGGGTCCCATCTTTCTGCAAGATAAAGACTGCATGAACATATAATGTATAATCGAGCTTCTTCTGATATTTTAATGACACATCCCCACCCAGAGGCGACTAAAGTAAATCCCAGCTGTACAGTTAGTGAGAGTGGCCACAACCCTGGAGTTTACACAGAGACAGAGGGAGGAAGCAACCCATATCAACAAGAAATCTGAGGATGAGACCTTGTTAAAGCTCAAACGTTTAAATATACTCTTAAGACATGAAAGATATTTTCTTCTTTGTTTCGTAGTTGATGTTATCGTCCAACGCACCTGCACAGGAGAATTTGTTTGGATATGCGAGCTGTTCCTACAAAAAGACATCACAGTCAAAAGCACAGAATTCACATCTTTATTTATTTATTTTTTTACATTTCCGACTGCACTTGAAGCCAGCTTCATTTCACGGAGAAAGAGAGAGAGAAAAGAGACATGCGCTGCAAGGTTAAGATGGTAGGCCACAGTCCACTATACTGTAGGGCTGTCTAAAATCGTTGGGAAACATTTTTACAGGTAGGAAGTATATATGCATGTGTTGAGCCCCCTTAAACAGTTATTTTTAGCTCTTTTGGGGAGAAGGTTGTCTTATATTTTTTGAGCGTGAAGAAATGTACCTCTTCTAAATATTGGAGGGGACATATACCTTCCCCCCCCCCAAAAAAAAAACATTCTGAATGAGCAGCAACAGACCCTAGTTCAGTCACCAAACGTCTTCACAGGGCAGGTTGTTGTAAACGCTTTAATATTGTGGGAGAAGATAACCCCAGTAGCTTCTGTTAATTTCCCTGAACAGCTGTAATTTGTTTTGCCAGTGCCAATCAGTCTCCGCGGAGTCAAAGTGTTTACGTCTATGGTTAGAAAAACACTTGTGTTAGATTTTCAGGGCTGCAACTAATGATTATTTTCATTGTCGATTAATTTCTGGATGAGTGGATTAGTTGTTTTGTCTATAAAAGGTCAGATGTCTGACTCAAAAGGTCTGCACAAGTCCTCAGAAACCATAGGACGATTTTGGTTGTTTATTCCAAACGACTAACTCCTTAATCGCTGAGTAGTTTGGTCTCTAAAATGTGGATCAGTGTTGTCCAAAGCCCAAGATGACGTCCTCAAATGTCTTGTCTTGTCCACAACTCAAAGATATTCAGTTTCCTGTCACAGAGGAGAGAAGAAACTAGAACAATATTCACATTTAGTTGACGTCAGCGAAGTTTCACTGTTTTTCATAAAAAATGACTCGATTATCAAAATAGTTGGCGATTAATTTAATAGTTGACAGTTAATTGATTAATCTTTGTAGCTCTGCGCTGAAATTTACCGTAGGATGGACTCTTGTCCATCAGGAGCAACGGAGGGAAAAGGGTGAAGTTATTATACGGACAAAAAGTGTGCAAGGTCGAGATGGACGGATGGGACCGAAAAATATTAGACTTTAACACAAAAGAGTGTCAGTCAGTGCCAGTTTCTTTTAGCCATGCCTGCGGACTTTGTCTAATCTGAAGGGGATAGTTTGGACTTTTTTGAATTGTGGTTGTATGAGCTACTTCTCTATAGTCAGTGTATTAGCTACAGTCATAGGTGTAATTTACGCAATAATCAAAACTGGACAGGGCAATGCTCTGGCAAGCAAATATTTGTTGTTAAGATGTGCTTAAATCCTTTAAAAAACATCCCAAAACCTGTGTAATGTTTTGAATCTGCAGAAACAACAGAGCAGATTAATTTATTAATAGTAATATAATTTACATGAATAAAGACATTTGCATGCAGAAAAGGCACAAATTGTTGCAGAAAGATTCACCAGAATGCAGGAAATGAAGCGTTTGATGCTCAGAATTTCCTTGGGGATGACCCAGACACCCCGGCTTCAGTTTGTTCCCCCTAATGTTGAAACAAATGTTCTCGCTAGATAGGCGGAGATCTCAACCCCTCCCCCAACGTTGA
This sequence comes from Perca schrenkii, assembly GCA_025617405.1. NCBI lineage: Eukaryota > Metazoa > Chordata > Actinopteri > Perciformes > Percidae > Perca > Perca schrenkii. The sequence continues at coordinate 40,610,492 of CM046790.1, read as the reverse complement.
ACCCAAAGTTACGCCCTTGGCTACAGTTGATGGCGGTCGGCACGTCCCCAGTTTGAAGAAGCAGGCAGTTAGTTTACTTAGTTCCTAACCCATTAAAACACCAACGTCACACAATACACAAATTAACCGACCGAGGCACATCCTGACTAATGCCGAGGGACTCAAAACAACAATGAATATTTCTCCGTTTCTACATTTGCACTCTTTTTAACAGATCATTACAACTCGGCTCAGCAAGATGGCTGACGCTGGTGTGACTCACTCGCTGACTAATGCCTGTGAGACATTCAGGAGCTTCATTCATTCTAATTACTTCAGTGTCTTTGTGCGTATGTGTGTATTTGTGTACACAAGATTCTGTGAGTGTTAATCCAGGTTGGTTGTGTGAACTTTTGTGTGTGCATCTGGATGTTCAGACACGGCAAATCCAAAAGACTTGTTGATTGTTCAACAATTATTTGGCAAGTGTTTCAAACTGAGTTTTTTTATGAATACCAGACCCAGCGGTAACAGGTCGGCAAACTGCTAACATTAGCTCCAAAGGCAACAGGTCGACAAACCGCTAACATTAGCTCCAAAGGCAACAGGTCGACAAACCGCTAACATTAGATCCAAAGGCTACGGGTTGGCGAACCGCTAACAATAGACCCAAAAGCAGCAGGTCAGCGGACCACTAACATTAGACCCAGCAGCAGTGGGTCAGCAGACCACTAACGTTAGACCAAACCCGCTGTTCAGCTCATTCTCTGTAACCGATGCAGCATAAAAAGCAAGGCGGAACCATATAGCCAGCCAGCCGGTGGACGAGTTGTTAGTTGGCTAACATTAGCCTGCTAACTCTGTCTTACCCCTCGCCACATCGTTCACAGAAAACGAGCCGAATAATAATAATATAAATAATAATATGTTATATAATAATAAAGCTGTCACTCATGGCGATAGCAGCGTGCTCTGTGTGAATGAAGCATTAAGTGAATTTGACGCATTTAACGTTACTACTCCTCTGCTCGTTTGTCCGTTACTGCAAAACCTCACCTCTGTGACTTTTTACGGAAGTTGGCTTATACGGAAGTTCATAGGTTACCATGGCAATGCTACACATAAAAATGGATGTCGCTCTGACCATTCTGCTATGTTGATTTGAATGGAAATGGTCTATCCATTTTATTTCTATGGTATGGACATTTATGTGTGACTCCACGAAATCACACTAGTTTATATTGTGCTATAAAATAAGATATGAGGAATTTACTTTACTTTAATAGAGATTCCCTTATATCACAGTACTAAAGTATTGCACACTGGAAAGAGAAGCCTGCCTTGGATGATAAAAGAAATGAGCGAGCATTCGCACGTCATTGAGGTTTTTAAACTTGCACTTCCAATTAAAGATGCTTCATTGAATTTAGTTCAAGTCACAAGGCCAACGACACGACACCTACAAGTAGCTCAGCTTTAAAGAGGAGATTTCTTTCTTTTCAATTGCCACCGACCGTCTCTTTTTCACTTCCACATCCTCCTCTTTATCTCTTTTATCGCCCGTCAGTCCCCTCTGGGTCAAGAGCACCATATAGATTTTTCTCCACTCTAATGTTGATGCAGTTAAGGCGGAAAATAAAACCCATAAAGCCTTTATGGCTCCGGTGCCCCCGGTAACTACAGCAGCCCGCTCTATTCGATGGAGGGCTTAAAGAAAAGGACTTTTGGCACAAGTACATTGCACAGCAGTCACGTGAAAACCTGCTGTGTTTTGAAGAAGCTTTTCTTAAGTTTAGGGAATTATGTCTAAAATAAGGCCCTAAGGCCTGTCAAATCTGTCTCCAATTTATTAATTCCAGCGCCTTCTTACATCAGACTTAAGTTTACCAGAACACAAGGATGAGACGAAGAGTTCAGTTAAGCAAGTTTACTGAAGTCCAGCCTTTAAGTTTACAAAACACAATTGTGGGTTCATAAGAACGACACTAAGTTTGCCTAACCACAGACAAAGTATACAGAGTTCAAGTCACCAAATTCTGTCAGATTATGAACACTGTCTAACCATCCTCCGAATCTTTTATTCTCTTGCTTGAAGGCGTCCCCCTCCTCTCTCCCTCCTGTCTCCGGGCAGATGTTCCAGCTCTCACACACACACACACGAGAGCCACCCCCTTCGTTCCACTTCACCGTCAGGTACAGAAAAACACACACACACACACACACTCACATTCTGTTGAGATGTGTGGCGGGAGAGTGAAGACCCAAATGCAGAGAGAGGCAGGCAGGAGATGGTGAACTCAGGGATTTAATAAACGTAAAACGGCAGTACACGACTGGAAACTCACAAAAATAAACTGACGGGAAAAACATAGGCAGGAGAAATACAGACGCAGGAACGGACACAAAGCACAGGGAGGAAACACAAGGGCATGGTCACAAAACGAACTGACAAGACACAAAGGGATTCACAGAGGTTAAATACATGAGGTAGGGAGCAAACAAGGAACAGGTGGTGACATCAGGTGAAACACATCAGGGCGGGGCAGGACAATCAACAAAGGCGGGAAAACTCAGGAAGTAAATTGGACAAGACAAGACAGAAAACCAGACTACCAAAATAAAACAGGAAGCAGGAAAAACAGACAGAAAACATGACATCAACTAAACACAGACACTTGACAATGCTAGACAACACAAGGGGGGAACAGAAAACACAGGAACAAACTGAAACACAAATATACAGAACACAAACACAACAGGGAACAGAAATGAACAAAATGCAAAACAAAGACACCGAAACCATAACAGAACCCCCTCCTCAAGGGGCGGATCCCAGACGACCCAAATAAACAAAAAACAACCCACGTAGGGCGAGAGAGTCCGGAGGAGGGTCCACAGGGGGGAAACAGTCACCGGGGCACCAGGAACAGAGAGCCCCGGGGCACAGGGAACAGAGGAACCCGGGGGCACAGGGAACAGGGAACAGAGGGGCCCCGGGGGCACAGGGAACAGAGGGGCCCTGGGAAGAAAAGGGCCCCGGGGGCACAGGGAACAGAGGGGCACAGGGAACAGAGGGGCCCTGGGAACAGAGGGGCCCTGGGAACAGAGGGGCCCCGGGGGCACAGGGAACAGAGGGGCCTTGGGGGGCACAGAGGGAACAGAGGGGCCCCGGGGCCACAGAGGGAACAGAGGGGCCCTGGGAACAGAGGGGCCCCGGGGGCACAGAGGGAACAGAGGGGCCCCGGGGGCACAGAGGGAACAGAGGGCCCTGGGGGCACAGAGAACAGAGAGAACACTGGGGGCACAGGGAACACAGAGAGCACTGGGGGCACAGGGAACACAGAGAGCACACTGGGGGCACAGGGAACACAGAGAGCACACTGGGGGCACAGGGAACACAGAACACTGGGGCACATGGAACACAGAACACATGGGGCACATGGAACACAGAACACTGGGCACCGGAGAGGCCTAGGGGAAACAGAGGGTCACTAGGGACAGGGAACTTTGGGACTGGGGACTGAGGGAACGCGGAACTGGGCAGACTTTGACAGAACCGACTCAGACAAAACAGACATGGACAGGACAGACTCAGACAGGACAGACTCAGACACAGACGGGACAGACTCAGACTCAGACGGGACGGACTCAGACGAGACAGACTCAGACACAGACGGGACGGACTGGGACTTAAGGGTAGGGACTGTAATGGGGACACGGATGGTGAAAGGGACAGAGACGGGCACGGTGACAGGGACAACGATGGGCACGGTGACAGGGGCAAAGATGGGCACGGTCGCAGGGATGGAGACAGGGACAGTGACAGGGATGAAGACAGGGACAGTGACAGGGATGAAGACAGGGACAGTGACAGGGATGGAGACAGGGACAGTGACAGGGATGGAGACAGGGACAGTGACAGTCTTAGGGGCAGTCCCAGAGGCGGTCTCCGGGGCACCGGAGGCCGGCAAAGTCTCAGGGGGGGGGTCTCCCGGGCAGTCTCAGGGGTGCTGGAAACCGGCAGAGTCTCAGGAGCAGTCCCAGGGGCGCCAGAGACCGGCAAAGTCTGAGGGGTGAACTCCGGGGCGCCGGAGGCCAGCAGGGGCCCAGAGGCGGTCCCACGTCGGGATTCAGGGCGGCAGCCAGCCCGCCGGGGAACAGGAGGGCTGCTGGCCAGCCGGGGATTAGGGAGGCTGCTGGCTAGGCTGGATTCAGGGAGGTTGCTAGCTGGCTGGGACTCGGGGGAGCCGCTAGCTAGCTGGGATCCTGGGGAGCTGCTAGCTAGCTGGGAGTCTGGGGAGGTGCTAGCTAGCTGGGAGTCAGGGAGGTGCTAGCTAGCTGCGAGTCAGGGGAGCTGCTGGCTAGCTGCGAGTCAGGGGGAGCTGCTGGCTAGCTGCGAAGTCAGGGGGAGCTGCTAGCTAGCTGCGAGTCAGGGGAGCTGCTAGCTAGCTGCGAGTCAGGGGGAACTGCTAGCTAGCTGCGAGTCAGGGGAGCTGCTAGCTAGCTGCGAGTCAGGGAGCTGCTAACTAGCTGCAAGTCAGGGGAGCTGCTAGCTAGCTGCGAGTCAGGGGAGCTGCTAGCTAGCTGGGAGTCAGCTAGCTGGGAGTCAGGGGGCTGCTAGCTAGCTGCGAGTCTGGGGAGCTGCTAGCTAGCTGCGAGTCGGGGAGCTGCTAGCTAGCTGCGAGTCGGGGGGAGCTGCTAGCTAGCTGCGAGTCGGGGGAGCTGCTGGCTAGCTGGGAATCGGGGAGCTGCTAGCTAGCCGGGAATCGGGAGCTGCTAGCTAGCCGGGGTCGGGGAGCTGCCAGGGGAGTCGGGGGAGCTGCTAGCTAGCCGGGAGTCGGGGAGCCGCTAGCTAGCTGGGAGTCGGGGAGCCGCTAGCTAGCTGGGAGTCAAGGGAGGCGCTAGCTAGCTGGGAGTCAAGGGAGCCGCTAGCTAGCTGGGAGTCAAGGGAGCCGCTAGCTAGCTGGGAGTCAAGGGAGCCGCTAGCTAGCTGGGAGTCAAGGGAGCCGCTAGCTAGCTGGGACTCGACCTGGGGACACGGCCGGGACTCAAGACTGGGGCCGCACGGCTGGGACTCAAGGAACTTGGGCCGCTACAGGGCCGGGACTCTGGGGGACTACACGGCCGGGACTCAAGGAACTCTGGGGGGCCGCCACACGGCCGGGACTCAAGGAACTCTGGGGCCGCTACACGGCCGGGACTCTAGGAACTCTGGGGGACCGCTACACGGCCGGGACCTGGAACCCTGGGGGCCGCTACGGGTGCCCGGACCGTTGTTTCTGCAGCTACGCGTCGGGACTCAGGGAGCCGCTTAGCTAGCCTGGGACTCAAGCGCTGCGGGGCCAGCTGCGCGGCTCAGGACTCAAGGGAACTCTGGGGGGCCCGCTACACGGCTGGGACTCAAGGGAACTCCTGGGGGGCCGCTACACGGCCGGGACTCAAGGGAACTCTGGGGGACCGCTACGCGGCGGGACTCAAGGAACCCCTGGGGGCCGCTACGGCCGGGACTCAAGGAACCCTGGGGGGCCCGCTACACGGCCGGGACTCAAGGAACTCTGGGGGACGCTACGCGACGGGACTCAAGGAACCCTGGGGGGCCGCAGCGGGACTCAGGGAACCCTGGGGGCGCTACGGTCGGGACTCTGGGGGAACTGCTAGCTAGCCTGGACTCAAGGGGGTTGCTAGCTAGCTGGGGCTCAGAGATCGCAAGCTAGCTGGGGCTCAGAGAGATCGCAAGCTAGCGGGGGAATCAGGAAGGCTGCTAGCTAGCTGAGAGTCAGAAAGGCCGCTAGCAGGCCGGGAGTCTGGGGAGAGGCTGCATGTCAGCCCAGAGTCAGGAGAGCTGCACGCAGAGTCAGGAGAGCCACACGCCAGCCCACAGTCAGGAGAGCTGCACGCCAGCCCACAGTCAGGAGAGCTGCACGCCAGCCCACAGTCAGGAGAGCTGCACGCCAGCCCACAGTCAGAAGGGTTGCACGTCAGCCCGGGGTCAGAAGGGTTGCACGTCAGCCCGGGGTCGCTAGGGAGCGTGGACTCTGGGGTGAAGAGTGGGGCATGGCGACGGGAGCTACGACGACCTCTTCCCCGTCTACGGCCTCCACGGGTCCCAGAGAAGATTGCCAGGCAGGTACCCTCATAGGACTGCTGGTGGTTGGGGGCGTACCCTGCCCAGATGGCATCAGAGCAGTCCGACAAGAGTTCCGGGGAAGCTGGTGAATGGGCAGGCTGGCTGACGAAGCATGCACCAACAGCCACAGTGTTGGCCGACTGGGGAGGAGGCAGGCTGGTGGTGGGTGAGTCACTGGGGTTGGCTTGTAGAAAACACTCCAGCCCATGCTTGAATTCCTCCAGCTGGGGAACAAAGTGGCTCACCCAAGGTCTCTCTGCCAACCACTGCCGCTGAATGGCGAGCTTCTGGTGCCAGTCTGGCTCAGAGCAGCGCAAACACTGCACAGTCCAGCCAAACTCCAACACTTTCTTTTTAAAAAGGAGCTTCTCCGCTGGGTCCATGTTGGTCAGTTCGTTCTGTTGAGATGTGTGGCGGGAGAGTGAGGACCCAAATGCAGAGAGAGGCAGGCAGGCAGGAGATGGTGAACTCAGGAATTTAATAAACGTAAAACGGCAGTACACGACTGGAAACTCACAAAAAATAAACTGACGGGAAAAACATAGGCAGGAGAAATACAGACGCAGGAACGGACACAAAGCAAAGGGAGGAAACACAAGGGCATGGTCACAAAACGAACTGACAAGACACAAAGGGATTCACAGAGGTTAAATACATGAGGTAGGGAGCAAACAAGGAACAGGTGGTGACATCAGGTGAAACACATCAGGGCGGGGGCAGGACAATCAACAAAGGCGGGAAAACTCAGGAAGTAAATTGGACAAGACAAGACAGAAAACCAGACTACCAAAATAAAACAGGAAGCAGGAAAAACAGACAGAAAACATGACATCAACTAAACACAGACACTTGACAATGCTAGACAACACAAGGGGGGGAACAGAAAACACAGGAACAAACTGAAACACAAATATACAGAACACAAACACAACAGGGAACAGAAATGAACAAAATGCAAAACAAAGACACCGAAACCATAACAGAACCCCCTCCTCAAGGGGGCGGATCCCAGACGACCCAAATAAACAAAAAAACAACCCACGTAGGGGCGAGAGAGTCCGGAGGAGGGTCCACAGGGGGGAAACAGTCACCGGGGCACCAGGAACAGAGAGCCCCGGGGCACAGGGAACAGAGGAACCCGGGGGCACAGGGAACAGGGAACAGAGGGGCCCCGGGGGCACAGGGAACAGAGGGGCCCTGGGAAGAAAAGGGCCCCGGGGGCACAGGGAACAGAGGGGCACAGGGAACAGAGGGGCCCTGGGAACAGAGGGGCCCTGGGAACAGAGGGGCCCCGGGGGCACAGGGAACAGAGGGGCCTTGGGGGCACAGAGGGAACAGAGGGGCCCCGGGGCCACAGAGGGAACAGAGGGGCCCTGGGAACAGAGGGGCCCCGGGGGCACAGAGGGAACAGAGGGGCCCCGGGGGCACAGAGGGAACAGAGGGCCCTGGGGGCACAGAGAACAGAGAGAACACTGGGGGCACAGGGAACACAGAGAGCACTGGGGGCACAGGGAACACAGAGAGCACACTGGGGGCACAGGGAACACAGAGAGCACACTGGGGGGGCACAGGGAACACAGAACACTGGGGCACATGGAACACAGAACACATGGGGCACATGGAACACAGAACACTGGGCACCGGAGAGGCCTAGGGGAAACAGAGGGTCACTAGGGACAGGGAACTTTGGGACTGGGGACTGAGGGAACGCGGAACTGGGCAGACTTTGACAGAACCGACTCAGACAAAACAGACATGGACAGGACAGACTCAGACAGGACAGACTCAGACACAGACGGGACAGACTCAGACTCAGACGGGACGGACTCAGACGAGACAGACTCAGACACAGACGGGACGGACTGGGACTTAAGGGTAGGGACTGTAATGGGGACACGGATGGTGAAAGGGACAGAGACGGGCACGGTGACAGGGACAACGATGGGCACGGTGACAGGGGCAAAGATGGGCACGGTCGCAGGGATGGAGACAGGGACAGTGACAGGGATGAAGACAGGGACAGTGACAGGGATGAAGACAGGGACAGTGACAGGGATGGAGACAGGGACAGTGACAGGGATGGAGACAGGGACAGTGACAGTCTTAGGGGCAGTCCCAGAGGCGGTCTCCCGGGGCACCGGAGGCCGGCAAAGTCTCAGGGGGGGTCTCCCGGGCAGTCTCAGGGGTGCTGGAAACCGGCAGAGTCTCAGGAGCAGTCCCAGGGGCGCCAGAGACCGGCAAAGTCTGAGGGGTGAACTCCGGGCGCCGGAGGCCAGCAGGGGCCCAGAGGCGGTCCCACGTCGGGATTCAGGGCGGCAGCCAGCCCGCCGGGGAACAGGAGGGCTGCTGGCCAGCCGGGGATTAGGGAGGCTGCTGGCTAGGCTGGATTCAGGGAGGTTGCTAGCTGGCTGGGACTCGGGGGAGCCGCTAGCTAGCTGGGATCCTGGGGAGCTGCTAGCTAGCTGGGAGTCTGGGGAGGTGCTAGCTAGCTGGGAGTCAGGGGAGGTGCTAGCTAGCTGCGAGTCAGGGGAGCTGCTGGCTAGCTGCGAGTCAGGGGAGCTGCTGGCTAGCTGCGAGTCAGGGGAGCTGCTAGCTAGCTGCGAGTCAGGGGAGCTGCTAGCTAGCTGCGAGTCAGGGGAACTGCTAGCTAGCTGCGAGTCAGGGGAGCTGCTAGCTAGCTGCGAGTCAGGGGAGCTGCTAACTAGCTGCAAGTCAGGGGAGCTGCTAGCTAGCTGCGAGTCAGGGGAGCTGCTAGCTAGCTGGGAGTCAGCTAGCTGGGAGTCAGGGGGGCTGCTAGCTAGCTGCGAGTCTGGGGAGCTGCTAGCTAGCTGCGAGTCGGGGGAGCTGCTAGCTAGCTGCGAGTCGGGGGAGCTGCTAGCTAGCTGCGAGTCGGGGGAGCTGCTAGCTAGCTGGGAATCGGGGGAGCTGCTAGCTAGCCGGGAATCGGGGGAGCTGCTAGCTAGCCGGGAATCGGGGGAGCTGCTAGCTAGCCGGGAGTCGGGGGAGCTGCTAGCTAGCCGGGAGTCGGGGGAGCCGCTAGCTAGCTGCGAGTCGGGGGAGCCGCTAGCTAGCTGGGAGTCAAGGGAGGCGCTAGCTAGCTGGGAGTCAAGGGAGCCGCTAGCTAGCTGGGAGTCAAGGGAGCCGCTAGCTAGCTGGGAGTCAAGGGAGCCGCTAGCTAGCTGGGAGTCAAGGGAGCCGCTAGCTAGCTGGGACTCAAGGAACCCTGGGGGGCCGCTACACGGCCGGGACTCAAGGAACTCTGGGGGGCCGCTACACGGCTGGGACTCAAGGAACTCTGGGGGGCCGCTACACGGCCGGGACTCAAGGAACTCTGGGGGACCGCTACACGGCCGGGACTCAAGGAACCCTGGGGGGCCGCTACACGGCCGGGACTCAAGGAACCCTGGGGGGCCGCTACACGGCCGGGACTCAAGGAACTCTGGGGGACCGCTACACGGCCGGGACTCAAGGAACCCTGGGGGGCCGCTACACGGCCGGGACTCAAGGAACCCTGGGGGGCCGCTACACGGCCGGGACTCTGGGGAACTGCTAGCTAGCCTGGACTCAAGGGGGTTGCTAGCTAGCTGGGGCTCAGAGAGATCGCAAGCTAGCTGGGGCTCAGAGAGATCGCAAGCTAGCGGGGAATCAGGAAGGCTGCTAGCTAGCTGAGAGTCAGAAAGGCCGCTAGCAGGCCGGGAGTCTGGGGAGAGGCTGCATGTCAGCCCAGAGTCAGGAGAGCTGCACGCAGAGTCAGGAGAGCCACACGCCAGCCCACAGTCAGGAGAGCTGCACGCCAGCCCACAGTCAGGAGAGCTGCACGCCAGCCCACAGTCAGGAGAGCTGCACGCCAGCCCACAGTCAGAAGGGTTGCACGTCAGCCCGGGGTCAGAAGGGTTGCACGTCAGCCCGGGGTCGCTAGGGAGCGTGGACTCTGGGGTGAAGAGTGGGGCATGGCGACGGGAGCTACGACGACCTCTTCCCCGTCTACGGCCTCCACGGGTCCCAGAGAAGATTGCCAGGCAGGTACCCTCATAGGACTGCTGGTGGTTGGGGGCGTACCCTGCCCAGATGGCATCAGAGCAGTCCGACAAGAGTTCCGGGGAAGCTGGTGAATGGGCAGGCTGGCTGACGAAGCATGCACCAACAGCCACAGTGTTGGCCGACTGGGGAGGAGGCAGGCTGGTGGTGGGTGAGTCACTGGGGTTGGCTTGTAGAAAACACTCCAGCCCATGCTTGAATTCCTCCAGCTGGGGAACAAAGTGGCTCACCCAAGGTCTCTCTGCCAACCACTGCCGCTGAATGGCGAGCTTCTGGTGCCAGTCTGGCTCAGAGCAGCGCAAACACTGCACAGTCCAGCCAAACTCCAACACTTTCTTTTTAAAAAGGAGCTTCTCCGCTGGGTCCATGTTGGTCAGTTCGTTCTGTTGAGATGTGTGGCGGGAGAGTGAGGACCCAAATGCAGAGAGAGGCAGGCAGGCAGGAGATGGTGAACTCAGGAATTTAATAAACGTAAAACGGCAGTACACGACTGGAAACTCACAAAAATAAACTGACGGGAAAAACATAGGCAGGAGAAATACAGACGCAGGAACGGACACAAAGCACAGGGAGGAAACACAAGGGCATGGTCACAAAACGAACTGACAAGACACAAAGGGATTCACAGAGGTTAAATACATGAGGTAGGGAGCAAACAAGGAACAGGTGGTGACATCAGGTGAAACACATCAGGGCGGGGCAGGACAATCAACAAAGGCGGGAAAACTGAGGAAGTAAATTGGACAAGACAAGACAGAAAACCAGACTACCAAAATAAAACAGGAAGCAGGAAAAACAGACAGAAAACATGACATCAACTAAACACAGACACTTGACAATGCTAGACAACACAAGGGGGGAACAGAAAACACAGGAACAAACTGAAACACAAATATACAGAACACAAACACAACAGGGAACAGAAATGAACAAAATGCAAAACAAAGACACCGAAACCATAACACATTCCTGTACTTATAAGGTAATAAAAGCTTTAGCTAACTATCTGTGTGTCCTGAGTCTATACATTATACAGGGAATACAACTTTAATATTGACAATAACACATCTAGATTATAGAACTATTTCTACATCACACAAACATACACCAAATCTGTTAACCTTTATTTTGCTGAATTGTGCAAAAATATATCGATATTGAGAGTAAAGCTAGACACATTATAAATTAGTGTAGTTGTGTTAATAAGTCTTGGTATGTGGATAATAGTCACACCTTTTGACAATCAGCTGATTGAGGCAGTAATTGTATCAGCTGGCACATACTGTATATGTGAAAGCTGAGCATTCAGTCTTTGTTCTTTGGTTTGTAGCCACACGTTTTTTTGACTGACTGTAAATTTAAGTTGTTTTTTATATCTTTTGTTATTCTGCTCTGATATCAACCCTTATACACCATCTGGTAAGGATAGTTTATATTTGGGCAGTAACACATTACTTATTAATGTATCACTGTAATATTATTACTTTCCACAGTAACGAGTAGTGTAAGAGTAGTAGCATGTGGCGCTTTCCGAATTACAAGAAGGGAACAAATACGTTGTTTGAAAGTTGCTCCTTTATACGCCAAGTGATATATCACGCAAAGGGTCCTATTTTAACGATGTAAGCGCACGGCTTGAAGCGCCTGGTGCAGGTGTGTTTAGGGCGTGTCCAAATCCACTTCTGCTAGTTTGACGGCAGAAAAAAGTGTCCGTTCGCCAGGCACATGGTTCTAAAGGGTTGTTCTTAGTGTCTTCATTAATCAGAGGGGTGTTTTGGGCGTAACATGCAATCAACCAATCAGAGATCATCCCCCATTCCCTTTAAAAGCCAGGCGAGTTTGGACCTTGGAGCATTGCTGTTATGATGGAGGATTTACACCGTAATATTTTTATATGTAATCTTCTGCATGTGTGTGTGCTGCTGTGCGTCCCTGTGTGTGTAACAAGCATAGTGTGCGCACACAGTGCATGAGCCTAGGAGCATTTTACTAATGCTCTGTTAAAATAACAATGAAATGCTGCGTTATTGACTTTAGACCAGGTTTTTGTTGGTCAGTGGTGGGATCACTTCCCGCTGCCTCAAGATAGCAATACTCCCAGAATGCACCTGACCACACCTCTCTGTAAGACCAGCACGCCCAGAATGCACCTGAACACACCTCCCTGTAAGACCAGCACGCCCAGAATGCACCTGAACACACCTCTCTGTAAGACCAGCATGCCCAGAATGCACCTGAACACACCTCCCTGTAAGACCAGCACGCCCAGAATGCACCTGAACACACCTCTCTGTAAGACCAGCACGCCCAGAATGCACCTGAACACACCTCCCTGTAAGACCAGCACGCCCAGAATGCACCTGAACACACCTCCCTCTAAGACCAGCACGCCCAGAATGCACCTGAAAACACCTCCCTGTAACACCAGCACGCTCATGGGCCACAGATGGGGGCAGGTGCATTTGCTGTTTAAATGACGCGGGCACTAGTCGGAAACTGACAACTGCATCTGTCTTAAACTAGCAAAGACACTTGGGTCGGGCTTTGCGCTGCGCTGAGCCGGGTGCGAGATAGGGCCCACAATGTAAGACTACCATGACAGACTCATCATGTAGACATGTGACATTATTAGACAGTATCATGTTACTGTAGATACACTGTTGATTATAATTCATCTCACAGGCATGAAAAGGGAGGATAAAGAAAGAGTAGATAAAAAAAATTATGGGGTAGAAAGAGAGAGAAGGACAGAGGGAGAGGTGGGAACACGAGAGGAGGAGAGGGAGGTAAGATAAAGGACAAGATGAAGAAAAAATGAGGGTAGAAAGAAACACTGGAGGCAATGGAATAAAAGCAGAAGAAGGCAATAGAGAGACAATCGGAAAAACAAGAAACTGGATGATTTAAAATAACCAGGAGGGATATTTATGTAAAAGTGAGATACATTCAGCGAGGCAGAGACACAAATGAGGCCAAAGGGATTTCTGAACACAGAAATACAAAAAGTTAAAGAAAGCCAGGGGAAACAGAAGAGTGGAGGATTCTGAATCACTGAAAGAAGGGAGGGAGACACATCCAAACTAATTCTAATTATGGTGATTTGAATATTAATTAGTTACTGCTTGGAAATTACTAACAGTACATGAGAACAAACTGTCGCATCACAGGTTAGTGAACATAAATATAGTTTTTTTTTTTCTTACACATTGGATTATGTGACAAATACAAAATGCTGCGGTCGCCTTTTTGTCATTTATAGATGTTAACAAATTGCAACTTTCTTTCTCGAAGCACACAATTTCCTTCCAGCTTAATGTTATTTTGTAATTAAACTGTACAATGATGCATGGTACACACGGAACATGAACAGGAAACAAACTATGGTCTACGGTCTAGACCAATCCACCTCTCAACCTCCTCCCTACTACTACTAGACTTTGTTGATCTTACTTCTGGATACCTTACTCTGAGCGTCTAATATGACCGCAGATGTTTCTACAGTTGAAAACCCGGTGTATTTCATACAAGCGTGCCTTATGCATCCGTATTGAACGTGGAGGGCTGGGACAAAGCAGTCAAATTTGAATCCCTGGGCGGGCTGTTCTCATGAACCATGTAATGCACTGTAATTTGTATGTATTCCACGTATTTATTACTGTATGAACTGTACACTGTATATACTGTACTGTCGCTGCATCAGACTGCTCAGGTCAACATAGGGAGGAGGTCGGGTTGGTTTGGGTGGGTCCTAAAACACAAGGCTTACAAGACGGGAAGCAGATTTTGTGTTCCGGCAGAAGTTAAGGAGAAAACACAAGACTTTTGCCCAGGAAACAGGTGTTCATGTCCTGAAGAAGTTAAGGAGAAAACACAAGACTTTCACCCAGGAAACAGGTGTTCATGTCCTGAAGAAGTTAAGGAGAAAACACAAGACGTTCACCCAGGAAACAGGAGTTCATGTCCTGAAGAAGTTAAGGAGAAAACACAAGACTTTCACCCAGGAAACAGGTGTTCATGTCCCAGCAGCTGTTTTAACCCAAACACCAATCTTTTTTCTGATCTTAACTAGTCGTGGGTGTCTTAACTAAACTTTCTTCGCTGCAGACAGTCACCTTTTGTTGGCTTAACTTAACTGTAATGGCCGTTAAACTTAACTGTCATGGGGCCAGTCGGCGGTCGCCGTAATTTTGTAAAATGTCCAAATGTTGTGCATAAGTTTTCTTATGATAGCATACAAACCCGTTTGTGCGAATGCGTTGCCCTGGGATTGTAAACCGGCTGAATATGGTCACTTGTGGCTCCAAAAAAACCCAAGATGGGGGTGAGTAAAATGCCAAACTTGAGGCTTCAAAACAGTAGCCCACAAACCAATGAGTGACATCATGGTGGCTATACGTCCACTTCTCTTGTACAGTTTATGGTTTTGAATAATCATAGTTAAAGTGATGGTTCGGAGTAATTTCACCCTAGGCTGCTTTGCACCATGGCCTCGAGCCAAACAACCCCCATAAGCTTTTTTTCCCTTGTTATAACGTTGGTCGAGTTAGCGTTATCATAGGGTGACCAGATTTCACGGAGCAAAACCGGGACACTTTGCGCGTGACCGTAGTGCTCATGCACGCACACACTTTTTAACGTGAACATGTGCCAGTCCAGGTCAGACATAGACACAGACAATAACTTCATTATTTTGATTGTAGGCTCCTCATCTAATAATAACAGTGTTTTTTCCGGTAAAATTAACAAAATTGCAGCAGCAACCTTTTTCAGTTTAGTGTGAGATTTATGTTGAGATTTTTTTATAAAAAATATTTTTTGAAGTGTTATTTATTCCAATAACACCAAAAGAATTAAAAAGATTTATTGAACATTTTGAGCATTAAGCACTTCATTTCCTGCATTCTGGTGAATTTTTATGCACCTATTTCTACCTTTTGCTGAATCAATGTATGCTGCAAATATCTTTATGTGAAGAGAAACATAGATTACAATCCAAATATAAAACCATAATGGAATATATTGCAGTAAGGCTGTCAGGCTTTCTGTATTGCTTTCTACTATTTATTCTCGTGTAAATCGACTTTTCTAATTATATCTGAGTCAGCACACATGTAGCCTAGCATAATTTACTTCTCCCTCCTGTTTTGCGTCTTTTGTTGTTAATGTATTAATAAACCCCTGGACTGTAATATTTCAGATATGTTTGAGCAATGTCCAAAACTTTGTGCACACTCAAAATACAGTATATCTGTGTTCTCTGTGATTTGAAGGAGTTGTGATATTTTGAGAAAAATAAAGTGAGAATAGGCTATTACAAGAATAAAGTCACTATACTTCAGAAAATAATCTACCTGCACCATAGTCTGCTGTGCATTATGTGATTGTTCTGCTGATACGGTAGATCTCAGACCGTCTGACAGACACAGAGCCCCGTTTGGGTCTCTGGTCTCTGAATGAGACAAAGTTTAGCTAGGGAAGTGGCTGTAGGCTGCTCTACATCGGAGGTGGAAACCTGAAACTACTGCAGAAATACATGGAGCACAAACGCAACACATCTGCCGCAGCATGTCCACAGCTGAGAGCATCCATAAACCTGAAGGTGCTCTGCATTTTACAGAGAGAGTGGACACTAAGAGACCCACAGGTCTGCTTCAGAGCTCCGTGTGTTTGAGTCTGAACCCTAGACTGGAAACATCACGTCACAGGAACTTAAAACTACATCATTAGTACTGCACTCCTAAACTTTGTGTTGATGACATCAATGCATTAGACTGATTTGGCTAGGATTCCTCCGAAAACTTCACCTTTCACAGCTTTCCTCACGTAGAGACGGTTGCTAGGTGATAGCAACAAATACAGCATGGTCGGACCACGCACGCAGCTACCCGTTCTATTCGCCTCAGAAAAATAAACTGGACAAAGTTACATTCGGGGCTACACTCAAAATGTTCGAGGCTGAAGACCCAGCAAAATCAGCTCATGCCGCTCCTGGTGTTAAACCGGGACATTTTAGAGTCCCGACAGGCTTTTGTCGGGACTCGGGACAAGCAATTAAAAATCGTGACAGTCCCGGTCAAATTGGGACATCTGATCACCCTACGTTATCAGCTGGTTAGCTTAGTGCAGGCGCTAATGGATCCATGTTTGTATCTCATAAAGTACCCCACTAATAATGCACGGAATGATACCAAACGTCTACAGTAGTACAAATAGTTTCTGTTCTTATAAAACGAGGCATTACAAAGTTTGTAACTACACCAGAAGCATATATAAATAACACTTGCCTGATGGATACTGCTCTCGGCTGCTACCGCGCGAGATTCTGCACAGAGCACAACATCTTTTGCTTTTAAACCGCAGCCGGGATCTATCCAACTGTGTGGCATCTTGTCCTGTCACCTCACGCTGCAGTAGCTGCTTCTGCTGTTCACTCGCTTCTTGGATCTTCTTCTCCAGTAGTCTTTTCCGGCAATAGATGTTGCACTGTGTGCGTGATCTCGCGCGATAGCGTGGTAGCAGCCGAGAGGAGTATCCATCAGGCAAGTGTTATTTAAATATACTTCTGATGTAGTTACAAACTTTCCAATGCCTCGTTTTATAAGTACAGAAACTATTTGTACTACTGTAGACGTTTGGTATCATTCCGGGCATTATTAGTGGGGTACTTTACAAGATACAAACATGGATCCATTAGCGCCTGCACTAAGCACATAACGCTAACTCGACCAACGTTATAACAAGGGAAAAAAGCTTATGGGGGGGGTGTTTGGCTCGAAGTCAAGGTGCAAAGCAGCCTAGGGTGAAATTACTCCGAACCATCACTTTAACTATGAGAAAGTTTGGGGAGGCTCTTTGGAACTATAACGTGAATAGTATACCTTTTAAGGTTAGGTTATGAAGGATGGTAGACTGGGTAAACCCAGCCCGATCTGCCGGCAATTTGACTTTGCCCTGCATCTCAGGCTGGAAACCTGTAAATTGTTCTATCCTGCTTCCGTTACAAATCTGCGGGGACCAATCATAAACTGGCTTATCCACCTGGCGCGCTATTGGCGGGTTTAACACGATGACGATAGAGAAGCAACGGCAAGCAGCTTTTTGTTTACATTCAACATGGCGGCCACCGAAGTGCAACAACCCGTTGGGGCTGCTGTTGCTGCTGTTACAAACCAGCATGTTTATTGACATGTTTCCTGCCTGGAGTTTTCGTGTCGCTTCTGCAAAGTCACCCGGATCGTTGGTCTGTTTGGTTGAAGGACTATCCAATTGCGTACAGAGTCATTTGAACTATGCCCATTGATCATGCCTCTTGTGCAGTAGAAAATACAGAGCAGACTCCCCAGACTAATGTTGAATCTTAAAAGATTGAGCTTGGTCTGGTGATAGCCAGACTAGAAGGATGTATCTGCAGCCAAAGATTAGATAAAAAGTCTGTGGGTTAGGATTTGTGCTCTGGGCACCAGAAACTGCTTTACATAATGTCGTTGCAATCCATCCATGCAATCCATTTTTATACGTTGGTTCATACCTACAAGAAACTACTAATCAGCTGATGTTAAAATGTGTCACATAATGTTTGATTTTAAATTCTTCCTCAGTGTGTTGAGTCATAGAGTCCACTGCTGCACTCAGTCTAAAAGTCAGTGTTGTTATGGCAGGCAGGTAGATGCCCTAAAATGTAAATGTCAAACTGTCTGGGGGGAAACATCGCCTCAGTTGAGAGAGTATATTGCAACAGGTTTTCCATCCTCTGGTGGCAGTGATATATATATTTTGTTTTGAATTCATAAGAGTGAGAGGAGGAGAGCGAAGCAAGATTGAGACAAATAGATTTATAGATGTAGCCGAGATGTCGAAAAACGGAGTGATTCAGCCCATGCTGACATTCAAACAGTGAAAAACAAGTTACAGAAAAAGAGGTGGGAGAGAGAGATGAGCAAGAGCATAGAAAACATGTAAGCTCCATAATTTAATATAAGTAAAACTCTACAAACCACAATTCGTTTGATTCTGTGAAGGCGACTTTACCCTCCAGCTTGTATTTTTCTTTGTAGCCTGTCAAATTAGTGTTGTTGCTTTTACATATTTAGCTTTCTGCACCCTCAGTAGGATTTGATAAGAGCAAGCTAGTGAATCATACTTGACAGATCCAAGTACAGAAAAAGACCCTTTTTGCACAGGACTAACATTGCCTGGGGGAAGACTGGTGGTTTGTGAAAATTATAGAGATGTTCAGTAATTTAAACTGTCTTTGAAACTGACACATCTGTCACTGGTAAAGAATAAGTAATGATGGTATGATAAGATTTCCTACTGTACTATCGTGAACATTAGTTCACGCTGTTTCTGTGCAAGGAATTGCACATTGAGTATGTTAACATGCACTCCAATATTCCACTATTATTTGGAATATAGTCTGGATCGACAGTACATTTCCAATTTCCAGGATAATTGCCGCCAGATATTTTTCGGCGGATGTCCCTCCACTTCTGCTCTCTGTGGGTTGCCATTCTCATTCCCAAACTCCGTTCTCTTCGGGAAACAACAACAAACTTCGAGCTAGCGAGCTACACGCTGAAAATGTCAAGTTCTGAAGAAGATGTGGATGGTGCAACAAGGCATTCCTGCTTGGTTCTTTCAGGGAATGATTGTAAAGATTTATAAAGAATATGTTTAGGGCATTTCCTCTCTAACTGGGACGTTTTTGGACCGATTGGTGGACAAAGTACACACGGAGATACACTGGTAAGAGCCAATGAGGTTTCACCATGTATCAGCTAATTTAAATAGCTCACGGTACTGTATTGTGTCAACAGTTAACTGTATTCAATATTGTATGTAAATGTTCCACCAAGTTCCCTCCTGAGACTAATTAACAGAGCCACCGTCGCTGTGTCCGGAGCTTAGCACCGCCCAAGACCATTGGGATTGGTTTAAAGAAACGCAAACAACCCAGAGCATTTTCTTCTCCTATCCCAGAATGCATATGTGGTGTAGCCAGACCTTAGTTCACAGTGCTGTGGAGATAGAGCTGGCAATTGAGAATATATTATCTATTTTATATGAGATAAATATTACAATAATCTGAACTTGATACAGGTCATGTAAACAACATATTTCGGTTGGATATTTAGAATAAGACCTTTTTTCGTAATATAGTATTTTCTGATTGACCCTACAGTCACATTATCTACAAAAGAGAGCGACACGCACTCGTTTGATGGGCGCTCCTGGGCGTGCCTAGCCTACTCCTGGTTGCTTGGCAACAGTAAACAGAAATTCTCCGGTGCTACCTTCAAGCACGTCTTACAAGTCACTTTAGAGGTATTGTCAAGTCACAAGAACGATGTTTTTGGATTTAAAAGTATTTATTTCTCGATAAAAGTAACAAAATATATAAGATAAAATGCCAAACATATCAGATATATACAGAAATACGATGTCCGCCATTTTGAATGATTTTCTTTGACTTGAGCTACAATTGACATACAGTTGTGTTCAAAATAATAGCAGTGTGATTTAAAAAAGTGAATAATACTCACAATTCTTAGAATAGCTTTCAATTCCATAATATCAATGCATTGGGAACACTGCACATTCAATTCTAAATCAAAACATGACCAAAATTGATCAAGTTTGTGTTATACCTTTACAGAAAGTGAAGAAAAAGGAATATTAGGCTGTAGGGTTTGCTTTACTTTGAATCACTGCACTAATATTTAGTTGCGTAACCATTATTTCTGAGAACTGCTTCACATCTGTGTTGCATGGAGTCGACCAACTTCTGGCACCTGTGAACAGGTATTCCAGCCCAGGACGATTGCACTGGAATTCCAGTGCTGACAAGCACAGACCCACAGCCTGACAAGCCAGACCCACATCCAGATGTTGGGTATGGGAACTCACCATTGACAGGGCTCAATCCGAGGGGCGGGATAAACGGTTGTCTTTCAAATTCCCTCTGCACGTAATAGGATAGCGCTAAAACCAGGCAGAGCAACGAAGAAGGTAGCAGAGCTAGTTGACGGCAAAACTCAGAACACATCTTCCTTTTTTAAGAATGATTTCTGGGATGATTAAGAATGATTCGCTGTTCCCAGCAGCAGCAGCAGCTATAAGCCCGCCCACCAACTCTATACACGATGTGATTGGCCTGACCAAAATTTGGTTTTTCCAGCTCGCAGGCTAGGGTTTTGCCTTAGAAACAGCATTTTTGATGTTACCTATGGGATTGAGGTCTGGGGATTGGGCTGGCCACTCCATAACATCAATCTTGTTCATCTGGAACCAAGACTTTGCTCGCTTACTGGTGTGTTTTGGGTCATTGTCTTGTTGAAAGACCAATTTCCAAGGCATTTCCTCTTCAGCATAAGGCAACATGACCTCTTCAAGTATTTTGATGTATTGAAACTGATCCATGATCCCTGGTATGCGATAAATAGGCCCAACACCACAGTATGAGAAACATCCCCATAACATGATTTTTGCACCACCATGCTTTACTGTCTTCACAGTACTGTGGCTTGAATCCAGTGCATGGGGGTCGTCAGACAAACCCTGTCTGTGGCCCATAGTAGTGTTAATTTCGTCAGACGAGACAAGACTAAATATGTTCGTCAACGACCTTTTTTTCCATGACTAAGACGCGACGATGACGAGACTGCGCCAATGTCCAAAAACACTGACTAAGACTAAATGAACATGCATTATTGTTGACGAAAAAAGACGAGACTAAAATGTTTTGCATAAAATAAAAACTAAGATAAAATCTCTCTTCATTTTCGTCTACAATCGTCTCTATTTTTTCATCATGAGATAGAATATTCAGCTGTTACTGCGACCCGGTGCTACGGCACCAACAGGTGCCCTAACGACCGTTATCTACCGGACCAAATAACCTGCGATTCTCTCTGATGCTCCTAAACGCACGTTAGAGTCTCCCGAAACATCGCTGCACGGGGCGCTAGTTAACACTACACTTGGCAGCAGGTAACGTTAGCCTACGTTTAGCTAGCAGTTGGATTTAACACAGTTAAAATGCTGACAGCTAAACGGTGTAAAGGTTTGTCTCTATTTCCAACATGAGACGTACGACAGTCTGCAGCTGCCGTTGTCTGAAAAACAACACATATGTTGCGATATACCAAGATGGCGCCGCAGACGGTCGACTCGGTGTGTTTGTGCGTGTTGTTTTGTTTTGTTTTGTGTTTTAACTTTGTTTTTTGCGATGATACCCGGATCGCTTTCTCCAGAGAAGAGCTCTTTAACATCAGGGGAACAACGCCAGAGGATTTATTTCCTACTTTTCTTCTCCCTTCACTGGAAATTGTGGACATTCTAGTCAAAGGTGCGCTCACCTTTGCTCACGCAGTGAAACTGCCGGAGGAGAGGGAAACGGGCTGAGTGCGCTGGTGCGTCTCCGCCAGCGAGGATTACGCACACCGTTACCGGGCACATTTCTCTCTAACGTGCGCTCACTGCCCAGCAAACTGGAGGAATTACAACTGCTGTTGGTTGGAAACAGGGACTTTTCTTCATCTGCTGTTTTGTGCTTCACGGAGACGTGGCTCTGTGGATTAATACCGGACTCTGCGCTGCAGCTGGCAGGCTTCCAACTCTACAGAGCGGACAGAGACACGGACCTCTCCGGCAAAACTAAAGGTGGAGGAATCTGTTTCTACATCAATAGCGGGTGGTGCAACGACGTGACAGTGATCCAACAGTATTGTTCTCCTGAACTGGAATCTTACATCATAAACTGTAAGCCTTTTTATTCACCCCCGTGAGTTCCATTCATTCATTCTGGTCGGTGTTTACATCCCGCCGCAGGCCAACGTGCAGGTCGCACAGCGCATGCTTGCCGACCAGATACTATGTGTGGAGCGGACCAACCCGGACTCCCTAGTTATTGTCCTTGGTGACTTTAACAAAGGAAACCTCACTCATGTACTACCTAAATACAGACAGCATATTAAATGCCCGACTAGAGAGGAGAACATTCTGGATCACTGTTACACCACAGTCAGGGATGCTTTTCACGCCGTCCCCCGTGCTGCACTTGGACACTCTGACCATGTCATGGTCCACCTGATCCCCACCTACAGGCAGAAACTAAAGCTCTGCAAACCTGTTGTGAGGACATCAAGGAAGTGGACCAGTGTAGCTGTGGAGGATCTCCAGTCGTGTTTGGACTCTACTGACTGGGATGTGTTCAGGACTGCTACCAACAGTCTGGATGAGTACACAGAGGCTGTGACGTCATACATCAGCTTCTGTGAGGACTGCTGTGTTCCATCATGCACCAGGGTGAGTTTCAACAATGACAAACCCTGGTTCACAGCCAAACTCAGAAGGCTAAGGTTGGACAAGGCAGAGCGTTCAGGAGTGGGGACAAAAACAGACTTAAAGTAGCAAAGTACAAGTTTAGCAAGGCGGTAAAAGAGGCTAAAAAGACGGTACTCTGAGAAACTCCGAAACCAGTTCTCAGCAAACAACTCTGCTTCTGTCTGGAGAGGGCTTAAACAGATCACCAGCTTCAAGCCTAAAGTCTCCCACTCCTGCAATGACCGACGCCTAGCCAACAAACTTAATGAGTTCTACTGTCGCTTTGAAGGACAAAGGGTCGGTCCTGTAACCATCCCCCTCAACACCTCCCAACAAAGGGTCTTCCCTGATTCCATCCCCGCGACACCTCCCAACAGCTACAGCTACAGTGCATCACCTCCACCTCCCCCACCTTAAGGTCCCCCCCTCCACCTCCCCACCCACCTCAGCGACGACTCTCTCCATCAGTGAGAAAGATGTCAACAGACTGTTCAGGAGACAGAACCCCAGGAAAGCTGCTGGACCGGATGCTGTCTCCCCCATCCAGCTTGAAGCACTGCGCTGACCAGCTGTCTCCGGTGTTCACAGACATTTTCAACACCTCGCTGGAGACATGTCACGTGCCAGCCTGCTTCAAGACCTCAACAATCATCCCCTGTTCCCAAGAAGCCAAGGACCACAGGACTTAATGACTTCAGACCCGTCGCCCTGACCTCTGTGGTTATGAAGTCCTTTGGCGCCTTGTGCTTTCACACCTAAAAGCCATCACCGACACCCTCCTGGACCCCCTGCAGTTTGCCTACAGAGCCAATAGGTCTGTAGATGATGCAATCAACCTGGCCCTCCACTACATCCTCCGGCACCTGGACTCTGCAGGAACCCTACGCCCAGGATCCTGTTTGTGGACTTCAGCTCTGCCTTCAACACCATCATCCCAGCTCTGCTCCAGGAGAAGCTCTCCCAGCTTGGTGTGCCTGACTCCACCTGCAGGTGGATCACTGACTTCCTGTCTGACAGGAAGCAGCATGTGAAAGCTGGGGAAAGACATCTCCCTACTCACAGACCATCAGCACGGGATCCCCTCAGGGCTGTGTTCTTTCTCCTCTACTCTTCTCCCTGTACACCCAACAGCTGCACTTCCAGTCGCCAGTCTGTCAAGCTTCTAAAGTTCGCGGACGACACCTCCCTCATCGGACTCATCTCTGATGGAGGCGAGTCCGCCCTGAGGTCGGAGGCTGACCACCTGAGTGACCTGGTGCAAGCAAAACAACCTAGAGCTCAACGCTCTAAAGACAGTGGAGATGGTTGTGGACTTCAGGAAGAATTCTGCCCCCACCTGCCCCCTATCACACTCAGTGACTCCAATTAACATTGTGGAGTCTTTCGCTTCCTGGGAACTACCATCTCCCAAGACCTCAAGTGGGAGCTGAACATCAGCTCCCTCGTCAGAAAGCACAACAGAGGATGTGCACTTCCTGCGGCAGCTGAAGAAATTCAGCCTGCCAAGAGACAATGATGGTGCACTTCTACAGCCATCATTGAGTCCATCTCTACATCCTCCATCACCATCTGGTACGCTGCTGCCACTGCCAAGGACAAGGGCAGACTGCAGCGTGTCATTCGGTCAGCTGAGAAGGTGATTGGCTGCAATCTCCCACCGCTCCAGGACCTTTACGCCACCAGGACTCTGAAGCGTGCTGGAAAGATTGTGGCTGACCCCCTCCCACCCGGACACAAACTCTTTGAGCTACTCCCCTCTGGCAGGAGGCTGGGGTCCTTCAGGACCAAGACCTCACGTCCACATGAACAGCTTTTTCCCCTCCGCCACTAGCCTTATTAACAAGGCCCGGAATCCCACCCTGACTCTCTCCACACCCACCTCTGGCTCTACATGCCACTGTACTTAATCTGCTCTTTTTTATCTTAACTGTTACTCTTATTTTATTATGTTACATCCTGTGTGTGTACATATACACATATATTTATATATTTATACTTATATTGTCTGTTCTGTTAACCTGTTTGTTTAACTTATTTTAGATAATGTGTGACATGCACCTACGACACCAAAACAAATTCCTTGTATGTGTCAAAAAACGTACTTGGCAATAAAACCTTTCTGATTCTGATTCTGATTCTGATTCACTTGAAATACGCTCTTGCCAGTTTCGTGATGCATTTATTTTATTGTAAAATATCCTTTCCCCCATGCAGTGGTTGTTTTTGTCGTTTATTGGTGAAATAAGGAAGAGGCTCAATATTTATATAACTTTATAGCATTTATTTATTTTTATAACTATTTGACTGAAATGGTTATCAGAAATAATTTATTTAAAAAAAGACTATAATGTTTTGACTAAAACTTGAATGGCGAGACTTTTAGTCGACTAAAACTTGACTAACAAAAAATGTTGGCACAAGACTAAGACTAAGACTAAATTTAAAATAGGTGACAAAATTAACACTAGCCCCTAGACCAAAAAAGAACAATTTTGCTACACATTTGTCAATGTGTCCTTTGGCAAATTTCAACCTATTCAGTACATGCATCTTTCTTTCAGCAATGGGACTTTGCGGGGGCTTCTAGCTGATAGCTTTGCTTCACATAGCCTTCTTCTGATCCTAACAGTACTCACAGGTAACTTTAAGTCTTCTTTGATTTTTCCTGGAGCTGATCATTGGTTGAGTTTTTGCCATTTTGGCTATTCTCGATCCATTACGTATGGTAGTTGACCGTTTTTCCCATATCGTTCAGGCTTTGGATGCCATTTCAAGGTGCATTTGAAATCATTTTTGGCTGAGCAGCCTATAGTTTTTTGCACTTCTTTATATGTTTTTCCCTCGCCAATCAACTTTTAATAAAAGTCCAGCTGTTCCTCAGAGCAATGACTGGAACGACCCATTTTGCTGAGTATTTCAGTGTGAAATGCACTACACACCAGTGTTGGTCAGGATTTGCTTGGAAATAGTAATTAGTTACTGATTACTGATTGCTTCTCCAAGAAAGTAATCCAGTTACTTTACTGATTACTTATTTCCAAAAGTAATTAGTTACTGTACTAGTTACTACTAAGTTACTTTTCAAAAACATGCGTCGGGAATGATTCAGAGTCAACAGTGGAAATTGCGGCAGCATGTCCTCGACAATATAGCCAGCTGCGAGCTTCTTCAGTTCAGCGGCACTAAGTCCTGTTGCTTTTTATTATCCGTGTATGTTCATATTTTTCACCTGTTTAGCGGGAGAGGGGCCCCGGAGGTTAAGCCAGTAGAGCTGGATGTAGCCACAGCAGTCATGTCAGTTGGGGGTTCAGGTTATTTTTTCCAGTGAGTTTCACATTCCTGTGCCCGGCTTGCTAGGTGCTTTCTCTTGAAGTGTAATTTTTCGCTGTAGATAAAAGTACAGCAGGACGCTGATGTTTTTGTCACCTTTTAGCTCGAGTCAAACTCAAAGTAATGTCGGTACTTCCAAGCATTAAACGCTGCATGGTCCTGCTCTGTCCCGCGCCCCATGTTGTCTCTTGTTCAACACTACACATGTTGGTGTTTACCACTGACGTCACGCGCTCATACGTTGTCACTCACTGAGACAGTCTCACGAAACAAAATCACGGTTAAGTAACGCAGTACGCAGCCTGCTACTTTGGGAAGTAACAGTAATCTAATTACTGTTTTTGCAATTGCAATCCCTACTTTACTGCGTTACTTGAAAAAGATGTCGGATTACAGTAGCACGTTACTTCTAGCAGCGATTGCGCACCATCAGTGCTACACACACACACACACAATTAACATTGTGGAGTCTTTCCGCTTCCTGGGAACTACCATCTCCCAAGACCTCAAGTGGGAGCTGAACATCAGCTCCCTCGTCAAGAAAGCACAACAGAGGATGTACTTCCTGCGGCAGCTGAAGAAATTCAGCCTGCCAAAGACAATGATGGTGCACTTCTACACAGCCATCATTGAGTCCATCCTCACATCCTCCATCACCATCTGGTACGCTGCTGCCACTGCCAAGGACAAGGGCAGACTGCAGCGTGTCATTCGGTCAGCTGAGAAGGTGATTGGCTGCAATCTCCCACCGCTCCAGGACCTTTACGCCACCAGGACTCTGAAGCGTGCTGGAAAGATTGTGGCTGACCCCTCCCACCCCGGACACAAACTCTTTGAGCTACTCCCCTCTGGCAGGAGGCTGAGGTCCTTCAGGACCAAGACCTCACGTCACATGAACAGCTTTTTCCCCTCCGCCACTAGCCTTATTAACAAGGCCCGGAATCCACCCTGACTCTCTCCACACCCACCTCTGGCTCTACATGCCACTGTACTTAATCTGCTCTTTTTTATCTTAACTGTTACTCTTATTTTATTATGTTACATCCTGTGTGTGTACATATACACATATATTTATATATTTATACTTATATTGTCTGTTCTGTTAACCTGTTTGTTTAACTTATTTTAGATAATGTGTGACATGCACCTACGACACCAAAACAAATTCCTTGTATGTGTAAAAAATGTACTTGGCAATAAAGCTTTTCTGATTCTGATTCTGATTCTGATTCACTTGAAATACGCCTTGCCAGTTTCGTGATGCATTTATTTTATTGTAAAATATCCTTTCCCCATGCAGTGGTTGTTTTTGTCGTTTATTGGTGAAATAAGGAAGAGGCTCAATATTTATATAACTTTATAGCATTTATTTATTTTTATAACTATTTGACTGAAATGGTTATCAGAAATAATTTATTTAAAAAAAGACTATAATGTTTTGACTAAAACTTGAATGGCGAGACTTTTAGTCGACTAAAACTTGACTAACAAAAAATGTTGGCACAAGACTAAGACTAAGACTAAATTTAAAATAGGTGACAAAATTAACACTAGCCCCTAGACCAAAAAAGAACAATTTTGCTTACACATTTGTCAATGTGTCCTTTGGCAAATTTCAACCTATTCAGTACATGTCTTTCTTTCAGCAATGGGACTTTGCGGGGGCTTCTAGCTGATAGCTTTGCTTCACATAGCCTTCTTCTGATCCTAACAGTACTCACAGGTAACTTTAAGTCTTCTTTGATTTTCCTGGAGCTGATCATTGGTTGAGTTTTTGCCATTTTGGCTATTCTTCGATCCATTCGTATGGTAGTTGACCGTTTTTTCCCACATCGTTCAGGCTTTGGATGCCATTTCAAGGCATTTGAAATCATTTTTGGCTGAGCAGCCTATAGTTTTTTGCACTTCTTTATATGTTTTTCCCTCGCCAATCAACTTTTTAATAAAAGTCCGCTGTTCCTCAGAGCAATGACTGGAACGACCCATTTTGCTGAGTATTTCAGTGTGAAATGCACTACACACCAGTGTTGGTCAAGTTACTTGGAAATAGTAATTAGTTACTGATTACTGATTACTTCTCCAAGAAAGTAATCCAGTTACTTTACTGATTACTTATTTCCAAAAGTAATTAGTTACTGTACTAGTTACTTTACTAAGTTACTTTTCAAAAACATGCGTCGGAATGATTCAGAGTCAACAGTGGAAATTGGCAGCATGTCCTCGACAATATAGCCAGCGACGAGCTTCTTCAGTTCAGCGGCACTAAGTCCTGTTGCTTTTATTATCCGTGTCGCTGTCTATTTTCACCTGTTTAGCAGGAGAGGGGCCCACGGAGGTTCGCCCGGTAGAGCTGGATGTAGCCACAGCAGTCATGTCAGTTGGGGGTTCAGGTTATTTTTCCAGTGAGTTTCACATTCCTGTGCCGGCTTGCTAGGTGCTTTCTCTTGAAGTGTAATTTTTCGCTGTAGATAAAAGTACAGCGGACGCTGATGTTTTTGTCACCTTTAACCGAGTCAAACTCAAAGTAATGTCGGTACTTCCAAGCATTAAACGCTGCATGGTCCTGCTCTGTCCCGCGCCCCATGTTGTCTCTTGTTCAACACTACACATGTTGGTGTTTACCACTGACGTCGCGGCGCTCATACGTTGTCACTCACGAGACAGTCTCACGAAACAAAATCACGGTTAAGTAACGCAGTAACGCAGCCTGCTTACGGGGAAGTAACAGTAATCTAATTACTGTTTTTGCAATTGTAATCCCTTACTTTACTCGTTACTTGAAAAAAGTAATCGGATTACAGTAACGCGTTACTTCTAACGCGTTACTGCCCATCAGTGCTACACACACACACACACACAAAACATTTGCTTCCTTCCTTCCTTAAATATGGGCCATAACTGTGTGTGTCTTCACAGAATCAATCATCTCACTAAGCGAACACAACACTGCTATTATTTTGAACATGCCCCTTTCAATTACAGATTCAATTACACAGAATGAGCAGCATGCATGTCATGACTGTTGGCTCTGTTGGTGTTGGACTCTACAACACTTACTAGTAAATGATTTGCCATGTAGAAATATCACTCCTACCAAAATATTGGATTTATGAGGTTAGTGATGTTGGACTGCTATTATTCTGAACAACTGTACGTCACGCTGCCTTCACTCCGATTGGTCGCTTTGTCGCATCGCTTAGCATTTGAATAAGATAGACTTCTTGTCTATTTCGGCCCTGCCTTGCTCGTGGCAGCAGCAGGCTCATCGCTTGTCGCTGGCAAACGGCCACTCCCATTGAAAATGAATGCCAGCCTGTCGCTTTGTCGCCGTCTCTTCTAGCTAATGTGACTGTAGGGTAAGTTGTGTGATATTCTGGTATTATTCAGGTTTTGGAGGCATTCTTTGAACATGTATACATCGCATTCAGAATCTGCGTCTCCATCTGGGTTTTTACTGCAGTTTGCGACAGTTTACGGCCTCTCGCAGGTTTACGGCGTACGGTCAGCATGTGCGTTGCTATGGTTACTGTACACAAACCAACCAGCTGACAGTTTGCAGGGCGGCAGACCCGATAA
This sequence comes from Perca schrenkii, assembly GCA_025617405.1. Classification (NCBI taxonomy): domain Eukaryota; kingdom Metazoa; phylum Chordata; class Actinopteri; order Perciformes; family Percidae; genus Perca; species Perca schrenkii. Next base: position 40,581,118 of record CM046790.1, on the reverse strand, counting down.
AAAGACAGCTACTTTTAAACATTATCAAAGACTTCAAATTCCACTTTTCTAGAAGCTGGTTGAAGGAATGAAAGAGGGACGCTGTGTTCACACGCTCCAACATGTCCTCCACCACTGGAACACTTTGAAAACATCCTGTTTTACTCGGCTTCATGTAAACAGGAATATTAGTGGAATTTTCACTTCCATTACACAGGCACAGCTTAGAGGAATATGGTCTTTTTCAGATTCAGCTGCAATTGACTATTGGGATGTGACGATTTACCTCTTCTTGATTAGTTTCTAGTTGTTGGATTGGAGCAACACAAATCTTTGCTTTTCTAAATCACACTTAAAATCTTACAAATGCACTTTTCAGAACAATGCTGCTTTTACTTTATTCATACTGCATGTCATTCCATATTAAATTACAACCGTAGCAATTGCAGAGAGAATCTTTTTTTCTATCCGATGCAAATCTGATATTTCAGTAACATTATTTTTAACAGAAAATTGGATTGTTAGTCATATGTGATTGTGTTTTGTACAAATGTTTTTGGCCCTATGTTCCCACAGGCCTATGTTCCCACATTTCCTTTTTCATAAATTTGAATCAGATTTTATCCCCCTTTATCCCAGTTTGGTAGCCAGTTACACCCAACCTATTATCCAGTAGAAATGGAGTACAGATGGAATGTAAGCCTAACCCCGGGTGGGGGGGTTGTCAACATTTCCGACCACATGTGAAGGTTGCGTAAAAAAAAAAGATCAAGTGACTTTGCTTTGTTGTTGCAGGACACTGTCCCCTGTTGTTGCACAAACTCCCCGGCAGCTCAGTGCTTGTGTTTGGTTTCTTTCCTTCACAGTACATACAGTGATGTTTCCCGTTTACAGAAACGTTACCAGGACTCTCACGCTGCGATACAGACAGACAAGTCTGATCTCCGGTTACATTATTGTTAGTCTCGCTTTGCCAGACCTTCCTCCACAGCGCTGCGGAGGAAGGTCTGGCTAGTCCACACAGCAGTCCTGAATGGGAGAGAAACGTGCTCTGGTTTATTGGCATTTCTTTAAACCAATCACAATCGTCTTGGGACTGGGTCCGGACGGAGCCACGGTGCCTCTGGTAAATAGTCTCAGGAAGGAACTTGTTTTGGTGGAACATGTGTACGTTCAAAAGTAGTTTTAGTCGTGCGAGAGAAAACTCAGATTGGACAGATAGTCTAGCTAGCTGTCTGGATTTACCCTGCAGAGATCTGAGGAGCAGGTAACCATAGTGTAGAAGCTTTTTCCAGTCGGCTTTGCTCCCTGATTTGCTACTACTGGTGGCTGAGCTGAATATATCTTGACGCGTGCAGTTGTAAAGATGAGGAGTAGAAGTTGATGCAGTCGATTCAACGACCATTTATTATTCTTGATGTAGATAGAATGTTACATAAACAAAAACTTAAAATAAACCAAACAATTAAACTAAAGCAGTCTCTTATATGGTAACAAACGGCTTGTCACGTCATGGCACCACACGGTTTCTCTCTCAGGCCACGCCCACTGCTGTGGCTTCCTGTCTTTCCCCTTGGGCTCCACCTTCAGCCTCCCAACCGTCCTCTAGGTGGGTGTAGACAGACCTGTGGCCACATATGCTCACTCATCCACAAACACACATACTCACTACTATTCAGAAGAAAGAACATTAAATCAACCCACAGCTCAATTTGGCTCCTACACATAGTCCTCACAAATCCACCGGAGGTTAGAACTCCAACATAAAGAAAGAGGAAGGGGACAGACATCGGCGAAAAAGATATGCATCCGGTGGAATTTACTGCGGCACCGGAGCAATCCCAGTGGAATGTCGTGGATATAGACTACTTTATTTTCCATGGAAAGGGTGGCGTCGGGTTGCTTTTCTCCTAAAGTTAATTCAGACTTAACATTTTGCTGCAGGCATTCAAAATGAATGGAAAGACCTGCGTTTTGCCGGACTGTCTGATGAGTGACGACCGACAGTGTTTGTGAATGAATGCTCAGCCACCCGGCGCTTCACTAGAGCGTTAACGTTATGAACATTCATACTATCTTTACCTTTATCAAATCGCTTGAAAGCGACAGCAGGCTGCTACAGTATAACCATACAGACACACGTCTACAACCGTGAGACTGCTCGCTTGTAACTCTACATTTCTCTGTTCTCAGCTGAGATGGACGACATAGCGCTGCATTATTAGCCAGCAGCTAGCGGTGTAATACCAACAAAACACCATAGTAAATTTCAGCCTGCATGCACGAATATTCAAATCCCTAAATTGAAAATCGAACACTTACACACCGAACGAATCCAGCCCTACAGATTTACAATAAGTAAACAGTCAAATGTTTTGAAAGACACAGACAAATGATGGCCTTTGGGGTGTATTAGAGGGCGGGGACCGACAAAGTATTTTCTTGTTTCATTCTCAGGACTTGTTCAGGTTAAATGTTCACTTACAACTTCTTGAGATAGCCTAACGTCGTCATACTCTGATACTGCTCCATTGGGCTGGGATTATGGGGCGTGTTTCAACCGTACCAGGAAAGAAAATGCCTCTGCACTCAATTGGATAGACCTCCAACCAATCAGAGCAACGGAGACAGACGTCACAGAAGCTGCAAGTCAAAGGCAGGCTTCGACAGAGCAAAGGCAGAGGCGGCAGTTTCCGTGGCGTGTGGACGGGTGTGGCGATGTGTATACATACGTGTTCACGGTTCTTTGTTCCTTTTTTAAAATGAATGCGCTGTCGATATCTTCTATAACAGACGCGATGACAGCCATCTTTGTTATAAATGAATTCCACCCAAGTGCTCTTTGGTGACGTGGTTGATTACGTTTCTGTTGATCATCTGTCCATCATCGTATGAAGCCCGCCCTGTGAATTTGATTGGTCCAAACAGCTCTGGTTCGAGCATAGTTGCTCCACAACTGATCAAGTCCAGACCGAACTTCCTAACCTCAAATGTTGTGGGCTGGCTAAATTCGGCTGGCATCCAGGCTATCTTGAGACTGGCCGGATTAGTTGATTTCCTAAATATGGTAATAAAAGAACATAATCAGAGTGGTATTATGTGTTTTTTTCTCTCAAGACATATCTGCTGTCGTAAACAGACTTAATTTCTCGGAGGACCGATTGGTTGGTTGTGTTTTAATTGTAGTTAATTATCAAACTGTGAACGGGGACAAAAACAATAAATAAAAAAAAAAACGTTATTTGGCTCCCGGCTAATAAGTGCAAATTCATTATTACACGAGATCCCAACTTGACAGTAGGCGCTGGAGGTTAGGTTAAAGAGACAGACAGAATGAGAGAGAATATTAGCGATTAACTGATGTAGAACATAAATGATAATGAAACTAATCTGATTAGAACAACAGAAAGGTCTGCATTGTGCAGACAGAGAGAGAATCACATCAAAACTGGGAGAGAGAAACCGATTCAGGGTGTCAGAAAGCAGGAGTCACCCTGCAGCTCTGCTCCTGATTAACTATTTACAAGTTAAGATTAGAGATGGCGTGAATTATTGACGAGCCGCTCACCGCTGAGACGCACAGAAGTGGGGGGTGAGAGAGAGAAAGGAAGAGAGTGAGGGGCTAGAGACGGAGAGAAATTAAATGGAGAGCGAAAGGGATGTTTAGGGGAATTCAAAGCAGACTAAAACAGAGATAAAAAGTGGCTTTGGAGAATAAGACAAATAAATATGGCTCGTCAGTCAAATGTGTCAAGCAATATCTGTCAAAGAGAAGAATGGAGAGAGGGGAGGAGGAAGGGAGTGTGGTGGAGGTTGACAGGGTGGAAATGATGCAAGCTGAGAGTAGGAGAGAGGGAGACGCGGGGCAGGGATCGAGGCGAAAGACTGTCGGCTCACAAGGGACTCACGGAGGATGGGTTTAGCTGAGGAGGGGGAAGAGAGCTGGGGAGTCTGGGTGATAGCAGACGGGGATGACTGGCTGAAATGCAGACTGAGGAAAGATACAAGAGAGAAGGAGAGAGAGAGGGGAGGAAAGAAAGAAGAGAGCAGGAAGTCATTGGGGAATAACAAGAAAACAAGAGCGTCCCCGTGGAGACAGGAAGCAGCAGTGACCACGACCAGGGACGTCACTAGGATTGAAAGACAGGGGGGGCTTAGCCCCCAGGGTATGTGTAACTTGCGTTTGCAAAATCTTTGCACTCACATCTTTCGTTACTGTATTAGAGCTAGACATATGTCAACCACCAGTCAAGAAACCTTCTGTCTTATCCTTTAAGATAAAACTAAACCTTAAGGCTAATTTCATGACTTCAAAATGCAAAGTGGTCACATGAAACAACATCCAAAATGTCCAAAAACTGACAGAGGCCAAACAGCTAACAAGTTGGTAAGTTAAACAAATATAAAAATAGCAGTACAAGAAAAAGAATAGGCATCACTGCATACTTTATCATGTAATTAATACGGATATTTAAAGTGGCTTCTGTCTAAATAACCTGATGGCGGAAGGAATAAAAAATTTGGAGTAATGATTACTTTATATACTGTATGTACTGTATGTAGGACTGTTTTCATTTCATTTTCACATGTGTATCAGTGGGGTAACACGTAGTCTACTACACAGTAGTAGACTACATGTTACGGTGCGTACTGCACCGCAAACTCAGAACAGCGAAGTATGTGACAAATTCTAAAGTTACAGATTAGCCTATTTGTTTCTTTATAATAGGCATACATAAATCACATGCCAATCACTACTGGTCAAAACATTAATGAACTGGGGCGGCCTCTAACACCCCCAGTAAGAGCGTTCTCCCCTTATATACTGTCTATGGTTCTCCCCATGTAGGCTAGGCTGCGCGGCCCGGATTTGAATCCGACCTGCGGCCCTTTGATGCTTGTCATTCCCTCTCTTTCTCTCAATAGACCAAGTACTGCCATCTGACTCACCCATCACAAGACAATGTTACAATGAATTATATCATACCAAAGCATTGTATGGCTCAAGACTATGGCAATATAGTATTCACTAAAAGGTACCCAAGCAGAAAGCACAATAGTAATTCTGAAACGTGATTGACTGAAGATACAACAATGCCATCACACAACACAGCTGAGTGCAGGTTGCAAAATAACACTAGTCACTTAGTCAGCTGCTACTTCACAAACTGCAAAAGCCAACATATAGGCTACTGCACTTGACCACTAAGTCTCACACAGGCCTATAGCAGCATCACAAAATTATGATGCAATATGTCTGATATGCATGGCTTTTCAATCAACTAAACAAAATATGTACATTATCTGGTCACACGGTCACAAAAGATTATATTAGCCTAGTCAATTTACAGATAGCATAATAGCTCTTACCTTTAGAAGTTCTAATTTATTGTCTTTTTCTTTGCAAAGTCGCAGATCAAATCCTCAAAGTCCAGCTCCCTCAGCAGCTCGCTAATCCCTACTACACATGTGTTGGTAGCTCTTCACAGGCAACGCAACAAATGTCTCCGGTGGACAGTGAATATAGAATCCACTCCCGTGGTACCGTTTCACCGTTGTGAAGGTGTCGGGTCAGTGCCTCGTTAGTGAGAGAGCGGGTCTGCCGCCAGCCTCGTCCCCCTCTGAGATGCTGGATATTTAGCCGCCGATTCTGAAAGGCTAATATCCCTCTGGGTATCATTTCCTCCCGGACGGTCTCTGTAATCGGTCCCTCATCTCTGTCTTTTTCCACAACAACTTCGCTAAAGTTAACATTAGCCACCGTTAGCTGTGGCTGAGTGTAGCTGGTAGAAGGCAGCGATTCTTCCAAGCTAACGTTGGCTAGCTCCTCGACATCCCCCTCTTCATCATTCCCAGCTCTTTTAAAAAAGCTTTTTATTCGCGGGACATTTTTATAGCAGCCGCTTTCTCTCCCTTTTCCACACTTTCTCTCGCTGATACAACCCAATCTGACCGGGGATCAGTTACTAATTAATTCCACTCTTTCAATCTCAACTCGTTCTTAGAAAGCTGATCTTCAATCAGTACGATGTAAACAACCTGCACTATGCCCACCCACCTTTATCATTAGCCAATCTACACAGTGCATGCGGCCAGTCATCATACTGACTTATAAAACACACAATCACGAGAATTCATTTTTTGTAAACAACTTTTATTTTATTCTGATTGGATAATTATCACCATAATGATTAATGCCCATTGGGTAATCCGGGTTTGATCGCAGTTTGTCAACAAGGGGTGCTGCAGCACCTCCAGTGCGTCTATGCGGTGCGGTGCATCATCTTGATAGCACAACGACTCTTTGTAGCCTACTTCTGTCTCACTTCCGACTTTTCGGCTTTGTTTATTGTAGCTGGATATATCATTCGTTGCATCTAAATATGAATGAGGATAAATCGAATTGTTGTTCTTATTATTTAGGGGAGCTTAGGAACATTTTGGGGTAAGCTTCAGCCCCCTAAAATAGGCCTAACGACGTCCCTGACCACGACAGACCTTCTTACTGCCTGGCAGAGATCTCATCCTCTCAGTTCAGCCTGTTCTCATGAACCATACGGACAAAAAGCTACGAGAAGATAAGGGGCCCTATTTTAATCATCTGAGCACACGGTGTGAAGTGCCTGGGGCAGGTGTGTTTAGGGCGTGTCAAAATCCACTTTTGCTAGTTTGACGGCGGAAAAAGGGTCCATGCGCCGGGCGCATGGTTCTAAAGGGTTGTTCTTAGTGTCTTCATTAATCAGAGGGGTGTTTTGGGCGTAACATGCAATCAACCAATCAGAGATCATCTCCCATTCCCTTTAAAAGCCAGGGCGCGTTTGGACCTTGGAGCATTGCTGTTATGATGGAGGATTTGCACCGTCATATTTTTATATGTAATCTTCTGCATGTGTATGTGCTGCTGTGTGTCCCTGTGTGTGTAACAAGCATAGTGTGCGCGAGCTGTGCACGAGCCTAGGAGCATTTTACTAATGCTCTGTTAAAATAACAATGAAATGCTGCGTTATTGACTTTAGACCAGGTTTTTGTTGGTCAATGGAGCGATCACTTCCCGCTGCCACAAGATAGCAATACTCCCAGAATGCATCTGAACACACCTCCCTGTAAGACCAGCATGCCCAGAATGCACCTGAACACACCTCCCTGTAAGACCAGCATGCCCATGGGCCACAGATGGGTGCAGGTGCATTTCCTATTTAAACGACGTGGGCGCTGGAAGGGAAACGGACAACTGGGTCGGTCTTAAACTAGCAAAGACACTTGCGTCGGGCTTTGCGCTGCGCCGGGTGCAAGATAGGGCCCAATGTGTTGCTCAGTTGAACTGTGACAGTGGAGAAAATAGCATTTCTCCTGATCCACATTGCTAACCATGAACCTTTTTCCACGCTTGTTGATGAAAAAAGCCGTCAACCCTACGTAGCAGCCCAACGTTCAGGACCAACAAGTCCTCCAAACCATACGATGATACAGTGTTTCCCACAGAATAAGATTCAGTTTGCGGTGGTTAGCTGACACTTTTATGCTGGACTCAGTAAACCTTGCTTAACTTGAATCTCTCGTCTCAGATTGATCCTAAGTCCTAACAACGAATACGCGGGAATTAGAGTAATTGGAGTGAGATATCTCGGCCTTCGGGCAAGTGTCTTTTTCACCTGAATTCCCTTTCTACAAAATGAATAAATACCGGAAATAAATTCATAATACTAACCATTAAACTCCGGATGGACTCCAGCCGTCTTCTGTGCGATGTGGGAAAAAGCACATTAGCAATTAGCGGATCGCAAACCAAGTTTAAGGCTCAAACCGCCACCTACATTACTGTATTGGAGTGTGTAGAATAATCAATGGCATTAATTTATCTGCATGAGGAGCTATTTACAGTCGGGTCTGCTGTGTTTGTGTTAGAGAGAGAGAGAGAGAGAGAGAGAGAGAGAATGTGGCGGGTCAACATTGATTGTGTGGCGGGCCATCACAAATATATCAATGTGTGGGAAACACTGCGATATAGGTTGTTTATTCCGATCATTTAATACGACCCATGGGAGCATTTTACTTTCAATACTTTAAGTACATTTCCCTGATGATACTTACAGGACATTTACTTGTAACAGAGTATTTTTATAGTGTGGTATTGGTACTTTTACCTAATTAAAGCATCTGAATACTTCTGCAAACTCTGTGTGTCTCACCTAACTGCAACTCGAAAGTACGGTAACACTTTACATGAAGGTATCTACATAAGAGTGACATGACACTGTCATGAACACATGACACATGAACCCTAACCATAACTTGTCATGACAAAAACCGAATGACACTTACTAAAAGAAGCGTTATGCCATAAACGTTCATGCCTTGTTTATAATGTTTATGACACGTTCATGACAGTGTCATGTCACTCTTACGTAGATACCTTCAAGTAAAGTGTAACCGAAAGTACATTCTATCTAAAAATGCTCACCTCTGTCAGCTCATCTCTGTCAGCTTCTATTTATCTCCCAGCCCGTTAGTTGTGGTCTTTTTGCCTCCTAATCATCTCGTTCTCCAGTGTTTCAGTAATCCCGATTGGCCCAGATATGTTCTTTTTCTGGGAATTGCATTTGAAAAAGCAGGGCTCATATTATATTCTCTTCCCTTTAGGGGCTTCTAGTCTCTCTTCCAAGCCTGGAGTCTCTCTCCAGCTCGGTGGCAGCGGTCCCAAACCATCCCATCTCCGCCTGCACACTGCCCAGGCCTGTCTTCTGTCCTCTGCCGTGTCCAATGGTAAGCCTGTCCAACTCAACAATCCCTCTCGCTTTTCCTGAGCCAAGACTTCCTCCTGAAACCATTCGCAGTTGCTCAAAATATCTAGACGTATATGTTTGACTTATTTTTTTAATCTGTTGTCTTTGTTAGCTGGAGCAGCAATTAATATGAATAATAGGGCTGTCAAAATGAACGGCACAACGATAACGCAAATTCCTTATTAACGCCACCAATTGTTTTGACATGTGTTCTGTGATTTGGCATTGGCCGTACCGTAGTTTGGGAAATCAGGAACAGTGCAGCAGTAACGTTTAGAGCTGAAACAATTCCACATTTTACTGTACAATTAATTGTCTCAGAAATGATTGCGATTAACAATTTCATTGTTTCTTTAAGTCAAATTTCAAAAGATTTATTAATATATAACTTTTCAAGTTTTTAATAAATTCCAGGATACATCTTTTGTTTAAATATCACTGTCATGTGACCCAGATAATGTAATAACACAAATACACAGTCTGTAAACAACGCATCTTAAAGGTCCCATATCATGCTCATTTTCAGGTTCATACATATATTTTGGGTTTCTACTAGAACATGTTTACATGCTTTAATGTAAAAAACAGATTATTTTTCTCATACTGTCTGTCTGAATATACTGTTACTGTGCCTGTATTCACCCTTTGTCTGAAACGCTCCGTTTTAGCGCCTATCGCTTTAAGCCCCCCTTTACTGAAAAGGCCCAGTCTGCTCTGATTGGTTGGTGTTTCGGTTTTTCGCATCTGTGTTCTTGGAGTCTCTGCACCATCTTTGGATCCGGGGAACGACTGTAACGGCACTGTAGCGCCACTTTCTACCTATATATATACATAGTTGTGACATCACAAGCGTACGGAAGTCCTGACTGCCCGTTTAAAGACACAATTTGTGAACACGGGTTGTGTGCATTTCTCTGTGGAATGAGTGTTTTGATACTTTTACAGCATTTATATAGCACCTCAACCTGCTTTATAATACAAAAGACATGGAAATCTTACTTTTTACAATATGGGACCTTTTAATTTTTTTACCTGTGCCCCTGCCCCCGTTATCATTTTTGATGCTGTGAACGTGTTTAGGCTCAAGTGCCAAAAACTTACATTTGAAATAATAATAAAACAATATATAGTCTGACCAATAATCACTTATAGCATTACAATTTGGCATATTTAAACAAAACCAACAATTACCAGTCAGTCATACGACTCAAGACCTAAGCTAATGTTTGCAATTAATTGGTAACCGAATAAACCACAATTATTTAAAACAAATTGTCAATAAGACAATTACAGTATGTAATAATTGTTACAGGCCTAGTAACGTTGTACATTGATGCGTTGTGG